>RCWM02000753.1:0-422001 GCA_003667255.2 Euschistus heros
ATACAGTAAAAATATTGTTTTTATACAAACAAAGTATATATTTGTAATTACCATGGCTCTCCCAAAACATGATTTAAAAATATAACAATTTCTTCAGCATCATTACATGAAGCTCCCCAAAATGTTTTGAACTGCCAAGAGGAAGATTTTATTGATCAAAATCATAAATGTTATTATGATGTCATTATAAACAATATGCTCTAACCTGTAATTACTATGGACCCAATTTTTGAAAATTTCGATTTTTGAAAAGAGAAAAATGAGGTTGTATTTGCGGAATATTTTCTGTACAGAGGCCACCCCAGAAATAAACAAGATTTTTTTTCAGATTTTTAGAGCAAAGTTCAATATGACAGATTTTGCCAACCGAAATTGACCCGTAGTTTGAGAATCACTCATAAAGTTGAAAATGTCTGTATTCATATTTGAAAGCAATAAATAAGCAATTATCGTTTCCTATATTTTTTGGAAACTCTCAAGTTTTTCGTTGGGGCGAAGTGGAAATTAGGACTCAGCAGTTGAAAAACCAAAAAAAAAAAATAATTTGAAATTTCTGTATTTTTTCCTGATAAATTAACTGACTATTTGAATACATGGGAATCAACCTATCAATCCTACTTCTTCAGCATCTCTTCTTTGTTTACATAAATGTATTACATGTATGCAAAATGTAATTTTTATACATTCTGAAATCTTATATTGTTGACACCGATTTCTTTTTCTTAATGAATTTTACAATGACACGATTTTCCGATCGAAATATTAATAACAGTTTGAAGTTACTGGCAAAGATATAATAAATTATTTATATAAATATTTAATTAAATTATTGAATAATTATTTTATTTGTTTATTTATCCGTCCTAATTAACGGCTTGAAATATTTTTTTCATGTAATAAAAACCCATTTTACATGTATTCATACTTATTAGATAGAATTATGAGATTAGAATTTCAACCATAAATATATTATAAATGCTATAAAAAAAAAGTTGATAGGTAGTGTTAATGTTAACTGAAAAATATAAAAATCTAATCGGAAAACTATTGTAATTTCTATTTACTCTACTAAAATCTATTCAAAATGTATACTTTGACATACAAAGCCATATCATTATCTACATATAGAAGTTACACTAAGAAAATATCAATTATTTGTTATTTTCTGTTTTCTTTCAATAGTTTTATTCATACTTGTTATTAATGTAACAATAAATGAGTGTTATTTCAAAGTTGAAAAAGGCTAGTAATATTAATAAATTAAAACATTTTTAGGAGTGTCACCTTTATGTTTTATAAATTCAATCAATATTCGACTTATTTCGGAATTTAATTTGTGATCCTTAGGAACTATCATCTTTTAGATAATTTAAAAATCTTTCACATAGTACGATTTTTTTTTTTATATTGAAAAAGAAAACATCAACATACAATTTATTCATCATTTACCATGTTCGTTTAGATTTTACATGTTAAATAATATAAACATTTTCTAATTTTATAGATATACAAATATAATTGATGTAAAATGGTTTTTTTTTTTAAATTATAGATAGATAGATAAAATTTAAATTCTCGAAAAATTTCGAGTATTGACTGAATAAAAGAGAAAAATTCTATAAACATTTAAATAATTATTAAAGATAATGAATGGCAAATTAAAGAATAAATAGTTCGAAATCTACTTTTTAGTTATAGAATCTAATTTATTTGTTATTTAAAACTAATACCACTTGTTGACTACATTTAATTAATTGACACTAAATACATTTAGTTAATGTATATATTTATACAGATCGTCAAAACTAGGTATTTGTTTGTAATTCAGATAGGTTAACGATTGTTTACGTTATTACCAAACAATGAGAAAATATAAGTTTTGAAAATAACTAAGGAAAACGAGTATCATAAATTCCCTTAGCCGACATATAACAATCGAACAACATTCTTGATTTAGTTACATCATGAGCTCTAACAACTCAATTTCTCCTTGACTGAGAAAAACAATAGATCATGGATATGTTTATCTAGAATCTCCTGCTTTTCCCTTTTCCCATTTTATAGTTAGTACTTTTAGTGTCCTGAAACAGTGATATTAAGGTGTTTACATCTGTGTTTTTATTGAATCTGTAACTCCTTTTGAAATGACATTCATTGAAAAACTTACGTGGATTTTTTATGGTCTCTTAAATATCTTTTTAGGAAAGTATCATTTCCAGATTCTTCATCAAATTATAAAAAGTCATTTAATTCAGTGTCAGACATATTCAACTCACTGGTAAAAAAATGCACTTGATAGGAACTAAGAAAACAATCATTAGGATTTTTATCGATAGCTTTGCCAAATAAGCAACAAAAAACCAACTGTGAAATACCATATACCATTTTCAGATATATTTCACGAATTAAACATTTCTATGAAGATGGAATGGCAGAAAAGTTATGTAAAAGAAGATAAGGGATTGTTTTAAATCTCAAAATAATAACAAAAAAATAGGATTTTATAAATTCACTTGATGTTAAGTGGTAAACTGTACTCACTTAAGTGTTGAGTTAGGTTTATAAATACCAAATAATGATAATAAAAAACAAAACACTCAAGTAGAAATTCTAGAGTGGAACTTAAGAAAGCCCTCAAAGTTAAGTGAGTTTTGTTTCTGGAATGGTTAAGTAGAATTATATCTGAGTAGAGTGAAAAATTTCAATGATGACTTTAAACTGGTATAGCAAATTGAAATCAACATCAGAGATATCTGAATCTAAAAAATATGCAGGCATTTCCATAGTTATTGTTGCCAAATCCAGATTTAGGGACATCCACAATCAATTATGTTTTTTGTATGAATTATTCTTGAATTTCATTTTTCCTTAGCATAACGATTACTTTGTCAGTATCTGCTCTTTTTTTACATGGAGCTAATATGAAAGATGCATTTTAAATGAAGCGATTACACTTTGAAAGCAGAGAGAGATCCGTTGGTCTGACAACATGGGGTAGTTTTGACTAATCGTGCGACTTGCGTATTGCAAGGAAGGAAGGAACAAGGGTCACATAATGTCTTCTACTTATCCAACTTTATAAATAGCTAGGTTTTTTTTTTTCCTTCTGTGGATTTTATTAAATCGACTTTTGACCGCCTAGATTAGCTAAATACCCCTATGTGCTTCGATTGGAAGATTTTTCAGAGCCAATCAAGACTTGGATTTTGAAGGAATGGGTTGGTGAAAGGTGCATAGTCAGCGGTTGGTTGTGTCGGCATCAAAGCTTCTGGTTCGCTAAACGTTTTATATGTTTATTTATTAGTATCCACTCATAGTAACCCCATACGATGACAGATTAATTTTCATGGTTATATGTGCCATATCTATAGGCATACTACGTATATTACATTTTTCACTGATTCTCATTATTAGAAATATAAAATGTTTTTGTTGCCTTTGTTTACAATCATATATACAAAATAATGAGTGGAACAAAAAAAAAAAAAAAAAAAAAAAAAAAAAAGGAAAAATCAAGTAATCAAATGAAATTTTAAAAAATAACACAACATTCTTTATTAATAATTATTTTTATCTTACTTTCTAAATCGATGTGTCGAGCTTTAAAACAATTCATTCTTTTATGATTGGTCTTATTACAAAAAATACAACAGTTTTTTCTTGCTGAGAGGTCAACAAACCCATTGCGCTGTAAGGTACTTTTTCACTAGTAGTTTTCTTGCCATCTCTCTTCTTCTGAGCCTTTTTAACCTCGCTCAAACCGAAACCTGATTGTTCTAGAGATATTCTAATTTCATCTAAACAATCTCAGCTTCCATGAATTTCCTTAATCGATTCAAACGTTTTTCTGCATCATCTTGTTCTTCATCTTCTTCTTTATGTGAAGGTTGTCGTTGCCAGTTTGAAAAGTTCTTCAGGCATGCAGGATTCAATTTATAGGCAAAATATAACTGCATATTTTCCAGATATTACTCCCAATGATTCCAAAGCTTTTAAATGAGTTTCCAAACGGTTATATAGAGATGCTAATGATATTGGTTCAAAAATATTGTTTTGTTAGATATATAAACTTCAATTAACAACTTTTCTTTACCAATCTCTACAATTTCTCTAGGATTTTTTTTTTTTTTCAACATTTATTGAGTAATTCTTACAATCTGCCACAAATGAGGGCAATAAGTAATACAGATGACTTCATGATTACATTCACACATACCCATATGTAAAATAAAAAAAATGAAAATAATAATAATAATAATTGAAGAAAAACTAAACAAAAAAAAACAGAAGTACTATGCTTTACATAAATAATATAAATAATAATAATAAATATATATATATATATATATATATATATATATATATATATATATATATATATATATGTATACATAAAAAGAAATAATAATAAAAAAAAAATTAAAACTGCAATCATACTCTATTTACAATACACACTTATCTTAGGGATCTCTACCAACCAAACCTGTCCCTCCACTGATGGGAGAGACAGGCCCGGCACGGAGATGACCCTGCTCTTCTGTTTCAACTGCGTCACTGGTATTAAAGAAAACCTAGTGGAGGCTGATTGAGAGCGCAATACTACTATCACTCGGGGCATGAGTAAGAAGCAGGCCATTTCATGAACTTCAACCTAAATAAATTTTACAAAAGATCTCGCGCCATTGTCGTTTTAGTCTGCGAGGGGGATTATCAGGATGTGTTGAACTAGATAGTGATTGATCCAGAGGGTTAGGATGGAAGTAAAGGAACAAAAAAGTTACTAATCTAATCATTACAGGAAATTACTATAATTTAAAAATAAATTGTATATTAATTGCGCTATTAATTAAATTATAAATACCCATGACTTTATCGGTAACGTGCTGGGAGAGTCAAATAATGTATAATAAAATCGATTGTCTTTTGTCTTGGCCGGTCGGTGGTTTCCCCATAAATTCCCTTGAACATTCAGTGGTGGTACGGCGTCGGTGGTCGTCTGTGATTCCTCTTGATTTCGTGGCAAATGTCCACCCCAGATGATTGAATGATAGTCCCAATGTTGAAATAAATATAACAGGAGAAATACGGCTTCCCAATAGCCGATAACGGAAAGTCTTTATGATCTCTCGGGAGTTTAATCGTAATTAATACGATTAATGATTATAAAAATATTATAAATGTTCTGAACATGAACAATAATGATAGATAAAATAAAACAACTCACAATTCACAAACAAAAAAAAACATAATGTGTTAATAATGACGATAAGTGGTCAATTAAATGCATAATACAACTTTAATATAATAATTATACCATATGATTACAAAAAAACAGCTGTTTTACGAGCGGTGTTCCTCAGGGTTGTGTCCTCAGTCCAACCTTGTTTTGCCTGGCAATAAACGACCTGGGACTTAACTTACCGAGAGGTGTCAAGCCATTATTATTAGCTGATGACTTGGCCATAATTTGTCTTAACGATAATATTGACTATATTGAAAATAAACTACAGGAAGCTATAAATAGATTGTATTGCTGGTCTATATCCACTGCTCTTCAATTCTGCACCGAAAAATCTATATTTCTTCATTTCAGTCGTAAAAAAAAACTCTACTCTCTCTCCTGAACTCTGTCTAGGAAATTCCATAATACCTTACACAAACTCTCATTGATTCTTAGGAATGGTATTATACCGTAGATTGACTTGGGTCTCTCTCATTTCCACCCTAAAATCAACATACACAAAGATACTAACCATAATAAAATGTCTTAGTGGTGCCTCATGGAGTTTCGACAAACTAACATTAATAAAAATATATCGTGCTATAATTTGCCATTAAATTCCTCAAAGAATTACCTGTGTACAAAAAAGAAGTCCATACCCCTCTATGGATAATCAAATCGCCCAAAACACTGCTTTATTTAACCCGAGTTTCCAAAAAAAATACTTCTCCTTCTGAATACAAATACGAATTTTCCCTTCGACTTCAAACCATACCAAAACCTTCCGTTATCTATACTGACGGATCTAAATCTGACAATTCAACTGCATCTTCCTTTGTTATCCACAACTCCACTCATAAAATAAAATTACACAAAACATGCAATATATATATATATATATATATATATATATATATATATATATATATATATATATATATATATATATATATATATACATATAGCAGAACTTAATGCAATAGCATCAGCACTTTGCTACTCCATATCAATAAAACAAAACAAAATCGCAATAATAACAGATTCACTAAGTTCATTAAAAGGTTTAAATAAGATGTACCCCAAACATCCAGTCATCCTAAAAATCCACTACTACCTCAGTATACTGCAAAATTTGGGAAAGTCGGTCGACTTTATCTGGGTACCAAGTCACACTGGAATTATTGGCAACGAACTTGCAGACACTTCAGCGAAACTAGCACTAACACTCCCGGGTCGTAGCATTGCTATTCTAACACCCCAGGATATGAGCCATCTCCTCAAAATCAAAACAAAAGCCCACCAAACAAGTTGAAAACAACAAAAAAGTGGGTTAAGCCATCAAGTCGTCTAGATCGCAGAGAGGAGGTTGTCATGACCAGATTGAGAATAGGCCATACAAAGTTAACCCATTTATATATATCATTATGAAACAACCACCACCTAAATGTTAGCATTGCAATAGCTCTTTAACAGTTAACCACATATTTCAGGAATGTTTCTTTTATCCACCAAAACTAACTAAATTAGGCCTTACAACAATTATCTCGGACGTTCTTGGCAATGACGAATCTAAAGTTAAATCAGTCTTTAGTTTCTTAAAGGAAGATGAACTGTTGAACAAACTTTAATTGATTTTCATAACTATTAATTAATTTCTATTTTTATTTATTTTATTATTTCCTTCGTGATTTTTTTTCGAAAACTTATTTAATTTCTTAGGGTTCGGATGGGGACTGAGGGGGAGGGGGCGCTTCCTGGGGTTGGGGCGGATCGGTCCCACTTTGTGGGAAATGCGACATGGCTGCTTGGGCTAGTTATGCTCCGAACCTTGTGAGGATTTGGACTTTTCCATGTAGAAGAAATGTAAATGGTTTTTATCCACATCCTACTTAGAAGCTTCGTATATAATATAAAGAGAAGAAAAATTTATTTATATAAATAAGCAAGCCGTGGCGCATTCCCTGCTCGGCGGGTGCGGCTCGTCTCTCCTTCGGGAGACGAACCTCTGTTCGTGGCACCCTTCCTGACCCTAGTCTTCTGTGAAAATAAACGTATATATACAACTACACAGGCATTGATGACCCTGGGGTTTTATGCCTATAAACCCCAACAAACAAACAAACCGCTGTTTTATAAAGTTCTTAATATTTTGTTTTAACCTTTTTAATCAATTATTTAAAAAATTAAATTATGAAATAAACGTGTTAAATAATTAAATATATACAAATTATCAAACATAAATCTAGGAATTATGTTAAATTATAAAATGAAAAGCTTGAAATATACCGCCTACCAAATTTTAAGTAATAAAGTTTCAAATACGTCATACCTCTGAAGAAGGTAGTATTGGTGCTAGCTGAGCAACTGGGCGCGCGTATTCTCCTGTTAGGTTTTTTCACATTACTATTATTTTTTCATATTTATATATTTTTCATATTACAGCATCTTTACTAGGATAAGTTTCAATAATTTTTGCTGCTGCCAACAACGAGGAGGTATTTCGGGTTTTCTAATTAATACCAAAGTTCCTACAGTGACATTTTTAGTATGTGATCGCCATCACTGCCATACGTCCTGAATTGACCTTTTTACTAACTGCCAACGAGTTAATCTGTTTACTGGAACTTCCGTGAGTTCTAATTCTTCTGTGGCAACTAGCGGACCACCTATCAGGAAATGGCCAGGTGTTGCAGCATTGATGTCATCGGTATGAGGTCGAGGAGGTATGGTATATTCAGATCATTGTTTAAGGTGTTGTTGGATTCTTAGTAAGGAGCATTCGCTTTCGGAGGACTTTGGATTGAAAGGAATGAATGCGTTTAATATTTGACTTTTTAACTGTCCCCGACAGTTCAAACAAATAGGTTTGATGATGGTTTTGTATATGAGAAGTTTAGAAGAAGTAGAAGAAGAACGGAAAGATGAAATGTTTTATTCAGTATCTGTTGATTTCTTGCCTTATGAGTCGAGCTGCGTCAGCTTAGTTCGTGGAATACCATTGAAATAGGTAGGACAGGATTTTCGTCGGAGGGTAAAGATTACGTTACTGCATTATATTCGTTTACTTTGTTCCACCAGTCTTCGATCAAGGGCAAGTCGTTTTGGAGATTATTGAAAGCTATTGAAGGATCTGAACGGTATAAAATAATAGCAGTATCATCAGCAAATGTTGCAAGGAAAGCATCAGGAGTGAATAGTCTCTTTAACAGTGACTATTCGCTACAGGCCTTTTTTATTCTAATGATTAAAGTTTAACAGTTCACAAACTCAATTTATAGGTTTTATTAAAGAATAATGCACAGAACACAAAAACAAAAACAACTATATTAGATTAACTAGAACTAGGAAAGGTAATCATCTGTTTATGTAGGCACTCAGTGTTGCCAGGTTCACTAAACACACTTTCAAAAAAATTTATCACAATAGAACATAAACAAATAACACTTTTTACAAATAATAATAATAATAATTACAAACAGAAGATGATAATAAAAGAACAATAAACTAATAACACAATAATACAATAATAAAAACAATAGCAAGCGGCGCGACAAGGAGTGTTAAGAATATCTGCAGCATAGAGGATAAGTATAACTGGACCGAAAACGCTATCTTGTGGAACACCTGCCTCTATTGAGTATCAATTAGAGAATTTCATTCCGCAGCGAACTCGAAAGGAACGGTTAGAGATGTAGGATCGAAGAACCAGGAATAGTGATTGCGGTAAATGGGATTTGAGCTTGAAAAGCAAACTGGCATGCCAAACCCGGTCAAAAGGTTGTGCTATGTCCAGAAATGTGCCGGAGCAATATTGTTTGCTTTTGAGTGCTGAGGATATGTGGTCAAAAACACTCTCTTTTAAATTAACCTTACAGGAATTTCCTACACTATTCAATTTTTTTTTCTTCCAGTATTTGAACTGTTTCTTTAATTTCATCAGATACTCATCTGCAGAGAGCTTCTTTTTTCAGCACTTTTCACTAGCATTTTCGTTTATCAGATTCTCAATTATTTCTTGAACAAATTTTACTACTTTTTCCCAACGTACATTTAAAACATTGAACGTAGCCCTAATTACCAATTGATTCATGATTGGTAAGTTTCCTAAACTATTGAAAGACTTAGTAAACGAACTCCTGCATATTCCTCTGAGTTTGCTGGCTTTATTAGTTTTACTCATATTCACGAAAATACCTTTCAATTTTAATTAAATGAAATTGCCACACGTTGACCGCCATATGCGGGAATCAGTCACTGAATGTATTACAAAGATAATGAATAAAACAAAAAAAAAAATTTTAAAAGATTTGAAACTAGAACTTTAACCTTCCCGCTTCGGGCCAATATTAATAATCATATTTTTTTTATTTTTTTTTTTTATGACATATAAAATTATTTTACATCACATTACAAGAATACAAAATCAAATAAATATAACAAACAAAAATCATTAACAATATTAGTAGGCATCACACCCCTACTTTCTCTCAACTTGGTTCGTATAGAATAATGAAAGATTCATTGTTAATTTAACAATATTTACCAATTTAATTAATTAATTATTAATTGGAATAATTTAATTATTTTAATTCTAAAATGTAAATAAATAACACAGTCGATTATAAATAGGCATATACATGATGCATTGTTTTCCCAGTCAGGGTAAAATTAATTTTTTTTTTTTTTTTCTTTTTGGCATCCTCACCATATGCCCATAGAACCCTAATATTCTTATTCCTATGTCCATTAGAGGAGGCGCGGTAGCTCAGTGGGTAAGGCACTTGACTACCATGCTCCCGGGCCCGAGTTCGAGCCCGACTGAAGGCAGAAAATTTATTTTCTGTTATTTCGGCCGTGGATCGAATTCGAGGTCGGGAGACCCTCCTGGGGCACACCCAGCCTCCTAAAAAAGTGGGTACCCTTATTTGGGGGAAAACCTGGCGGTTGAGCGTGGATTCTGGCCAAATCACCTCCTTTCACAACCGTTGGCTCAGAAACATTACACCCTACCTAAGTACTGAACCTGAGACCCTTCATGGGTTGTAAGTGGTGAAGGTTTTTTTCTATGTCCATTACCAAATCATTTATTTCTTTGAATATTTCCTTATTACGTCTTAAGCTATATATAGCCTTCTTGTGTCTTCTTCGGACCGTAAATTCTTCTTTTTATGCCTAACATTTCCCTTAGGCTGGAGAGGGAAGCGGTTTCTGTTCAATTCCATACAGTACCGCCGCACAGCGGGACGAATGGCCCTAATTTCCAGACATGCAGTAAAAATTAAAACTATTTTATTGAAATCTCCGACCACTTTGCACCATGTTCTAACATCTTAAGAATAAGAAAATGTGGAAATTTTTCAGAAAAAAAAACAGTGAAAATGCTGTTTTTAAAATAAAAAGGTAATGAAAATCGACATAAAAATACACGAAATCGTATTTAGTGATTATTATTGTTCCTGTAACTTTTTAAATTTTGCTGATAATTATAGCTCATAATATCAAATAAAAAATTACTTTACATTTCGTACTAGTCTATTCAAACTAAAAAAAAATTAGTAGTGATGGTTTTATCATTAGAAAGAATTGGGATTTTATAAAACAATGACATGTGGAGCATCTTTCAGGGTGTTTCAAGTACATTATTGCGTGTTGAAGAAAACGTCCAAATTTGGTCAAGAAATTGACTTCATAGACTTTTACCTTAGGTATTGAATGAGATAAATACGTTCCATTATTTTCCGAATATGGCCGAATTAACCATTTAGTTTATATATTTCTAATGTTGTAATTCGACCTAATTAAACCATCAACCTTTCTTTATTTTTATTTGTACCTTTCCCGGTTATGAAAAACAAAACAATATTTGTAATTTATAGTGTAGAATTGTATTTTGTTTTTCAAAATGTTTAGTCTTTTCTTATGTTTTTTCACATTGCAGTAATGGTCATCGGCGCCCAGCAATAGGTGCATATATTTCTACGCGTTCTCATGCATATATTTCTCGACGTAACGTATACTTAAATAAATATTTATACAAACAATTTTTATAATAATACATAAAATATTTTTAGAATAATACTAAAATAATTTAAATTAAATTTAAAATAATGGAATTAAGATGAAATTCAAGCAATAATTATCAAATGAATTTATAAGCTAACTGATAAATAGAATAAAGTTTGAAGAAAAAAAATTAAATAAAAAAGAGAAAAAAATAGAAGAAAAAAATTATATGTAATTGGAAGTAGGTAAAATTATATAGACTGTTTTCTTCATTGCGCTCTATTATATCAACGTGATCCACAAATATTCTTAGTTACTGCACAGTCGTTTGTGTTTACAAATGACAACAATATCCATAAAAACATATAGGCAGCATCTGACCCATTAGTCTGTATCCAGATCCATGTTTTGATAGCTTGAAGCCAAAGTCAACTTTTTTTTTTTTTAAATCATCACTTACTTAATTATCGCGGGAAGTCGGGGTTAATTAATTATAACAGGTTAGTTGTTTTGTTTTTTTCATTTAAATGTCGACAAACCGTAATTTCTTAAATATTTAAAAAGTCCAATCGACGAAAAAGGCATAAAACACGTATAACTTACATTTTGGTAAACTGATTGATTTGCAGATTTTTTAAATTCGATAGAGCACATCAAAAATCATAGAAAATAATATCCCTTGAATCAAAACACGAATAAACAAAAATTGGATTTTTTGGACACACTGTTGGTTAACAGAGCAAAATCTTGAAATTATAGGCAAAAACAGACTGCAGATTCAAATTCTACACCCTTTAAAACATACCCATACGAAATTTGAAGTCGATGCAAAAATTTTTAGAGGCCCAAATTGCGATGTCTAGAAAAAAACACTGTTTCGTCCCACTGTGCGCTGGTCTTTTTCTTCAGAGGATTCGTTTTCGTGCGTAGCTCCTTTCATAATATTATTATTTTTTTCTTTAGGCCAGATTTCCCTGATAGATTAAAACTCAGATAGTTATCCTTAGAGGGTTCGTTTTAGATCCTCTATTCCTAGCCTTTTATCGCATGCATTCCTTAGGAGTATTAGATGGAAAGAAAAGGCACTCCTAAGGATGCCTTAGAGGCCCTTCGCTTTTTTTATGTATCATTTTTTTAATAATTGCCTATTGAAGTAATAAATGTATTAAAAGAGTTGAGGCATTAACTGGGAGGTCGGGAGACCATCCTGGGGTACACCCAGCCTCTACAAAATGGGTACCCTTAAATGGGGAAAACCTGTCGGTTGAGCGTGTTTTAGGCTAAATCTTTTTCTTTCACAACTGTTGGCCTTCTAGCAGTACATCTTTACCTAAGTACAAAAATCAAGATCCTTCATGGGTTGTTAATGTTACAGGTTTATTTTATTTTTAATTGAAGAGTTCATGAGAGAAAGGGGGAGAGTCAATTTTTTTTTTTTTTCTGAAATGGAGTTATATACATCAAAATATCCATGTTGTGTATAATAAGATAGTAAAATGTATCAATGAGAAAAGGTGTTTGTAAGTTAGTTACAAGAGGTTGAAAGATAACTATTAACGGAAGAAATGGTGAACGTCCGGGTCTTTCCTTATTTCTTCCGTGTTTAAATTGAAGTTTTTTTCACTAAGTAAATGATATCCTAAAATTACAATTAAAATTTTGAAAAAATACAGATCTAAGCCTTAAAGGTTAACTTTCTGGAAATTGATTCCAATGACATTCCCCCGTTCTTCCGTGGACTCTTCAACTGTTTTGGATTGAACAGTTGAAGAGTTAAAGGGAGTTCTCTTTAAAAGGGAGGTCTAATGTAGGTTTTTTGCCCTTCCTGAAAAATTTTCTAAAGAGGTCATGTTCAGTATTGACAAACAACTCCTGATATCTTGCACTCAACACATGTTTAAGCATGTTTGCATTTTAGATATTTGTAAATTAGGATTTACTGCCTACATTACTAATGAAATATTAAAAAGCATTAAAATAAATTATTTAATCCTTGTGCATTCCGTTTCCACGAATCCAGCATAACTATTTTTGTTTGTTTGAGAGTACTTTTTAATAATGTCATTTATTTAGATCCTGATACCAGGTTATCATCCTAAATTATTTTTCAAGTAATTTGGGATGATAACATTTTAATTTTTTTTTTCGGTGACTCAAAAAGATTTTCGAGAAACAATTTACTGGGATGAATTTAAAAAAAACTTATCCTTATTGTTTTCAGTTCCTTATTTTATTACATATTTTTCTAGACTTTGTAATTTCCTTCGATTTTTTTCGAACTCTCGGAGATTCCCTCTTATAACCTAACACCCTCCATATATACTTTTGTTTAATCAGAAATACAAATGAATGTTAAATTTAGAAAATATTTAACTAAAGAAGAACCTTTTGAATTTAACTAGGAAAACGAATCAAATACACGTTGAAATTCGCCAAGTTCTAAGTGGTGTGTCATACGATAATAAAATTCAAAAATCTTCTTCGTAATACATTAAAGTTATTAAAAAAACATGAATTATTCTAATACTTGAAAGTGAAACAAATATACAAAAATATGAATGGTTAGATACTAAATCTATATGTTGTTTAGATAAAAATTTAAATATTTCCTATCGTTCAAATTTAAATTAATCATATCGCTCATTTGCTGCTACAACGACATAACTCAAAAACAGGTTTTTGAGTTATACCGAGGTTTTGACTGTATTATGAATCATTCACCCTCGTAGTTTTTAGTCGGTAGAACGTTAAATTTGAGCTTTAACAATTCACTAAGAGAGAGCAGAATATGTCATCATTGCATGTATACAGATCTTCCTGTACCTTATTCACAAGTCTGTTCTTCTCCAAAATTGAAGTTTTTGAGTTATGTCGTTGTAGCAGCAAATGAGCGATATGGTTTTCCCGGGAATCGTATACTTGTAGTATTGAGGTGATATCTTTTCCTTTCGTTTTGTATTCTTACTACCTACCTCTTTGTAATATCATTATCATTATTACCTACTGCAGTGTTATTGTTCTAACCTTGTTATCTTGTTATAATACTTCAACACCTTTACGTATTATTCAGTTTGTGTTTTATTTAATCTTGTTCAAGACTACTAATGTATTAAATAACTAACCTACTCTCTGATATTATAATATATTTTTAAAACGTAGCCAATTCTTGTAAAAAGCGCGAGTTGCTTGTTTTATATGCTCAGAACCATTTAAGCATTGATAAGTCTTAAATTCTACTTGATTTCCTGTCTTTTTAATTTAATATGTATAGTAATTTATTATTCAAAACATGTATATCATCAAGAAAAGATATGTATTTACATCAATGTAATAATTCTAAATTGTATTTGATAGAATTAATGGTTTATATGCCTTCAGAGCTGAAAATGAACGTACAACAATTAGCGTTAAAGAATTAATTACAGCTTCTATTGATATAATTTTCATTTGAAAACTAGTTTCGAATGTTAAACGTTCTTTACTTTTATGATCGTTATTATTTTAAACTAATTAATAAGCATAAGAATGGGATGACTTTTCAAATTAATCCAAAAATAACCTGTTTTTTATGGCACACAATACACTCATTTCTGTCTTCAACGGAATTATAATTAAATAAACCGCTAAATTTAATGTGGCTCCAGATATATTCATTTCAGTCTTCTAGAGAATCATAACACAGTTTTGCAAAATAATACTTACTGGAATTTGTTTGCATTTTTATAGGTGATTTAATGTACTTATGCGAATTCAAAAATGCAATCTATATTTTCCTATCACGTCAGGAATGTATTTTGAGGAGAAAAAAAATTTTTAATTTAAAATGTATAGTTATTTACTATTCACAAAATATAAATCAACCAGGAAAGTACGTATTTACGTCAATGTAATAATTTTGAATTGTATATGATAGAATTAATGGTTTAAACGTCTTCAAAGCTGAAAATGAACGTGTAACAATCAGGGTTGATGAATTAACTGCCACTTATATTGGGATAATTTTATTTGAAAACTAGTTTCAAATGATAAACGTTGAACCTAAAATATTCGGAGTTGGTTTTAAAATCAACTAAACATTACATTTGTGGGATTTTGATTGTGAAAGTTAGTATCGAATGGAATACCAGCTATCAGAGCTTAAAACGAGGGTGAGAAGACAAATGAGTCTTAAGGAAACTCGTCAGTCGGTATTTCACGTAATGATGTGACATGAAGGAAGGGGGATTGAGAGGAGTGAGTGTTGAAGCAATCCATCAGGGCGTATCTCACAGCTAAGTTCGCTCATATATGAGTAAGAGATCATATGTACAAACAAAAATCGTGCTATAAGAAACAGTAGTAGAATATTCCATGAATTATGTCCAGTAAAGCAATGTTAATCCTTGTTCACTCTATATTCGGAATAGTGTGGACAAGGAGTAACATTATTGATTTTTTTTTATAGTTCACATTATCTCTTAATCTGAGTAGTCGTCGATTATGTTATTTATTCCACAATTCATGTTGTATAAATCTTTATCAACTGGAGGTGTAGGGTGGGTAATGCCTCTCCTCATACCGGAACAGGAGCTGGTGCTGATGCATAGCGACAGGAGTTGGTTGAGCTAGTGCCATATGTTTTTGAGGTCCGGGAATTGTCTCTGGTACTAACATTCTGGTTGTAGGTTAGGAGTTTGAACAATAGCCTAAAATATTGAAAGTTGGGATGGCTTCTGTTTGATCTTAACGTTTTGGTTTTTGTGGCTTCCTGTCTGCATTAATAGGTCCTTTCCGACTTACCACTATTTGCCAAGAGCCGATAGAATCCCCTGTATCACAGTTGATAGCCTCCAAATTAATTACCTTTTTTTCATGGAACTCAGCCATTACTGGCTCTGGAGATCACTCTGTTATTATTGCCTGGGTCATATACTAACAGTTACACTTTTTTTATACATGAAAAATATGTAATTTACTTAAAAATAATACTTTTTCATGAGACAAAAAAGTTACACTTTATAGGTAGGTTTTCAGCACATGTTTTTTTTTTTTTTTCTGTTTCCTTTGTGCAATTAAATAAAATACCCATGACAAATATGTTTATGATTATGAATAACCTAAAAACATAACAATGGCAATTAAATTAGTGGATAATTCCACTTCCTAGTTCCCCTGCACACGCCTCGAACACCCATCGTCGCGAGTATATCCTTCCCACATTATATTTCCTTTTAGATTTTTCCAATCAGCCAAAAAATTATTATCTAAGGGAATCGCTTTCCTTTTATACTCATCAATCTCACGATAAGCTCGGTATACCTCTGTGTCCATTTCATCATCTGAACATCCACAATCGTTTGTTATTTCTTGAAGATATTCATAATGAAGGTTATCCAAAACTGCTCCCAATGGTAATCTCTTCCATATGCTGCAATTTTAAATACTATTCTTTAGAAAAATGATTTTTTTTAAACTGACCCTAAGCCAGTAATTTTTCAGTTGGTATCAATCAATACAGCACTAATCCTGGAATCAAGAAATATTGAAGAAATTGAAGAAAAGCTGATAGCAATCTCTTATTTTTAAGAGTGCCATTCATTTTTTGCTGAAAAACGTTTGCAGTAGTCACCTATTAGTAGTGACTAATTCCATCTAGTAGGAATATGCAATTTCGTTGTTTTTGACATTTTCTGTGATCGGAAAGAATGTTAGAGTACGCAATATTTTGGCTGGGCAATTAACTTTAGTTATCATTGCTTTGTTACGGTTAAACTTTCAGCTATAGAAAAAATTTCAACTACACACAGTTGCCTCAAGCCCAGTTGAGACGGTTAGGTTTGACAAGTAATAGTGCCATCCAATTTTTTAAAAACCAGTTTTAAACTTCAAAAATGTTTGCAGAAGTCACTCAGTAGTGTGCTGTCTTGAATTTTAACATTACTTCCTTTAATAGAAAAATATATCAATAATTTAAGCCATTTTCTTCGGATATTCATCTCTCATTCTCAGTTGTGGATAAATATTGTCGTTATCCAAACCAAACTCCGTCTTTTGGATCTTTACCAGTATAGCAATAAGTTATTATCCAAGGGAATCACTTTCCTTTTAAATTCATCAATTAGGTTTGGTATACCTCTTTATCCATTTCATCATCTGAACTTCCATTATCGTTTGTTATTTCTTAGTGATATTCATTATGAAGTTGTTCTAAACTGCTCCCAATGGTAATCTCTTTCATATGCTGCGATTTTAAATACTCTTCTATGATTTTTAATTTTTTTTTTAATAACCCTTAGTCTTTAATTTTTCAGTTTGTATCAATACAGCACTATTCCTAGGATCAGGAAACATTGAAGATATAGCAATAATGTTATTTTTTGCTCTAACACATTTAGAGATAAATTCTAACACGTAGAGATAGGCAATTTCGTCGTTTTTGGCATTTAACATTTTGTTATTTTCGTTAGTTATTTCTTGGTGATATTCGTAAAGGAGGTTGTTCGAAACTGCTCCCAATGGTAATCTCTTTCATATGCTGCGATTTTAAATAAAAATACTCTTCTTTGAAAATATTTTTTTTTTTTTTTAGTTGACCCTTACCCTGTAATTTTCTGTGATCGGACAGAATGGAGTATAATATAAAATCTGCACCAATTATAGGCTTAGGAACTTCAGCCAAAACGAACGTCTATTTAAACTCGCGTCTAAATCTTAAATCAAGTTTAAGTTTAAGCTCTCCAAATGTTCTTATTCGACTACCGTTCGCAGCATACAAATTAAATTCTGTGGCGGTCATTGATTTTCTCACTGGAGGTAGGACTGTGATAGCAGCACCTGTATCGATTAGGAAAGATTGACCCTTCCGCCGATCTGTTATGAAAAGTCGGCTTTGGACATCTGCGGAGTCGGTAGCCGCTACCTCCGATCCGCTGAGGAGTTTCCCTGCTGCTTCTGATTCCAAGCGCATGGATGTTCACATTTATTTGCTTTTTCTCATGAAGGAGAAACTCCGACGTTCGAGCTGGTGAGAAGCAAATTTGGAAGGATTAAAACAAATGTGTGGTTCATGGACGTCATTGTTGAAGGGAGCACTGTAGCAGAGCAAGGTTGATAACAATGCCGTCCATAACCTCCTTGCTTTTAGTGTTACAACAAGTACTACACAGGTTTGTAATCAAAATCCTCGGCATCGGGATTTTTAACATTTAAGTCACTTTTAGTAAGTATATCACTTACTGGCTTGACTGTTGTTGATATTTTCGTCTTAAAATTTCTCTCTCTCTCTCTCTCTCTATATATATATATATATATATATATATATATATATATATATATATATATATATATATATATATATATATATATATTATTATTATTTTTGATAATAATTCTTCGATCTGAGTATCAGATTTGACTTTTCCAAATAATGTCCTACCTATATTTAAAATTTGTTCGTTTGTATATCCTAATTCATTGCGTGAAAAAGGCTGTAAAACGATTCTGTCTTCTCCATCAATTTCAGTAAAATGATATTTTAATGAATATGACATCACTCTTCCACCAGTTAAATTTGATTCAAATCCAAGAGGATTCGCTTCCGCTGTTCCTGAATAAGACCTTAGATAATAAACTCCCTGCTTATCAATCTGTACCGTCCCAGTAACCAAATAAGCATGCGCTATATGTCTTTCATTCCGCATCCAATTTAAAATCTTATCCTCCGATGCGCCAATTAAGGGTCTAACTGATTGTTTGAAAAATGCACGTGATAATTATCCACTTCCAAAATTAAGAGAAAAACAACATATACAGAGGCTTCATTGAAACTCATATTTAGGACTGATTTGGATGGATGTAAAATTTCGTCTAATCCAACATATTCACCAAAATTAGAGCGTCTAGTTAAATCCGTGCTACGTTTCCAACCTGAAACTGCATCCACACGACACTTAAACGACTCGGTATAATCAATTATATGTGCTAGGTTTGAATTAAGATATAACCTATCATCTACTTCATCAATTAATCTTTGATATCCTATATCCCTTTTACCTTTCGCTATTGAAGTCATCGCTCTCAACTCAGACATTCGTGAACCAACGGCCTCAATAAAATGTGAAATTTGGAAACGTCGAAATCTAGCTCCAAGGAAATATTGTAAAACCTTTCGCCTAAATGATGATTCAAGCAATAAAATAGAACTCCTCTTTAAGAATTTACTACTGGTTAAAATCACGTTAACAATTCCCTTAGCTACTAACGTGCCAATACCAAATCCAGCGACTAAATCGACTCCAATTGAAATCATTGCTAAGTATTCTTGTACTTCCATTGATTTTTCAATCTCACTAACTCTTATTTCTAACTGCGATAAGCCCTTGGCGAGATTATCAACGGTATTCTCTATTAATCGTAAAGCATACTTCACTTCATCAACTTCATCATCCCACGCTCTGATTGCTGTATTAGGCTTGGGGGAAACACCAATTGATACCTTCACCCTAAATTTCTCAATAATACAAACCTTCGTATGAATTGTTCGATATGAAATATATTCTCCCTTCCGTCTTACTTTAGAAATATCCTCCATAGCAAATTTCTCATTTTTAGTACATCCCAAAGTCCCTCCGAAGTAAGAAATGTTCACTAACTTGTTTAAACCCCAGACTCCCATAACGAAATCAGCCCCATCTGAAGACGTAATAGTTGCAAGCCCGATTTTAAATCCTATTCGTTCACTTACATTAGAAGCCCCTCCACTTACTTCGACCTTTATCTTTCCAAGCATTCCAATCCCCTGTTGAAGTAAACTTGCTTCATATGATGACCGTAAATGGTGTGAATCTAAATCACCGCTCTCCCATTTTAAATCAATATCAATCGTAGAAGGGCTCACCTCAGTAAAAGTATTTAATAATATTTTAAACTTTTTACCCGTTGAGATACTACTTTTCAAATTAAGTACATTACTCATTACTCCATAATATTTATGCTTTCCAAATTTAATTTCTGCCGTCTCCCATGCGTTAAAGTTTAAAACGCTCCATTTACCCTGACCCATGCTCCAAAATTTAATTTCTATTATCGATGCCATAGTTGCCCATAAACATTCTTTGTTTGAGTGTGTTTGGCGGTTGGTACTTTGCCTCTTCATCCTCCATGCTGTTCACCAATTTCCATACTGTATTTCCCCATCTCTGCACCTGATTTCTCTGCACAATTTCTCTCATTTTGTCCAAATGCCCCTGCAATATGCTCTTTATGCTATGCAAGCTCTTTGCAGTCCCCAATAGTTCACTATTTCCCTTCTCAAGATAAGCAAGTAGAGAAGTGCTTTCATTAACATGCTTTCCTCCAAAAGTGGGAATAGTGTTTTTGTAGAACTCCGACTGATTAGAGGAAACAGGCTTGGCATAATATATTATTGGAATTGGATAAATTTCTTTCCTGTCCGCAGTAGACAAGTTTTTGAAGTCTTTTCCAATCTGAGCTCTTGTGTGCCACAAGCCCGAGTATTCTGTCATCCATGACAGTAAGTTCAGATTGTCTGAATAGGTCCCAAAAATCCCGTGGAACAAAATCTGTCCTGTCACATTATTATCTATAATGTAGGGCATGTACACCTTCTTCATACCATTGTACGCACTAACAGCTTTGAATCCTGACTGCATCTATATATCCTCTATGCTGCAGATATCCCTACTACCACTGATACTTTCCTAGGAACTTTTGCTGATGACACTGTTATCCTTTCATCGCATTCAGATCCCTCAATAGCTTCCTGTAATCTCCAAATCCACTTATCCCTGATTGAAGATTCGTGCAACAACTGGAGGATCAAAATTAATGAAACAAAATGTACCCATGTAACTTTTACCCTCCGCCGCACATCCTGCCCTCCTGTTTATATCAATAATATTCCGCTACCCATAGCTGACACAGTACGGTATCTTGGCTTTTACCTAGACAAAAGACTTACTTGGAACCCTCACACTAGACTTAAAAGGCAAGAACTTAACAGACGCTTCAGCCAATTGTATAGACTACTAAATAGGACATCCCAACTCTCCATACAAAACTAACTCCTCATATACAAAACCATCATTAAACCTATTTGGACCTATGGACTTGAACTGTGGGGGACAGCAAAACAATCGAATATCAAATGCATTCAATCCTTCCAATCTAAAGTCCTTCGTACTATTGTAAATGCTCCATATTATGTCTCCAACAAAACCCTACATAATGCTCTCAATATACCTTTTGTTCTTGACCTGATACCCCTTAAATTCTCCAAATTCCATCAAAACCTTTCCAACCATCCCAATCCACTTGCTCATTCACTATCCAGTTCCACGCATCCTTATAATCCACCTCGTAGATTAAAACGGCAATGGCCCCGAGATTTATTGTAATAGTTATTATTGGAGTGCTGGCAATGGCCAGCTTCTCCACTCAAGTCCTGTACGACTGTGCCATAGCGCTCTCACTCAGCCTCCACTGGATTATATCAGTGATGCAGCTGATAGAACAGCGCAGGGAACTCTCTGAGCCCGGCTTGCCTTTCAAACTGGGGGGCAGGCTTGGATCGGGGTGTTCCTCGGAGTGTTTGTGAATATTGTATATTGAGTATGAATGTAGTTATGACTCTTTCTTTTCTTCTTTTCTTCTTATTTTATTTATTATTTTTAATTTCTTGTACATTTTATCTTACTTCTTGTATATATTATTTTATTTCTTGTATCTTTAAGTTGTTTACTTAAAAGCTGTTTATTTTCTTACTTTATTTATTTTATATCAGTGTACATATTGAATGAATGAGTCACTGTCATCAATATTACTCATTGCCCTTGAGTGAGGCAGCATGTAATTAATCAAATGAAAACATATTTTTTGAAAAAAAAAAAAAAAATTATCGATGTATCATGATCATCTAATATAACAGGAGTATTCGCCTTCTTAAAGCAAAGACTTAGCTGAACGTTTTTAAACTCCTCAACTTGTGTAATATTATACGGAATCCAAGTATCGCCATTTTGTGACATCTTTCCAAACACAAACTTAACATGGTCACGTCTAATCGGTCCACCATTCGTACGCATATCAGCAAGAATAAAAGGAACTCTTCTTGAATCATCATTTAATCTAGAGAAATCAAGATTACCCATCATTGGAACATGCTCCCATGACATTAAAACTTTAACTTCCGTATCTTCATAAATTACTTCGGTACTACTTTTATCTGGTGAAAACTTAGAAATATATTCCATCGTAAAGCCAAAACTTACCGATGTTCCAAAAGATTTCTCATAGTTAATTAGTTCTAATATATTATTATATCCCTTTCCATCCACCGGCGCTCATGGAGTCCATGTAGGCATAGAATATTTAGAATGTGAACCAAACATCCTATGATTACTTTTATATATTACCTTATCATTCAATTCTTTCTCTATAGGCACATAAACAATAGCATTCTCTAGAATTTTGTCCATCGCATTCACGGTACCAATTACCCCTTCAACTGTAGTACGCAGAGTTTGTAACTGTTGAGAACCCCTAAACGTAGTATATTCATTAACAAATTCCGTCAATGTTGAATTCAAAAGCATATATCTACGTAAACTTCCATGAACCTCACATTGTAATCTTCCTAAGGCTTCAATATCTGAACTATATTCTTTAAATCTCCTTTCAGCAATGATTTTACATTCCTCTATTGATAAATCCGAAGGATACATATGTAAACATGCTACATCCTCACCAGTATAATATCTAACTGAAATGTTAGTCTTCTCCTCAATATTACTTTCTTCTAAAAAATAACGAACCACATGGGTTATTTAACTCTAGTTTAACCATTGACCCTCTAACTCAACCAAATTCAAAAAGAACTTTAGAAACATCAGAATCTTCCTCGGTCTCAGGAACTGGGAACGCTCTATAAAAACCAATGGTAGATGAAATCATCACCTGATTTGCTCTACAATTATTTGAATTATAAACAATATTATTAACCTGCTTTAACGCCTCGTATCCACGTTGATGAAAAATAAACAGATTTAAGAAAAATCTGGATAATCCCATCTATATGTAATTAACAATTGAAACCATAATCCAACGTATGGATCCAACACATAAATAATTAAATAATTTAAATCATCCTGTCCTTCTAGCAATAAAGTCAAGTTTAGTGTTGGAACATCATTAACCATCTCCAAATGTAACTTTATACTTACGGCATATGGAATATGGTTTTGTATTAATTGCTTTATAATCTTACTATCTTCTGTAATCTGATTCACATCAACAGATTTAGCATAATTTCGTAAGTCATTGAAGTATTGATTATGTTTCTTAATATTCCTATCTAAAACATAGTAATAATCCATCTGCTTAGTATTAATCAAAGCATCTCGTATTAATTGATCTCTTCTCGGATCTCTAAATAAGGCGAAAATCTCATGGCTAAAAAGATATGTTTTTAGTTCATACACTTCTCCCATCTCACAATAACTTAAATCCATTAAGAACCCTTTCACCTTCGGTTTGTATGTACAAACGCTGGTTAGAATGACATCACCACAATATTACATTAAATCGTTATTCATTAAAAATGATTGAGTGAAACTGAACGGCATAGAAGCAAACTTCATTTTGAAAAAAACTACGGAATAACTCTACTCGTTTACGCTTACGAGATTCTTCATTTTCAATGAGAATGTTCGTCTCCGCTAATCTAATTATGGGTAAATGTTGATTTAAAGTTTCATTGATTACATTCAGTTTATTTGATAACTGCTCAAAAGTCTGGATGGAACGTGTTGGGTTTGTTATTTACTTTCTCTATCTCGTTCAATCTTTTAAATATTTCCGCTTTAATTGTACGTATTGTTGTGTATATTTCTGTCTCCATCGGTCCATGACTAAGCAACGCTACGAGACGTAATTCATCCATCTTGGCATCAAAACTACAAGTTCGCAGCATAATATTAGGTGGAGGAACTTGCCCGGAATCTCAGACTACAATTTTTAATAAATATTACATACCATTTAAAAAATTCATAAATTCAATTAGTTTTGATAATTTGAAATTTAAAAAAAAAAAAAAAAAAAAAAAAAAAAAAAAAAAAAAAAAAAAAAAAAAAAAAAAATGCAACTATAATAATTCATGAATCTTGTTGTTGTTTGAGAAGGCATCTATGGTTCGATGTGCGCCGATTCATCTATGAGCTTATTATTGCTGTATTTCTCCCTGCTGATATTTCTTTATTTTATTAATTGATAATTCCACTTCCTAGTTCCCCTGCACACGCCTCGAACACCCATCGTCGCGAGTATATCCTTCCCACATTATTATATTTCCTTTTAGATTTTTCCAATCAGCCAAAAAATTATTATTTAAGGGAATCGCTTTCCTTTTATACTCATCAATCTCACGATAAGCTCGGTATACCTCTGTGTCCATTTCATCATCTGAACATCCACAATCGTTTGTTATTTCTTGAAGATATTCATAATGAAGGTTATCCGAAACTACTCCCAATGGTAATCTCTTTCATATGCTGCAATTTTAAATACTATTCTTTAGAAAAATGATATCTTTTAAACTGACCCTAAGCCAGTAATTTTTCAGTTGGTATCAATCAATACAGCACTAATCCTGGAATCAAGAAATATTGAAGAAATTGAAGAAAAGCTGATAGCAATCTCTTATTTTTAAGAGTGCCATTCATTTTTTGCTGAAAAACGTTTGCAGTAGTCACCTATTAGTAGTGACTAATTCCATCTAGTAGGAATATGCAATGTCGTTGTTTTTGACATTTTCTGTGATCGGAAAGAATGTTAGAGTACGCAATATTTTGGCTGGGCAATTAACTTTAGTTATCATTGCTTTGTTACGGTTAAACTTTCAGCTATAGAAAAAATTTCAACTACACACAGTTGCCTCAAGCCCAGTTGAGGCGGTTAGGTTTGACAAGTAATAGTGCCATCCAATTTTTTAAAAACCAGTTTTAAACTTCAAAAATGTTTGCAGAAGTCACTCAGTAGTGTGCTGTCTTGAATTTTAACATTACTTCCTTTAATAGAAAAATGTATCAATAATATAAGCCATTTTGTTCGGATATTCATCTCTCATTCTGAGTTGTGGATAAATGTTGTCGTTATCCAAACCAAACTCCGTCTTTTGGATCTTTTCCAGTATAGCAATAAGTTATTATCCAAGGGAATCGCTTTCCTTTTAAATTCATCAATTAGGTTTGGTATACCTCTTTATCCATTTCATCATCTGAACTTCCATTATCGTTTGTTATTTCTTAGTGATATTCATTAAGAAGTTGTTCTAAACTGCTCCCAATGGTAATCTCTTTCATATGCTGCGATTTAAAATACTCTTCTATGATTTTTAATTTTTTTTTTTAATAACACTTAGTCTTTAATTTTTCAGTTTGTATCAATACAGCACTATTCCTAGGATATGGAAACATTGAAGAAATAGCAATAATGTTATTTTTTGCTCTAACACATTTAGAGATAAATTCTAACTCGTAGGGATAGGCAATTTCGTCGTTTTTGGCATTTAACATTTTGTTATTTTCGTTAGTTATTTCTTGGTGATATTCGTAAAGGAGGTTGTTCGAAACTGCTCCCAATGGTAATCTCTTTCATATGCTGCGATTTTAAATAAAATACTCTTCTTTGAAAATATTTTTTTTTTTTTTTTTTAGTTGACCCTTACCCTGTAATTTTCTGTGATCGGACAGAATGGAGTATATGTATATACATATATTTGATAATAATTCTTCGATCTGAGTATCAGATTCTACTTTTCCAAATAATGTCCTACCTATATTTAAAATTTGTTCGTTTGTATATCCTAATTCATTGCGTGAGAAAGGCTGTAAAACGATTCTGTCTTCTCCATCAATTTCAGTAAAATGATATTTTAATGAATATGACATCACTCTTCCACCAGTTAAATTTGATTCAAATCCAAGAGGATTCGCTTCCGCTATTCCTGAATAAGACCTTAGATAATAAATTCCCTGCTTATCAATCTGTACCGTCCCAGTAACCAAATACGCATGCGCTATATGTCTTTCATTCCGCATCCAATTTAAAATCTTATCCTCCGAAGCGCCAATTAAGGGTCTAACTGATTGTTTGAAAAATGCACGTGATAATTTTCCACTTCCAAAATTAAGAGAAACAACATATACAGAGGCTTCATTGAAACTCATATTTAGGACTGATTTGGATGGATGTAAAATTTCGTCTAATCCAACATATTCACCAAAATTAGAGCGTCTAGTTAAATCCGTGCTACGTTTCCAACCTGAAACTGCATCCACACCACACTTAAACGACTCGGTATAATCAATTATATGTGCTAGGTTTGAATGAAGATATAACCTATCATCTACTTCATCAATTAATTTTTGATATCCTATATCCCTTTTACCTTTCGCTATTGAAGTCATCGCTCTCAACTCAGACATTCGTGAACCAACGGCCTCAATAAAATGTGAAATTTGGAAACGTCGAAATCTAGCTCCAAGGAAATATTGTAAAACCTTTCGCCTAAATGATGATTCAAGCAATAAAATAGAACTCCTCTTTAAGAATTTACTACTGGTTAAAATCACGTTAACAATTCCCTTAGCTACTAACGTGCCAATACCAAATCCAGCGACTAAATCGACTCCAATTGAAATCATTGCTAAGTATTCTTGTACTTCCATTGATTTTTCAATCTCACTAACTCTTATTTCTAACCGCGATAAGCCCTTGGCGAGATTATCAACGGTATTCTCTATTAATCGTAAAGCATACTCCACTTCATCAACTTCATCATCCCACGCTCTGATTGCTGTATTAGGCTTTGGGGAAACACCAATTGATACCTTCACCCTAAATTTCTCAATAATACAAACCTTCGTATGAATTGTTCGATATGAAATATATTCTCCCTTCCGTCTTACTTTAGAAATATCCTCCATAGCAAATTTCTCATTTTTAGTACATCCCAAAGTCCCTCCGAAGTAAGAAATGTTCACTAACTTGTTTAAACCCCAGACTCCCATAACGAAATCAGCCCCATCTGAAGACGTAATAGTTGCAAGCCCGATTTTAAATCCTATTCGTTCACTTACATTAGAAGCCCCTCCACTTACTTCGACCTTTATCTTTCCAAGCATTCCAATCCCCTGTTGAAGTAAACTTGCTTCATATGATGACCGTAAATGGTGTGAATCTAAATCACCGCTCTCCCATTTTAAATCAATATCAATCGTAGAAGGGCTCACCTCAGTAAAAGTATTTAATAATATTTTAAACTTTTTACCCGTTGAGATACTACTTTTCAAATTAAGTACATTACTCATTACTCCATAATATTTATGCTTTCCAAATTTAATTTCTGCCGTCTCCCATGCGTTAAAGTTTAAAACGCTCCATTTACCCTGACCCATGCTCCAAAATTTAATTTCTATTATCGATGCCATAGTTGCCCATAAACATTCTTTGTTTGAGTGTGTTTGGCGGTTGGTACTTTGCCTCTTCATCCTCCATGCTGTTCACCAATTTCCATACTGTATTTCCCCATCTCTGCACCTGATTTCTCTGCACAATTTCTCTCATTTTGTCCAAATGCCCCTGCAATATGCTCTTTATGCTATGCAAGCTCTTTGCAGTCCCCAATAGTTCACTATTTCCCTTCTCAAGATAAGCAAGTAGAGAAGTGCTTTCATTAACATGCTTTCCTCCAAAAGTGGGAATAGTGTTTTTGTAGAACTCCGACTGATTAGAGGAAACAGGCTTGGCATAATATATTATTGGAATTGGATAAATTTCTTTCCTGTCCGCAGTAGACAAGTTTTTGAAGTCTTTTCCAATCTGAGCTCTTGTGTGCCACAAGCCCGAGTATTCTGTCTGTCATCCATGACAGTAAGTTCAGATTGTCTGAATAGGTCCCAAAAATCCCGTGGAACAAAATCTGTCCTGTCACATTATTATCTATAATGTAGGGCATGTACACCTTCTTCATACCATTGTACGCACTAACAGCTTTGAATCCTGACTGCATCTATATATCCTCTATGCTGCAGATATCCCTACTACCACTGATACTTTCCTAGGAACTTTTGCTGATGACACTGTTATCCTTTCATCGCATTCAGATCCCTCAATAGCTTCCTGTAATCTCCAAATCCACTTATCCCTGATTGAAGATTCGTGCAACAACTGGAGGATCAAAATTAATGAAACAAAATGTACCCATGTAACTTTTACCCTCCGCCGCACATCCTGCCCTCCTGTTTATATCAATAATATTCCGCTACCCATAGCTGACACAGTACGGTATCTTGGCTTTTACCTAGACAAAAGACTTACTTGGAACCCTCACACTAGACTTAAAAGGCAAGAACTTAACACAGACGCTTCAGCCAATTGTATAGACTACTAAATAGGACATCCCAACTCTCCATACAAAACTAACTCCTCATATACAAAACCATCATTAAACCTATTTGGACCTATGGACTTGAACTGTGGGGGACAGCAAAACAATCGAATATCAAATGCATTCAATCCTTCCAATCTAAAGTCCTTCGTACTATTGTAAATGCTCCATATTATGTCTCCAACAAAACCCTACATAATGCTCTCAATATACCTTTTGTTCTTGACCTGATACCCCTTAAATTCTCCAAATTCCATCAAAACCTTTCCAACCATCCCAATCCACTTGCTCATTCACTATCCAGTTCCACGCATCCTTATAATCCACCTCGTAGATTAAAACGGCAATGGCCCCGAGATTTATTGTAATAGTTATTATTGGAGTGCTGGCAATGGCCAGCTTCTCCACTCAAGTCCTGTACGACTGTGCCATAGCGCTCTCACTCAGCCTCCACTGGATTATATCAGTGATGCAGCTGATAGAACAGCGCAGGGAACTCTCTGAGCCCGGCTTGCCTTTCAAACTGGGGGGCAGGCTTGGATCGGGGTGTTCCTCGGAGTGTTTGTGAATATTGTATATTGAGTATGAATGTAGTTATGACTCTTTCTTTTCTTCTTTTCTTCTTATTTTATTTATTATTTTTAATTTCTTGTACATTTTATCTTACTTCTTGTATATATTATTTTATTTCTTGTATCTTTAAGTTGTTTACTTAAAAGCTGTTTATTTTCTTACTTTATTTATTTTATATCAGTGTACATATTGAATGAATGAGTCACTGTCATCAATATTACTCATTGCCCTTGAGTGAGGCAGCATGTAATTAATCAAATGAAAACATATTTTTTGAAAAAAAAAAAAAAAATTATCGATGTATCATGATCATCTAATATAACAGGAGTATTCGCCTTCTTAAAGCAAAGACTTAGCTGAACGTTTTTAAACTCCTCAACTTGTGTAATATTATACGGAATCCAAGTATCGCCATTTTGTGACATCTTTCCAAACACAAACTTAACATGGTCACGTCTAATCGGTCCACCATTCGTACGCATATCAGCAAGAATAAAAGGAACTCTTCTTGAATCATCATTTAATCTAGAGAAATCAAGATTACCCATCATTGGAACATGCTCCCATGACATTAAAACTTTAACTTCCGTATCTTCATAAATTACTTCGGTACTACTTTTATCTGGTGAAAACTTAGAAATATATTCCATCGTAAAGCCAAAACTTACCGATGTTCCAAAAGATTTCTCATAGTTAATTAGTTCTAATATATTATTATATCCCTTTCCATCCACCGGCGCTCATGGAGTCCATGTAGGCATAGAATATTTAGAATGTGAACCAAACATCCTATGATTACTTTTATATATTACCTTATCATTCAATTCTTTCTCTATAGGCACATAAACAATAGCATTCTCTAGAATTTTGTCCATCGCATTCACGGTACCAATTACCCCTTCAACTGTAGTACGCAGAGTTTGTAACTGTTGAGAACCCCTAAACGTAGTATATTCATTAACAAATTCCGTCAATGTTGAATTCAAAAGCATATATCTACGTAAACTTCCATGAACCTCACATTGTAATCTTCCTAAGGCTTCAATATCTGAACTATATTCTTTAAATCTCCTTTCAGCAATGATTTTACATTCCTCTATTGATAAATCCGAAGGATACATATGTAAACATGCTACATCCTCACCAGTATAATATCTAACTGAAATGTTAGTCTTCTCCTCAATATTACTTTCTTCTAAAAAATAACGAACCACATGGGTTATTTAACTCTAGTTTAACCATTGACCCTCTAACTCAACCAAATTCAAAAAGAACTTTAGAAACATCAGAATCTTCCTCGGTCTCAGGAACTGGGAACGCTCTATAAAAACCAATGGTAGATGAAATCATCACCTGATTTGCTCTACAATTATTTGAATTATAAACAATATTATTAACCTGCTTTAACGCCTCGTATCCACGTTGATGAAAAATAAACAGATTTAAGAAAAATCTGGATAATCCCATCTATATGTAATTAACAATTGAAACCATAATCCAACGTATGGATCCAACACATAAATAATTAAATAATTTAAATCATCCTGTCCTTCTAGCAATAAAGTCAAGTTTAGTGTTGGAACATCATTAACCATCTCCAAATGTAACTTTATACTTACGGCATATGGAATATGGTTTTGTATTAATTGCTTTATAATCTTACTATCTTCTGTAATCTGAGTCACATCAACAGATTTAGCATAATTTCGTAAGTCATTGAAGTATTGATTATGTTTCTTAATATTCCTATCTAAAACATAGTAATAATCCATCTGCTTAGTATTAATCAAAGCATCTCGTATTAATTGATCTCTTCTCGGATCTCTAAACAAGGCGAAAATCTCATGGCTAAAAAGATATGTTTTTAGTTCATTCACTTCTCCCATCTCACAATAACTTAAATCCATTAAGAACCCTTTCACCTTCGGTTTGTATGTACAAACGCTGGTTAGAATGACATCACCACAATATTACATTAAATCGTTATTCATTAAAAATGATTGAGTGAAACTGAACGGCATAGAAGCAAACTTCATTTTGAAAAAAACTACGGTATAACTCTACTCGTTTACGCTTACGAGATTCTTCATTTTCAATGAGAATGTTCGTCTCCGCTAATCTAATTATGGGTAAATGTTGATTTAAAGTTTCATTGATTACATTCAGTTTATTTGATAACTGCTCAAATGTCTGGATGGAACGTGTTGGGTTTGTTATTTACTTCTCTATCTCGTTCAATCTTTTAAATATTTCCGCTTTAATTGTACGTATTGTTGTGTAAATTTCTGTCTCCATCGGTCCATGACTAAGCAACGCTACGAGACGTAATTCATCCATCTTGGCATCAAAACTACAAGTTCGCAGCATAATATTAGGTGGAGGAACTTGCCCGGAATCTCAGACTACAATTTTTAATAAATATTACATACCATTTAAAAAATTCATAAATTCAATTAATTTTGATAATTTGAAATTTAAAAAAAAAAAAAAAAAAAAAAAAAAAAAAAAAAAAAAAAAAAAAAAAAAAAAAAAAAAAAAAAAAAAAAAAAAAAAAAAAAAAAAAAAAAAAAAAAAAAAAAAAGCAACTATAATAATTCATGAATCTTGTCTTGTTGTTGTTTGAGAAGGCATCTATGGTTCGATGTGCGCCGATTCATCTATGAGCTTATTATTGCTGTATTTCTCCCTGCTGATATTTCTTTATTTTATTTATATATATATATATATTTTTTTTTCCTTTCTTTTTTTCTTTTTTTTTTTTTTTTTTTTTTTTTTTATTTATTTCGTATTATTATTATTTTTTATTTGATTTATTCCATATTCTTATTATTATTATTTTGTATTTACTACTGTGTATACCTATGTATTTATAAAGCAATAAAATCAATTGTACTAAAAAAAAAAAAAAAAAAAAAAATTGTAACATAACCAAGCGTGTAATATGCCTCGCAAGGCAATGGCACACTTTTAAATAAATTGCCTCTTCATAGGGTTACTATGAGGAGGAAAAAAAAAAATGAAAAAAGTACCACACAGAGAACAGAGTACATGCTGAGAAGACTGTGATATAGTTGCAGGGGCGTTGTTCTTATGAAGTTACTGGTGGAGTGTCAGACAGCTATAGGGTGTGCACTCCAATAAGCGCGCAAGTAGTGACTATATGTCTACTATAAGTAAAAATAAGCATTATTTATATTTTTATTAATGGTATTGTGCGTAATTTTAGATATTCATTTATTTTCCTTAAATCTGAAATGATAAAAACAAATCCAATTAGGGTCATTGTGATTTCTTGACTTACTGCGGGATCCTTTCCAGAATCGTCGTGGAGTTCTGCTTCTCTCTCTCCGACTTGGTCTGTTTCTGGAGGAGAGTTCAGCGATCTGCTTCGTAAGTAATTCAACTTTTGCTTCTAAGTTAGCTATGGAGGATTGTGCTTTATGAGATTCTTCCGCGTTACTGCCAGCGACTGCTGCGATATCTTCTGGTTGAACAACCACATGTATTTTATCAGCTACTTCGGCTAACTTGTCCACATCAGTCTGCCCCGTACTTATCAGGATAGCTTGCATACTCTGTGGTAACAAGCGCGTAAGTAGTGTTTTAATCACACTTAAAGGAATGGCATCTCCTGCTAATTGTTTCATCTGTCTTAAAAATCTGGTAGGCTTTTCATCTCCCTGTTGTCTGCCTTCTAATAGTTCATGGATCCGTTTCGTCTCCGAATCCGTGTAGGCACTGACCAATCTGTCCTTGAGATTTTCATACGTGGTTTCTTCGGGCCTCTTCACAATGTCTGCTGCTTGTAGTAATACTTCCGCGTTTATTTTAGGAATAACAGTTTGGAACTTTGTGACACTGTTCGTGATGTTAGCACGCGCAAAAAACTTCCTCAACTTAATTCGCGGGTTCGCAGCCCGGCAGATGACCTTACCTTTAATTTTTTTAAGGGAGTAAAAAATCCTTAGCTATGCCATCCTTCGGAAGGGACGTAAAATGGGGGTCCTGAGCCTGTGCGATGTCAGGTACTCGCTAAAGATCCCTATCCTAATTATACCTGGATAGGCAAAATTCAGGACTCCCACCGTAGCATCGTCCGATTAGCCATAGCAGCATAAAGCGACGTTAAACGAAATAAACAAACAAACTGCCTCAACCTGGCAAAACCACAGTTCCGGATCCTACTTGATAAAAGGTAGAATTTTATCTGCAGCCGTAAAGGAAGAGTAAATTTCCGTGTTTTGTGCCGTAATATTTTCGTTAGAATCGGGCATTGTGATTAGTAGAGATGTTATATCAATATAAAAAAAAATTATAGGTATGTGTTACTAAGCAACCGTCACTACAACGAAATTTACCGTAAATATAAATTACGTCATATGAATTAATCGAATTAACTTTATAATCACGTCGGGGTCACTACTTATTACCTCTTTTGGCAGGTAATCGATTGATGTGAGGGTTACTTAGATCACGTGGTGTAATTAACCATTATTTTTTACAATTATTAAAAAATAAGGGAAACATTTTTGTTATATTTACAGTTAAACAGAATAAACGGGTCTTTTTCGGAAAAGGCATGCATAGTAACCTGTTACTTATGCTACTCAATAAAATAATCATAACAGAACATGTGTTTATTTTTTTATAAATAACCAAAATTCAAAACATAATATGAATTAAATGACCGGCGAAAAATCAGCAATGTTTTCTAGGATCTTATTAAACAAACACTCTTTTTCGTGCCTTCTCCTCCACATAAACTCACATAAATAAGAGTCTAACATATTTCTACTCGTTCCACATTCTTTTTTATTTCTACGTTTAACTGAAGCCCAAAGTGATTCCACCCTCTGGGTATGAGCACCTGTGTTTATGTCAACGAAGTTTTTGGAGTATTGACCAGGTAATGTTTATACCTCATTCCTTCGATTTCCTTTATTCCTTTATAGGCCTTCCAGCAATCAGAATATATCGTCGTTCCTTTTCTTATATTAGCTACGATGCAAGAAGTCAGCATTTCAGCTGTTCTACATGGGACAGCATATAGGAAACATTCCCTAGTTTCTCTGCAAACCCCTCCGAACACCCATTGCTGAGGGTATAACCTCCCCACATTATATTTCCTTTTTGAAAAGCATGACTCGTCAATTTCCACACAAAGACCTTCCCCTCCAATCATTACAGGATTTCTTAATAAATCATTTGCACATACTTCTCTAAGTTTGTGCTTCCATTCAACTATAGCTTCTCTGCCTATCCCAATTTCTTTGAGGCAAAATTTAATGGTTGCATATTCCTGAGACCAAGCATAAATTAACATAATTACATTTTTCAAAGGCAGATGGCATCTCTCAAGCCATGTTCCACGCAAAACACCTACCTCTTTCCTGCATCCCTTCTTATAGCAGCACCACTTGGACGGTCTTCTTTCTCTTATCTTTGCCTTCATTGGATGCCCTTTATCGCACAATTTGGTGTTAGGTATAATGTTCTTACTCTGTAAGAACATGAAAGCATCTTCTTCAGTCCTTATTTGTTCAATTAGCTGGAAAAAGTTCATTATATGTTTTAACTGTTGACCACTAATGAAACAATATACGAGGTAATATAGTCAGGTTAGATTTCCTAAACATTTGGTATTACCTCATATGTAAATAAGAGTGATCACCGAATAATAGTAACAGGTTACTATGCATGCCTTTTCCGAAAAAGACCCGAATAAACAATTACACGTTTCTATTTAAAGGGAACTACAACTAATAAAAAAATAAAATAAATGAATATTCAAAATTACGCACAATACCATTAATAAAAATATAAATAATGCTTATTTCTACTTATAGTAGACTTATAGTCACTACTTGCGCGCTTATTGGAGTGCACACCCTATAGCTGTCAGACACTCCACCAGTAACATCATAAGAACAACGCCCCTGCAACTATATCACAGTCTTCTCAGCATGTGCTCTGTTCTCTGTGTGGTACTTGTTGTAACACTAAAAGCAAGGAGGTTATGGACAGCATTGTTATCAACCTTGCTCTGCTACACAAACAACTATCTCGGACGCCACGCTATTTTTTTAAGGAAACTAGTGAAAACTTAATCAGGACATAAACAAAGACACTTACCTAGAAGCTTCATTCACATTTTACTCTTAATAACACAAACTACATTTATAAGAACATTTTTACATTTAATTTCCAACAAAACACAATCTGTTAATCAAACACATCTTATCTCTTTTTTTTTTTTTAGATCATATGATTTATATGTCATATTTATCCCTTACTCATTCATATTTATATTTTCAGTCATATTTATATTTTCCTATCACGTCAGGAATGTATTTTGAGGAAGAAACAAGTTTTAATTTAAAATGTATAATTATTTATTATTCAAAAAATATAAATCAACCAGGAAAGATATGTATTTACATCAATCTAATAATTCTGAATTGTATATGATAGAATTAATGGTTTAAATGCCTTCAAAGCTGAAAATGAACGTTTAACAATCGGGTTGATGAATTAACTGCCACTTATATTGGGATAATTTCATTTAATAACTAGTTTCATATGTTAAACATTGAACCTAAAATATTCGGAGTTGGTTTTAAAATCAACTAAACATTACATATTTGGGATTTTGATTGTGAAAGTTAGTACCAAATGAAATGCCAGCTATCTGAGCTTAAAACGAGGGGTGAGAAGACGAATGAGTCTTAAGGAAACTCGTCAGTCAGTATCTCACGTGATGATGTGACAAGAAGGGGGATTGAGAGGAGTGTGTTTTGAAGCAATCTATCAGGGCGTATCTCACAGCTAAGTTCGCTCATATATGAGTAAGAGATCATATGTACAAACAAAAATTGTGCTATAAGACACAGTAGTAGAATATTCCATGAATTATGTCCAGTAAAGCAATGTTAATCCTTGTTCTCTCTATATTCGGAATAGGGTGGACAAGGAGTTACATTATTGATTTTTTTTATAGTTCACATTATCTATTAATCTGAGTAGTTGTCGATTAAGTTATTTATTCCATGATTCATGTTATATAAATCATTATCAACTGGAGATGTATTCTGTGCAATGCCTCTCCTAATAACTGAACAGGAGCTGGTGCTGATGCATGGCGACAGGAGTTGGTTGAGCTAGTGCCATAAGCTGTTGAGGTCCTGGAATCGTCTCTGGTTCTTTTCGGTGATGGCGCTGTCTTAGCATAGGGAACTCATGTATTCTTGGAAGTTCTTGAGTTGGCCTAGTTGTGTTGAATGAAGAACGATGATTTTTTTGGATTACGTTGAGCCATGAGATATCTCAGCGTCTGGCACACTCTGTAGTTCGCTGGGTGTTGACCACCACGATTTGCACATGGTGGGGGAGAGTCTCTTGTTTTGGAGAGTCCATATTGCTGACACATTGTACATTGGGGAATGCTTTTCTTTATTCTTGTGTAATACAAGTAATAAATATTAAATACTTCTTTCCTAAATGTATTTTTTGGTATATGAAATCACATTGACTGTTTGATATTTCGTGGTGTAGGTTTTTAATAACGATTCATGGACATCTTTCTCGAGGAAGCTGAAAAGTATGAAGACCTACACCTTCTGATCATAGCCAACGTGTTAATTTTTCGATAGAATACCCTGTATCACAGTTGATAGCCTCCATACCACTTACATGTTTTTTAAGGGACTCAGACATTTCTGGCTCTGGGGCTCGCTCTGCTGTTATTGTCTGGTTCATCCACTAACAGTTGAACTTTTTTTTTTTTTTTAAATAAAAACATGTAATTTACTTAAACATAATACTTATTCATAAGATAAAAAAGTTACACTTTAAAAGCTTGTAATTTGATTGAAATAATAATTTTTCGTAAGACTTTTCTATAAATAACCTAAACACAAAATAAATGAAATTAAATTTGTGGATAATTCCAATCTCTAGTTTCCCTGGATACAGCTTCAAACACCTATTCCTGCGGATATATCCTTCCCACATTATATTTCCTTTTGGATTTTTCCCAATCTGCCAATAAATTATTAACTAAGGGATTCGCTTTCCTTTTATACTTATCAATTTCACGATAGGCTCGCTATACTTCTTTATTCATTTCATCATCTGAACTTCCACTATCGTTTGTTATTTCTTGAGGATATATATAATGGAGGTTGGACGAAACTTCTTTCAATGTTAATCTCTTTCCTATGCTGCAATTTTAAATACTCTTTTTTGAAAAGACTAGTTTTTTAAGTGACCCCTAGCCTGTAAACTTTCAGTTAGTATCAATACAGTACTAATCCTAGGATCAAGAAACATTGAAGAAATAGCTGCAATGTTTTGTAATAAAGCAGGCTTTCGGTAGCTAACAGCAATCTCTTATTTTTAAGAGTGCCATCCAATTTTCCCAAGTCAACTATTACGAGTGTCCTGGTATGAAGCTTTAACAATATTTCCTTTTATGGAAAAATGTATCATTAATATGAGCAATTGTGTTGGAATCTTCATCTCTCAGTTTCAGTTGTGGATAAATGTATTCGTTATCCAAACCAAACTCCTTAAATTCCATCATTTGCTCCAACACATTTAGACAAATTTTATCTTATTGATATACAATTTCGTCGTTTTATACAATTTCTGTGATCGGAGAAAATGTTGGAGTACGCATTATTTTGGCTAGACTTCTATCTTTAGTTATTACTGCTTTAACTTGTTCTTCCTTTTTAAATACTTCATTTACTGCAAGCTGAAGGATATGAAGCGAAACTTACATTTTCTACTTTATTTAAGTGACTACTATCTAAGTTATGACATAGATATGTATGTTGACTATGGTTCTGTAGTCGTCTGGTTCTATTTCAGTTGTCCTACATACGATAGAATATAAGAAGCACTCCCTACTTTCCCTGCAAACGCCTTCGAATACCCATTGCTAAGGGTATATCCTCTCTGCTGCGATTTTAAATACTCTTCTATTAAAAGATTTTTTTTAAAGTGACTTAAGCCTGTAATTTTTCAGTTGGTATCAATACAGCACGGATACTAGAATCAAGAAACATTGAAGAAATTGCAGTAACGTTTTGTTATAAAGCAGGATTTCGGTAGCTAATAGCAATCTCTACTTTTTAAGAGTATGCCAATAAGTTATTATCTTATTCCTTTCCTTTTAAATTCATCAATTGGGTTCGTTATACCTCTTTATCCATTTCATCATCTGAACTTCCACTATCGTTTGTTATTTCTTGAAGATATTCATAATGGAGGTTGCTCGAAACTGCTCCCAATGGTAATCTCTTTCTTATGCTGCGATTTTAAACACTCTTCTTTAAAAAGATTTTTTTTTTTTAAGTGACCCTTAGCCTTATATTTTTCAGTTGTCATCAATACAGCACTAATCCTAGGATCAAGAAACATTGAAGAAATAGCAGTAATGTTATTTTTTCCTCTAACACATTTAGAGATAAATTCCAACTTGTAGGGATATGCAATTTCGTCGTTTTTTTTACATTTTCTGTGATCAGAAAAAGTGTTAGAGTATGCAATATTTGGGTTAGACTTCTAACTTTAGTTATTACTGCTAAGTTATTAACTTTGTTATGGTTGAATTGTCAGCTATAGTAAAAATATCAACCGCACATAGTTGCCTCAAGCTCAGTGGAGACGGTTAGGTTCGACGTGTAATGGTGCCATCCAATTTTTTAAAAACGAGTTTTAAACATGAAAAAGTTTGCAAAAGTCACTCAGTAGTGTGCTGTCTTGGAGTTTGAACATTACTTCCTTTAAAAGAAAAATGTATCAATAATATGACTAATTGTGTTCGAATTTTCAGTTGTGGATAAATATTTTCTTTATCCAAACCAAACTCGTTCAATTTCATTATATGATCTAACACATTTAGAGATAAATTCCATTTCGTAGGGATATACACTTTCGTCGTATTTTTACATTATCTGTGATCGGAGAGAATGTTGGAGTACGTAATATTTAAGCTGGACTTTTAACTTTAGTTATTACTGCTTTGTTACGTTTAATTTTCAGCTATAGAAAAAATGTAAACCGCACACAGCTACCTCAAGCCCATTGGAGAGGGTTAGGTTTGACGTGAATAACAAACAACAATCTCGGACGCCACGCTATTTTTGAAAAGGAAAGTAGCGAAAACTTAATCAGGGCATAAAGAAAGACACTTATCAACCAGCTTTATTCACAGTTTACTCTTAATAACACAAACTACATTTATAAGAACAATTTTACTTTTATTTTTCAACAAAGCACACTCTGTTAATCAAACACATGCTATCTCTTTTTTTTTTTAGATCATATGTTTTAGATGTTAACAGTAAATTGATTAGATAAACAATAAAAAATTCTTTACATTTGAAGTTGTTCTTGAAGTTCTTTCAAATCCTCATTTTATTTTATTTTATTTTCAATTAAAAAAACCTGTATCAACTTGTTCTGTCTTTCTAAATACTTCATTATGTATCCTTAATACTGCAAGCTGAAGGGTATGGAGCGAAGCGTACATTTTCCACGTTACTTAATCGAATACTATGTTATGTATGACATAGATATGTAGTTTGGCTATGATTCTATAGTTTTATTATGTAACTTTTTTTCACCCTCAAATATTTAACACGCTCTAGATCTGTTGTAGCTCAGATTAAAAATTTGATGACAGATTCCTGATTAAAAATTCAATGAATATTTTTTGTTATATAACATTTGTCGCTGGGACCTTCGGTTTAGGGGATATATTGGTTTGAATAAAATAAGTCACATTTGAAACCCCTATTTTCTCATAACTTATTTCGTGTAATCATTAATTGTTAATTTAATTATTAATTCAAGTAATTTGATCATTTTATGATTCTAGATAGAAATATCTATGAGCTATTGTTTTCTTAGTCAGGGAGTTTACATTTTTTACTAAATTGCGACTATTGTCTGCTGTTATTTTATATATTTGACTAATATCAATGACATACCTAATAATACCTTTGGAATTTCAGATTTCATATTTTCTGCAGTATACTTTAAAAAACTTCTACCATATCAAAGTTTCTAATATGGATACATTCGCTATGGATCAGTTGCATGTTAACCCTTATTATTCAATTTTCAGAAAGATTATTTTTTATAAGTGGCGGAATAATTTTTTCGTACTTTAACCCATTTGTAATTAAGTTCACGATACCTTGAAAAAACTGAGATTCCAAGTGAGAAAATAAATCATTTTCTTTAGTAACTAAATTAATGTTTTCAGGTGAAGTTTTCTCTTCACATTCATGATCGTTATTATTTTCAACTAATTATTTAATATCATCGGAATGGGATTTTATGTGATGATTTTTCAAACTAATCCAAAAAATTTTTTTACAGCACAAATACTTTCATTTCCTTCTCCTACGGAATTATAATTAAATAAACCCCTAAATTTAATGTTGCACAAGATTTATCAATTACTGTCTTTTACATAACTATAACACAATTCTACGGAATAATACTTATTGAAACTTGTTTGTATTTTGATAGCTGATTATATGTATTTTTCTGCAGATTCAAAAATGCAATCCATAGGCCGGAAACATACTTGGCGTTTTTTTTTCGATCGGATTTTTGCCTTATTGCACATTCAACGCAAAAATGGACGATCGGATTTTTTAAAGCCGGCAGCAGAAATGCAGCCGCCCACTGCCACTACAGTCGTCGGATTTTTTACCGACACTCCCTGACGCACAGTGGGGCAAGCAGCCCTAATTGTTGGCATAAACTAAATATTCTTACTTACATCTTTAATAATCATCAACATTGGTTCTTTAAGCTATCATACATTGAAACATTGAAAAACCTAAGTCACTCACTTTATTTGTGTACAACACAGAAAAACTTAGAAAACAGTAAATAAATAAATTCACTCTTTTCATTAAAATAAGTAACGCACTTCCTATCAACAACATTTCCTCATCATCTTCGCTGTCTTCTTCTGTGTCAGGCCTATTTTCAAAAGGAAAAGCAATAAAGCTTAAAGCCTCTGTTGGTAGTGACTTAAATTTTTTCTTTGGTAGTTTTTGTTAGCTTGTTAGAACTGGGTCTGAACTCAACAAAAGGTTAATGAATATATCCTGCTTGGATATATTTCGACTACACTTCCGTAATGTTCACGATATTTTTTGGAATCCTTGTTACGAGCTTGGTGTGCTTCCTGTACTATGAATAAGAAACTTGTAGAGGGTCAGTGACATCGGGTACCATGGGTACTTATCTACATAACACTTTGCACTACCATGAGCAAACTCTTGATAGGCATTAGTATTAATTTTGTTCCCACTTGATATTGCTATCAGTATTGTATGAAGCCTTTTAATTAGTTCAGCGTCAACTCCGGTAATTTCTGACGAAATACCAGCATGAGAGAAAAATCGCCCAGCCATATTTCCATCGTTACTATTTCCAAAGCCAGGTTTAGGCATGTCAACGATCTAACCACACTTTTTTTTTTTATATAAACTTTCTTGGATGCGACTCTTGGTTTCTTTAGCAACTTGTTTGTCTTCATTCCTGCGGTCTTGCCATTTTTTTAGTGGAAGCTTGTAGGACAGGTGTATAGAACAGGAAATAAAATGATTTTTTCGTCTATGCACTAACAAAGGAGAAATATTTTTTTCTGACGCTGGGACAAATTGGGGCAAGACTTTTCAACGATACCATAATATTTAGATAATGTACTAGAAGATGGTGGAAAAAATATTTATTGGTAAGTATCCCGAAAGCTCATCCTATGTACCTTCTTGCTCTACACAGTCTTTAATTAAATACCCTCTTTTCAACAGTCGAGTGGGTACCAGCATGTGGTCTCAACAAATGTTTTTGTAGGCCAAATGCTGCTTCAGCAACAAAGAAATAAGAATCTTTCGGGCTTTCTGTTCCTGATATGCACATCTCTTTCGGTAGATTGTGTGAATCAATTAGAATTGATTTCCACAGCTTAGTATCTATGAAAACAGACGAGTCACAGTATTTTCTATAACTTCCAATATTCACGAAAGTAAATCGGTACGAACTGTCTGCGATAGCTATTAACACGATTTTTCAGCATGTTGTGGAGTTCATCGAATAACGAAATCGGCATCCTGAAATAATTGATAAATTTTTATTTGTCGTTTCTCAAATCAGGAAACAAAGTGTAGAAGGTTCCAACTGCCTCTCTCCTTTGATAAATCGGACGCACTCAAATAAGTCTATTTGTTTGCTTCCTCTTCAATCGCCGACGAAATTACAATAATGCCAGAAATCATTCTCTGTTCATGTTAATACCTAGCTCAATATGATAAAACGGCAATAGTCACTTTCCGCATGGTGGTCAGTGATCGACTGGCGGAGGTGGCGTGGTTGTGACGAATATTTTACCGCCCAGTGTGTAATGCTACAATTTTGTTATAGTGTCGACGGCAAAGAAAAACGTTCGGAAAAAAAAAAACGCCAAGTGTGTTCTCGGCTATAGTTTTCTATCAGGTCAGGTTATCACATAAACGAAAAAAGTATTTTGAGGAAAAACAAATTTAACCCAATTTTCACATTTTTTTTTGTTATAGAGTTTATTAAACACAATAGAAATATTACAATTTACATGATAGTAAAAACAGCTTCTGTTCAAATTCTGTTACAACAACTAAAATAGATTTTAAAACCTGTTATACTAATATTACATATAACTTACTATTTGCATCCTTTTAAAATGTGACCAGATATGGAAGAAACATTATTATTACATTTCATTAAAATCCGATAATTTATCCTTAAATAAATACTTTTTTTATTTTTAGATCACTTCCGTACGAATGAATAACTGATTCGATCCCCGCTAAGACTACTAAGAAACTTTAAAAAGTCAATGATTTTTCGGCAGTTATTAAACTATTCTGTAAGCATCAGCTAAAAAACGAGAAAAAAAAATTCTTTGTGCGAAATATTTCTCTTGTTGCAACCTTCTTTTTTTCTTGTCCATTGTTTGTAGTTTAAAATCACAATATAATTATATTTTCGAAGTAAAAAACATTTTGATTTTTAACGTTACAGGAGAATAGGATAAGTCATGTTCCCTTCCCTCACATCCACCCCGGACCCAGATGACAGAGCTCTGTGCCCCAGCGAGGGTTCACAGATCAAAGGAAAGCCCTTACCTAATCGAGCCCTTTACCGATCTAAAAGTATTCCACAGTCAGCTTCGTCTTGATGTTTATTGATCTATGCATGTACGGAGGAATGTAGATTACCTCTACGTAGCAGGGTAGAATCATGTAAAAATATGTATATATATATTTTTTAAATACCAAGTAATTTGTATGTCTTGTCGTTTATTTGGGGTAATTAAAAAACTCAATGATCCAATAACTATACAATAACTTTATTCATTAAAATAGTCTCTATTACATCTAATATTTTATCCCACCGTGAAGCAAGATCTTAAATACCGTTTTTTTTTTTTTTTTTTTTTTTTTTTTTTTAAATTGATCATTGCTGTGAAAAACTGATATAATTCCAATCCTAGTCCTTGCTGATTATCAAAACATGCATTATAGCAAATTCTGCAGTAATAGTTTGTCCCCGACTATAGGACGCACACTGATCCTGTATTTCACCTAAAGCAAGTGTTGCGAAACAAAATGTTTTTTGCTGGGTACGAGCGCTCCATGTATTTCAATGGGGTCCTACACACTGATCAAGCAAATGTTGCCAGGCGTTTTGCAACGCCTTGAAACATTTTAGCAGTTGTTTTACGCCTGGATCCGATACAGCACGATGCTTGATGTTTCAAGGAGCAAAGCGTTCTGCGCATGCACCGACCCTCTTCCACTACCCACCACTACAGCCTCAGAAAACCTCTGACTACTGACTCCCTCAGATCTCAGAAACAAATTTAGAAATGGATTGATAATAAATATTTTTCAATTGAAAGTTGATTTATGAATAAAAACATCATGAATAATATTTAAAAAACAAAAGAACGATAATTGAATAAGAATCTCTCGTATTTTTTTGAAACATTTACTTTTCGGCACTTTTTCTTAAAGTTATTATCACTCGTTCTTCAGCAGGAATGCTGCATCTCCAATTAGCGTCCTTTTTGGAAATTTTGTCTCCGACGAGTTCTAGCAACACTTCAAAACTACTAACAATCATTCTACAATAATTGTAAAATTTCCCCGAATCTGATTTTAGTTCTGATAAGAAAGACTTAATTTCTCTCTTCTGATTGATCGGGTGAACCCAATGTTTCCTTTGATTTGAGTTCAGCATTTACAAAAACTGCCGTAGAGCAATAGCTACGTTGACTGCCTCGTCACACATGTTAATTACGCCACTTTTGTAGAAGAACAATACAAATAATATTATGTTGCTTGAAACAAAATTTTGCATCATGCAAGTTTAAATTGATATAATAAAATTGACCGAATTTGAATTTCAACACTCGCCATTTTAATATATTTCTTTAAACATTTAGCAGTGTCTGGATTACAAGGTAATCCCTGTTTAAAAGACAGTAAACAGTATTGTTTACATTGAAAAAGGTCGAATTGATAATAGAATTATAACACAGACGGTACAGACTTAATAATTCTTAATAAAAAAAACGACAGGACTTTTGCAACGGCCTGGTAATTCACTACATGGCTTAGTACCAGGTAAAGAAGTAATTTTCTACTTCTTTATTAGATCAATTAACTCCTTTAGCATAAGTTAACATAAAATCAAGTCGTATTTTAATCGCAAGCTATCACACATTTTGAAAGGATAAACTGATCGAGGTTTATTTACTGAGTAAGCTACAAAAAATAAATTCTGAACGAAATTTGAGATTTTTAAAAGAAAGCCTAAATAAATAAATAACTTAAAATGTTGGACCTCTACATATTGTTTCAGATACACAAGAATTTACGTAATTAATATTACCTTGATTTTTAATGGTCAGAAATATTGGAATAGGCGTATGAAAGCACCATAGTGCTTTTTGCGCACTGTATTCCACTATAAAATACATAGTTCATATGTACCATTAAGAATTATGCATTTCATAAGGTGTTGTGACATCTTCTTTTGTCATAAATACGGCCAGTCGTAAAGAATTTGATGAAATGTCTGATGTGTTTGTCACAGTGGCATGTAGCTGAGTTATTCAGATGAAATCGATTCAAATAAGCTTTGCTTTATCCGTGTTCGGTCGGTTTGGATATTCTATTTTATTCTAGAAGATCTCTCATCCATCTCCTTTTCAACATTTTATGGACTATCATGGGAAACAATCAATTGAAAAAAAAAAAATATATATATATATATATATTCCTGGATACACTCACTTTTCCTCATAGTAACTTGCCTTTAAGTCCCCAACTACATAATAAATTTCTGGTTAAAGTCGTGAACATTTGAATTATTTTTTACGAAATCGATAAAGTAAAAAGTTTATAGAATACAAATCCTTGTTTTGCATCTTGTCATAAATATCTTATAGTCGTGATTCAAAAACGTGAGTTACTGATCACATGTCTTACATGTTTTTTTTATTGGGGAAACTCCTTCCCTATCGCAATCATAATGGGGTCACTGATCTTATTTTTATTACATCAATAGATAGCAGATAGTGCCAGTAAACAACAAATATAACCTATATTTCCTAACTCTTATTCCTATAATTCTTTTTTCTGACTCAGCTAATAGTGAAATATTTTTGCCGTTTTGGCCCAGTTTTAGATAAATTTCAAATTATTGATAAATATTGATAAATTTCAAATTTGAAATATTAATATTTTAATGTTTTATGAAGATTGTATTTGTCATCCTAGTGTTTGAGTAAGATGTGTATTTTAAAACATAGTTACTTAAAATGAACACCTTACTTAAAAACTTATTCACCATGAAGAAAACCCTCTACGATTCTTGTTAGTCACTTAACTCATTTTGGTCAAAATTCGACTTAACCACTTATTGACTGGGGTGACAGATATATTTTAGTATGAATTCCTATACATTTCGGAATTCGTGACTCATGTGCAAGTTTTCTTTTTGATCGAAAATATAAAAAAAAAAAATAAATAAATAAAAAATTAAAAAAAATAAATAAAAAAAAAACGTTGAAGCAACAGGAAAAAAAAAAAAAAAAAAAAATATTAAAATAAATATAATAATGATCATAATATCAATTAACTCGAGTGTATTAAATAATAATAATAATTAATTAATTAAGACAATATATATTACAATAGTCGCAATGGATGAAAATAATTATTAACGATAACATATACAATATTTATCGTTTTAGTAAATTGTAAACCATAATAGAAAAATAAATCGGTACTTCAAAATATTGTTAATTATTTATATATTGCATCGAATCAAACGATACAATAAATTCTGATGTTTACTCTTTAGCAGTTCTTATTTTTTATTAGTTCATTTCTTTTTTAGTGTGATATTTTCTAATCCACATACAAGACTAAAACGACAAGAAACTGCCCGTCGTTTTCGACTGCTTCAACATTTACTTGACAAACGTTCAAACCTTCCAATCAATTACAAAAGACTCATATACATAACAGTAATTAGATCAATTTAGACTTACGGAGTTGAGCTTTGGGGCTCTACTAAACCATCCGATTCATCTCGTATCCAATCCTTAGAATCCAAAATTCTTAGAAAAATCCTCAATGCTCCTTAGTTCATCACAAACAAACTTATCCACAAAGATCTTAATATACCTTGCGTTTCTGATTTAGCTCAAACCACAGATATCTATCCTTTCATTGCAAACTCCACAACCATTCAAATCCATTAGAGTCAAAACTTGCTTCTCATTCCATTCCAGATAACCCTCCGAGGCGCCTGAAAATAAGATGGCCTCGAGACCTTCTAATATAGTACCTTATTATATAGAACCTGTAGTAGTGCTACCAATGGGTAGTTGCTTTAAAAACAAGTGACGTGTCATCTTTATTATTATTATCATATTTACTTGATGTATTGTATGTTTATATTGTAAATACAGTTGTAAATTTCAATTAAAAAAACAAAATCTTTTCTAAATTTCAAGACCATCACCGTTTCCTGAACAGCATTGTACTTGTTTCCGTACACGAATTTATAACTAGATTAACACAATTTAACCTAAACCGATATAGGCAATGAATCATCTAGCTGCTTCCGAGTCTTCATCTAAGATTGTAAGGAATTTATGTACAAAACATGTTCTGTTTTAATGAGTAGGTGTGTCCTGCTACTTTACATGTAAGATTTGTTTATGAACTATTGAATTATCAAAATGTTAAGCTTTGGGTATAGTATAGGATTTCTGGCATTGTGAGGGGTCCTGTGCAATCAAACACAAAATCTTCGACTGATACCGCTGTGATATTGAGATTTTCGACCTTCCCATAATTTTCTGTTCCGATCTGTGTTTCAACAAGCAGGTGTAAAAGAAATTGTTCCCAATTGTTCAGAACCTGTCTTTTTTGTTTGGTATGATGGCTACATATCAATTTTCTATCGAAAGTTAGTTCTAAGTAACTTATTGCTACAGCTTATTGGACTGATTGACCAACAATAACATTGGAAGGAGGGAGCGTTTTAACATGACGAAGTGTAAAAGTCGATTGCCTAGGTTTTGGGTGTTAATATTTATTTCTTTAACTAGATTAACTAGTTTAAGGTTATGCTGTTATATATACTTGGAAAATTCAAACGTTGTGTTGTGAAATAATATAGCGGTGTCATCTGCATATGTCTGAATTAAAGGAGGGGAATTATTCCCTAGGTTATACCTTTGGTGAAATGTTAAATGAATGTTAAATGAAAAATGTAATGTTGAAATTCTAAATGTGAAACCAGGAGTAATGGCCGCCTTGTCTTCAATGCAAAACCCGTGTAGCGGAATGGCAGGGAAGAGAAATAAATAAAAAAAAAGGTCCATTTTCCATTTTATCCATTTCCATTTTTAAAAACAGGTCATACCGTTGTAATATTCCTCAAAGTATATATGTAGTCGAATAATAATTATAAATAAAGAATTTACAATTATTCTGACATAACCATAACCATCAGGGAATAAAGATATAATACAAATAGTTTTATAATTAATCTGAATTAAACATACGGCGCACAGTGGAAAATGTGACCGATTTAGGTGGACAAAATTCTGAAACTTGTCCATATTTAACCTTTGGGGTCCCAGAATACGGGAAAAATAATTTAAAAATCAAAATAATTTTTTGACACGATCGGCGAGACAGTGGTCAAAAATCAAATTTATTTGCTAAAATCTACAACTTTCCTACATTTAAAGTTTGAAGTTCCAAAATTCGGGAAAAATGATACAACAAATCTAATTAACGGCTTGGAGTGGCATGAACTTGCTAATAGATGTATTTTAAATCATTTAGGAAACTCTTCAAATAATAGATTGTAAAACTTTTATTTATTTATTTTTTATTTTTATATTTTATTTTTATTTTTAATAATCAGTATAAATTAAATTGAATTTAAATCAATTACAGAAATAAAATTAGGCATAATTTATAATAACTAATAAAACGTAATTAAGCACATGTAGATAAATATCTAAAAAATTATGAATATTAAACAACTAATTATTATAATGTATCATAATATCATGATCCAGATTGATCTGATAACTCTGATGGCTCTGACATTCCATCATCTGGTTTCTCAAGATTTAAGTTTGATAAGGATAATTGTTCGTTCGGAGTAGGGCACTTAAGTAAATATATCACATCTGAATCTAACGGTATTTTTTTTTTTTGACAGGTTTTCGTAGTGAAGCAACAATAGGGTCCGCTGAAACTAATAGCATTGTCAACAAATCATTATTTGTCGCTATTCGTGAATTTTTCTTTTAGAAGAAGATAGCTGGCTGTTGAGAGGTAGATGCCACTTTCACAACTTTGGAAACACCACGCTTACCAGAAAAATAAAGCGCATGCAGTACAGCGAAAGTAAATTTTTCAGTCAACCTTCAATAACTCGCTGACTTTTTTTTTTTTTGGTTTTCTCACTAGAACATTCGACACATTTTTCAACTAGATTATTTACTGAAAAAATCTTTCAGTTTTCTGGGAAATTTGTCCCACCTTTCCGAAATTTTGTCGGAAAGACGGGAAATTCTAATTTTCAAAGGCCTAATCTCCATATCTTCTTGATTATAATTATGTGTGGAAGTAAGAATAAATTTCAGCAAGTGGTCTTGGCGGTTTTTTTTTAGGGGGGGGGGACTTAACCCAATCTTCAAAAAATGTCCTCCTCGTAATTCAGAGTGTAGTGTCTGAAAAAACATATGTATTACCCAAAACGCAAAAAATTGCAAAAATTCTTTGCAATATTTAAAGACTAGAAGGATTGATGAAACGAATTCTACAAACGAATCCTTGGGGTAACTTGGGGGTTATATAGTTTTTCGTTATTGAATAGAGTCATACATTTACAAATTGCTAAATAAACTCTACAGGTAGATTGCAATGTATATTCAATAACGAGTGTGGAAATATAATGTCTTACCTGTTACAGCAATGTCCATTATTAAAGAAAACCAAAAAGGCTTTGCGCTACACACACCTTGAACATAATAAATGGCCATCGAATAAAGATAATCCCACTGTTGGTTATTAGGCACTTGTGTAGACAGGAATGATTCACTCCCTTAATATTCATTTGTAAACACGGTATGGGGTGAAATATTAGTATTAAGCGTATTACCAACTAATAATAAAAAGGTCAAGCACTCAGAAATTCCAAACTATTGTTTGTAGGGGATCTATTGTTTTCGCTATTACCTGTTTTTTTTTTTGTTTTTTTTTTTTAATTATTTACTAATTCTCTTTATAGTGGATATACTAAATACTAGTATTATAGTATATCCATAATTTATAGTGGAAAATACTTCTTAGTATGGCTCGATTGCTGCCAACGCTTGCGCTGTGATATATCCCTCTTATTTTCTAGTTCCTCAACTTTTTTTTTTTTTTTTTTTTTTCTGAAATGCATATTCAATTTCGAATATTTTTTTCATTGCATGATTTTTTTTTTTTTTTTATTCATTTTTTTTTTTTTTTTTATTTATTTTTTTTTTTAAATCAACAAAAATAAGAGCGAAGGAACTTTAATTAAGTACCTTTTTCTAAACTGTATATGGTTCGAAAGGTTTTCGAAATTATGGAAACTTCAAAACATTTTTCTCTAATGTCTTTAGCAATTTCTTTATTTTGAGTTAAGTAGTAAAGTTTTCCTATCATTAAATAGGACATATCTGTTCAACATTCCTGAAGAAGAGAAACAAATTTGAAATGGGAAAATAAGGAGGGATAATTATATTTACCAATGACAGCAGAAATTTAACACCTGGTTTTCTACAGGGAAAAGTTTTTAATTATTCATAAGGCAAATGTAATGAGTAACATATATAGTTCCATCACAACTTTAATGAGTTCTCTACAACTCTAGTGGTATGAAAACTCATAGCTGTTGTTTTGTTTTTATTATCCAAACTCATTTTTATCATTTATTGTTTCAAAATTAACTAAAAATGAAAAAAAAAATTAAACTTGTGGATGTTAAAATAAATAGAATTCGTATTTCTGAAGATTGTCGCAAATTAGGAAGGAATTTAAGCTGCTTTATAATTTTTTCAAATAATTAAATAAAAGGCCTGGAAAACACTAAAGAGTTCTTCATCAAAACCCAAACCCACAAGATCACTTTAAACGGAATATTCCATCTACGCCTCGTAATAATTAATCCTGTAATTTGAAAAATTTCTTCATAAAAATAAGCATTGGGATAAACTTTAAGCAATTTTAATTATCTTTTAAATGAGAGATCGACTTTTAAAATAGGATAAATCCAATATTCCAAAAAATTCGATGATTATAGAACGGTGAAAATTTCACACTTCCAATAGTGGAGTAAAAATCGATAACGGGGCCTGGAAACTCGAAGGATCACGAACATTTCTTTTAAGAGAAAAAAAAAAAAATTTTAAAGATGTTTCTCCTTTATTACTTGTTAAAATTGTTTCTATTAGAAACTTAATGTAATGTATGGTGAAAATGTAAGTGTAGATGTGGATTTTAAGATCTTTCAATTTTTTAAATTTTTTCACAGTTGGTCAATAAGAGTTAAGGTCAGACCAGATAAGGAAAGCCCCATATTCATTGTGATTAACCTATTTTTTTTTTTTAGAAAACCTTTTAAATAAAAAATATATTAAAAACAAAATCTGTAAATTGGACTTAGCTGGTTTTGGAATTCTAAGCCTCATATGTTTATTGGACGTGTAAAGATATGAGACTATATTAAATAATTATTATATTTTTAAAAAAATTATCATTTTAAATTTTTATGTATTTGAATTTTTGTATATATGTGTTATTTTATCATTTTACTTTTGTGATTGCCCTTATCTCTTTGATAGAGGATAAACCCAAATTGGTTTTTTGATTTTGATAAACTTTTTTTTTTATTGGAAATTAATGATAACATATGAAAGCCATTCGTTGTCGGAAATTATTTGTATTGTGGTCAGAAAAGTACTTTTTAACTCCTGCGTTCACTATAGTTGTGCATTTCAATTTCCCATGCGCAAGCTCATAGGAGAGAAATTTTCCCTAATAGGAAATATAGGCCACGCCCATTTTCCCCGTCATTGGACAATTTAACTGAATATACTATAATAAACAAAGCACTGCAAAATGGTTAAGGGCTCATAATATTGAAGTTGATATGAAAATAACCATGGTGAAGATGACGCAAAAGTATGAGACGCTCCTAAGGAAAAAAAATATCCTTAATAGCTGATATTTTTAAAGAACAAGATCACACGCTTTTACATTTACCACATCCAGATTTAAGTCCAATAGAACTTGTTTGGGGGGCATCAAAGGGGAAATAGCAAGGCCATCTTTAACTTTACAGATACTGAAATAAATAGACTAATTATCAATTTAGGAGAGGATTCAATTACTGATAAGAATAATATAAGCATTGACTCAGAATAAAACATAATTATTACAATTCCTTATTCAAAATATTTACTTCTGTTTGCCGTTACTAATTTTATATTCCTTTTATATTGAACACTAAAAAACAACACTTATGCACTTGTTTAGAAAACGAATTTAAAAACTATTTATTAATTAAAATATAAAGGACAATTCATGACGATAAAAACCTTCTGGTGACAAGGTTATAGTCATTGTCATACAGACGCTGCACAGAACTTCGAACATAGATTGAGGGAGGACAAAATTCGCAAACGAATTTTTGGTGCAGTTGTTAATACAAGTGTAATTGTTGCGAGGATTTGTTTGAGTTAATGACAAAGATAGGTAGCAACGTTTTATTAATTTTTTTGGGGGAATTTCCATAAATTGCTAATTTTGTCTAATGTTTTTGCATTTCAAAAGTAAGCACCTACTCAGATTAGCCCATAATATTATCAAATTATTACTCAGATGATCAGAGGCAATATTGATCAACATCAGGTGGACGGCTTATCATGTTTTCAGTGTTCAACTGCTTTGTGGTAGCCCCACAAATCAAACACTTAAACATAGCGTTTGTTCCAGACAAAATGATGGTAATATAACCATCTAGCATTGTGAACAACATTTCAAAACGGTGTAAATTGGTCGCTTTCAAATTTAATTTCACACTCACACGTTTGGTAAATTTTATCTGTCATTGCCTTTGATCAACGAATTTTTACACTCACGATACAATAAGTAATCAACAAGCTAATAAGAATAGTATATTTAAAAAAAGATACCTTGACCTGTATATTTCATTGTTGACTACAATTCTTTTCTCCCCGATGAAATATTAATGGAACTAAACATAATTCACAACTTATACGTTATTAATCGTAAAGCGTAAATACTCTTGAAGTTCTGATCGTGTTGACTTAAACAAAAATGTTAACAATGAGATAATCATACTGAACAGTTCTCTGACGTTGATATAAGAACACCAAAAGATAAACAGCTCGATAAAAAATACTTCAATTTTTGATTTTTTTTCTATTGACGAAGCACTATGCGCTGTCGGGAATTTACCTCATGTGATTACTCAGAGAGAATATAGGCCACGCTCCTTTTTCCCGTTTAACACAATGGCTTATAGTTAAAAAATTCTTTATTTATTATTTTTACTTTATGGACTTCAAAAAAATTATTTTGCGAAAATTAATATAAAAGGAATTAAATTTTAAGTCAAATAAACCAGAATTGGTCACAAGCCGACATCCAATTTACAGGATGGCGGAAATCGGCAGCGGAAAAGGAATTAAATTTTAAGTCAAATAAACCAGAATTGGTCACAAGCCGACATCCAATTTACAGGATGGCGGAAATCGGCAGCATCATTCTCTGCTTAATGATGCTGCAGATTTCCGCCTCATGAGTCGCTTTGTCACGTATACTATTTCATCGCTGATTGAATCCTATGTCATTTATGAAGCAATTGTCATTTCAGACATCATAGGAACTAATGTCACATTTTTTGTTTTAAAACGAAAATTTCGACCAACGTGATCTGCTATAAAGACAAAATAATTATTAAAATATCCTACAAAAATGCTTTGTTTTTCTTTGCTTAACTTTAAAACTTTGATACATACCTTTAATACCAGAAAATCAATGTAATTGAACAATAATCATGGTATGAGGGAGACAGCAACCCTTTATGTATTTTCTCGATCTTGAGCTAGTTAAAGTGTTACTCAAGGAGATCTCTTGTGCAGCTCCACTACAGCTTCTGCCGTGCAAAATTACAGATTTCTGTATTTTATACTTTTTTTAAAAATAAAATCCCTATGTGGAATTTAATAATCGAAGAGTTTAAAAAGTTCAGATTTCTAACTGTTCTATATGGCTTATAAATTATCTGAAACATAAAAAATACAATAAAATAGGGTAAACTAGACTGTTATTGACACAGTTAGGGCAATATCCTTTAGTATAAATTCAAGAAAAAATAGTAAAAATAATTGAATCAACTTGAAATTTATTGAGACTATTCTTTAATTACCTTAATTTGTGCTGCATACAAAAGTTTTGACTAAAAATATCAGAGGAGAGAGTGTTCAATAAATTAAGAATAATTAGTTCAAATTACAGTTATTGACACCCTACGGATCAGTAATAGACACCACAGTTATTAACACCCATTTATTCTTCATTATTCTATCTTTTCATTACAATTAGATTTATTTAATGGAAACTTTAAGCATGTCATCTTGCAAAACAGACTTATAAGGATGTGTATTCCTGGTCAGGACAATATAATCTTAACTCGTATACTGTTTTCTCTATTTGTTCTTCATTTATAGCATTGCATTTAATGATGAAAGGAATGAACGTTTCCAGATTTTGCACCACAATCTTCATTGTTTATTAGTATTGTTTATCAAATGGAAATAAAATGAACTAAATAAGCAGATAAATCATACCAGAAATAAAATAGTTCACTTGCTAAAACCTAAATTTATTAGAAATTCAAAGCATATTTATCAGGATATAAAATTTTTAGCTCAAAAAGATTTTAAAATAAATAAATAAATTGTTACATTTTCACTGCCATTCATTAAAATCGTCTGTTTCCACAGTGTAACATATTTAATATGTTAATATCAACAAAATGAAATAACAACAATGAATTAATAATGAAATAAATGTATTTCAACACTACAACAAAATCTTGACAGTGTTAATAGCTGGTCATTAGACACAAGATTCAGTTATCGTAACCCGTGTCAATAACTAGAAATAAGAAAAATAAAATTGTAAAAACTACTTCAGCATTATTATATCATAAAATGATATTGATTTGTAAAAGAAATTAATTATATTTATGAAAACATAGCAATTCAGTTATTGACACGGGTGCCAATAATATATTAATGCAAGATTTGATGACCAGTAATTGTGTCTTCTAGTTGCAAAACCGGCCAACTCCTCAATTTTGAGAAATACGTTTTTTCTGTTTTCTGAGTCCTAAGATACATTTTCCATCTATTGGAAACAAGAAACCTCGCAAAAACCCGTGAAATCCTTGTTAAACCTGCGTTTGAAAAACACAGTGTGCTGCAAAAACGGCCAAATCCTTCCGTCAGTGAGTTTCAAAACCGGCCATCTCCACATCCGCCAGATCGCGGTGTTGTTCCAGATCAAGAAGGCCTCTTATCAGGCAACTATCAGTCTGCTCCTGCTTTTCCAGTAGTTAACGTTTATGCCTTTATTGTTTCGTGCACTTTTCATTCGACTTTTATGGAGACGTTTGTAGAAATAGTTCCAGCTAATTTAGCAAGAAAAAAACAAAGAGACCATGCAACGTGAAGAAGAAACAAACCTCTTCAGATCGGGTTTTTACCCAAATTAAGAAGAAGTTAAAGAAAGTCGAGTCTCTCGATTGGTAGTACACAAATGCCTTCACTATGGCACTTCAAAGTCACACCAACGTATAGATTTTTTATAACCAAATATAATAATAAGGTGCTAGTTCAAAGGAAGGTTTTCTACTGATCGTTTGATTTTTTACAAGAACGTCGTAGCATCAGCTGCTCAAGAAGGAGGAAGCAAAGAAGTTGATGAGAGGGATGAAGAAAAATATCAGGAAGAAATGTGTAAGCCTGTTGAAGACGATAATACCGCAAGAGTATATGTTTCTGAATGTTTATATTTTTCTAAATTACGTTTTTCGGAAATTCTTCTTCTTCTTCTTTTAGCACAACAGACAACATATAGCGGCCCCTGGCTTTTTTAATTTCTGCCTTCCATTCCTCTCAGTCCATTTTCGGAACTTATTAATTTAAAAACAATTCTCGCTAGTTTTTCCATCTAGATGTTTGAGTTACACCACAACCTTTCAGAGTTTAATTTTTCAAATAATATTCACTTATTGAAGAAAGTTTTGTTCATTTGCATTCCAAAAAAAACCCAATATTTTCATTAATTTTAGGGATTTTTAAGTTCTAATTCATTGCAAAACCGGCCAACTCCAAAATGAGTTGCAAAAGTGGCCAAATCCAAAATAAAAAATTGAGTAACTCGCCCCCTCCACTTGCCCTTTCCATTTCAAAAAGTGGTTTCAAACACACGACCCTTGTGCCACTAAAAACCGAAGAGATTTTCTTCCTACTTCGTTTTGGCGTGATGTAACAGAAAATCAGCTCTCCTGAAATTTTTTTTTTTTTGGAGATGGCCGGTTTTGCAACTAGACGACACAATTAACACCCTCAATAAAAAACGTTAAAATTGGTAATTTTAATTTGGAATATGCATTAAAATGTTTAATAATAGGTCTTGAATATAATAAATGACTTATTTTAAACTATTTGGACGATTAAAAGAAAATTAACCATAATTCACTGAAGACGTTTCTTAAGGAAAGCAGAAGAAAACCTCTTCATTAGTAGACTTCTGACATGCATTAGTAGGCTTCTGTATTAAGGTTATATTACTTTTGTTTGTGTTTATATTTTGAAAATATTTTACTTCAGCTGATTTCTATGATCAGCAAACAACATTTTCCCCATTTGTTTTTTAAAAACTAAACATTAGCACAAAAGCTTATTTTTTCAATTAAAGCTTAGGGTTTCAATAACTATCTGATGTGTCAATAACTGTCTGGTTTACCCTAAGTACATTTATAAAAATATGGATGTATTAATATAAATACTTAAAAAATTAATTTTGTTTAGGTTGGTAAATGTTGTCAATTATCTGCTGCATACCTAGCGATCTAATTACTTATATCATTGGTGTTTAGACAAAAGGGCTTAATTCACCATTCTTATAAATATGATTTTATGAAAACAAAAATTAATAAATAAATAATATTTTGTTCGAGTGTGTATTTTACTATCCCTTATAGTATAATTTAGTGATTCATGAATAAAAAAGTACTTAGGCATAATTTAATATGAGTTTTCAAACCTTTGGAAAATCGTCTTGTAAACATCACATCCCAAGACTGTAGCCCATTTGACCAGACATCAGTGGCATATTATTATAACTTGAATCATAAATTAATATAACAGTTCAAAAATTAATTTCTAAATAAAATTTAAAAAAAATAATACTGAAACAGATATTCACTATAAGTTACCAATATATTCTTTACATAAATACTTAAATTCATTATTATTTTAAGTTTAAGTATATTTAACAGTAAAATGTTCACGTTAGAAAAACAAATAAAATTGAAAAATTAAAAACCTTCGAATAAAGTTTATTCTTTACATATTCATAAACTTAAAAAAGTAAATATTACAATATTTTTTCTGTTGGATTCTTAATCTTAATAAAGTATTTACCTGTACAGATCTGCTGTCAATTTTTTTAACATAATGCATCAGTATTTTCTTAAAATATATAATATAATAGAACTAAAAGTTTTCTTTTTAATGCGAATTTATGAATTTATAATTATCTCTTTTCCAGGTGAAACTTCTTCTTCCAAATTCTTTTTTGTCCAATCATTGCTTTTTGGATCATTATCATCTATATAACAAATAACTATATTACCTTATTTATTATATATTTTATAATATATATGTTTGGTATAAACATATATAAATTAAATTACCTTTTTGAGCTATCATAACTATCTGAATCTGATTGATATTAAAATTATAATATATTTAAATCGTTTAAAATTAAATTTCCTTTCAGAGAGTTTGGTTGAGAATGCAGGGAGTTTCGGAACTGTTTAAAGGAAGTCGTTACCAAAGCAAACAGACCCTTTCCCTTATGTCTTTCCAACAAGGAATCATTAATGAGGAAAACAATGACACCAACGCACAAGTCCAAGGAGACGTTTGGTTTAAAGTTAGATCACACAGCACAATTTTAGCTTTGAGAGGTTGCGGGTATATTGAAGGCTGGGAAAGTTCATTTTGTGGTAAAAACATTCTCGAATATTTTACTGAAGTTAGCGTTGATTGCTAGAAGCCAACGTTGCTGGTTAGCTAAGTCATCGGCTTAATATTTAATTATATCTCTCCTTATATCTAACTCCTTGTGATTTTTAATAATAAAAATAAAAAAATCGATGAGGTATTGTTGACTGTTAAGTATTAGAAGAAGTAGATAGTTGGCGTATGCAGTCATAATGATACAAGCAATTAAAAAATAAGTTTTTTTTAATTTTTAATGCCAGCGTTTCAACTTGCATTGCAAGCCTTTATTAGGGCTTCAGACTGATATAAACAGAAACTTCATTTAAAAAACTTATTTTTTAATTGCTTGTATCTTTATGACTGCTTACCCCAACTATCTACTTCTACAAAATAAAAAATCAGGAATAATTGAAAGGTTGGTTTAAATCTTGCGTTAGTTGTTTAACTCAACATTTCGATCAAATGATTGACTCTCTAGGGCCTCCCTAACATTCTCCAAAAGCAGTAATTTAAACAAGCCTGTTCATTAAGTTATTCTAGTATAATGAAAAGTTTATTTACAAAAGCAACATTAACATTTTTAGTGTTTCCTTTTATTAAGTATGCACGCAATCGTCGTTTTTGTAAAGCATTATAAAATCAGAACTACCCACCACAATGATTTTAATTTACTTGGAATATTCTCGCTATTTTATTTTATTTTTTTTTTTAATGCCAATACAGCTATAGGAAGCGAAATAATTCACAATTATATATTAACTAGCATCCCCCGTAGCGGCTTCCCCCGGTCTCATAAATAAAAACTTACAATTAGATTATTTTAACTAATAATTCAATTTCGTTTTTTTTTTATCGGTAAAAATCTTGTATTGAAGTATAGAATTTAGCATTATTGCTTCAATGATATTTTCACTCATAGCAGCAATTTTTAATCTGTTTAAAATTGCATTGAGCTGGTGTTTGACGAGTACGTAAAAGCATAATTAGACATTTAATTTGGCAAAAAAAATTTTATGGATCCATCTGGTTGGATTTTTATTTCTAACCATAACAGTACGAGTTTGGTAAAACTCGTCTCGCCCTCAAGACTATTTTTTATCCGAGAAACGGTAGAACAACTTAAATGGTTTAGACATGTCTGTCGGATGGAAGGAGTGAGAGAACCCAGAAAGACCATAGAAGCAAGACCTATAAGTAAAAGACAACGAGATCGCCCAAGGATCTCCTATCAGTAATAGATCCCGAGGGTTGGGGTCAAAAGGAACAAAACCCACGCCGAAATGAAGTTGCTGCGCAGGGACCGAGAGTATTGGCTGCGCTGGATCGAGGCCCCTCTACGCCAGTAATGGCTTGATAAGGAAGAGAAAGGAGGAGAAGAAGAAGTAAATTATTTATATGGATAAATATAGTATAGTAACTATATGGATAAATAAGATAAAAAATAATATATAACTATATGGATAAATAATATATAAAGGTATTTATTTTATGTTTAAAAGTATTATAAAATAATAAATGAAGATTCTTTGGTTGATTTTGCTAAAAAGAAGGACCGTAGTGAAAAGAGTGAGGGAATTTTAAAGGCTGGATAACATCATGGCTATGTTAGTATACGCTGATAAAGGGAGAATTGAGTTCTAATTTCGAATGTCTACCGCTAGAATGTGCACTGGTTAAATAGTAACTGATTAACGAAAAGTAACTGTTAAAAATAGCAAGTCGTTTTACAAGTAATACCTTAATTTTAACTTCTTTCTAATATTTTTATATCTGTCCTGTTTCAAATTTGGTACTGATGTGTTCTACTGAAACAGACCACTTGAGGCTAATTTGATTTCGAAATATTCAGTTTTCATTAAACGTTTTTTTTTTATTGTCATAAGGCCCATGGGAAAAAAATAATATTTTTATTAAATTCAACCTAATCTATACTTCCATTATGATATTAACAACAATAAAACTATTTTCTTTTCCTTTTTTTTTCTATTATACTTTAAAGTCCGTAAAAGAAAAGTTGAAGAAAATTCCGATTCAACAGAGGAAAAAATCTACAAATATTGAGTTTGGTTATTTTAAAAGTAATTTTATTCAAACGGGTGTTTTTCTATAATTTCTGGTGTGTTTTAAGATTACTTCAAAAGCATAAAGTCAAAACTCATTTTTAAAACCTTTGTATTGATCCTCCACCCTGCTGGGAATCAGCATGGTCTGTAGCAGACATTGAAAAACTCGAGGAGTTGAAGCCATTTGTGACCTCAGCCCTCGAGCATAATTGCTAGCTAACCCTGACCTTAACGGCTCTCATCCCATTTATTCCCAGATTTTCCCAAGTGCCTACCCTTTTTATACGAAAGGATCTGCTGGGCAAACATATACTTTGTTACCTGATCTCCAACTTTCCGATAAATTATAGTATTTATGTATAGATATCGAACTGTAATTTTGTGTTTTCTTTTATGACATGATGCTGGTAATCAATATTAATTACGATATTATTAGTTTATTTCGACTAAGAATAAATATGAAGCTATTAATTTTAATTGGCTAATCTATTGGCTAACTAACAAGATAAATTATAGACACTTCCAAACGGGTTCTCTCAGAGCGTGATATAACGATTATTTGAACCTACTTAAATTATATCATGAATTTATAACATCTCATTTTATCATCCAGACTGTCTCGATAACTTCAATAGGTAAGATTAGAAAAAAAAAAAAAAATGTACGGTAATAATTATTTCCGTAATGCAATGTTGGACAGCTTAATATATATTTAAATATATAGTGTACAAAACAAAGTTAAAAACAAAGAATATTTATGACAATATCAGCTGAGGATTTTGATTTGTAATAATTTTCATTCGACAGAAATATTGTTATTGATTTGGTCTGATTGGATTTTAATTTCTAACCATAAAAGTATGTGATAGTGTGGCAAAACCCGTTTCTAACACTCAACTGTTGCTAAATCTAGAACAATGAAAATTATCTAGTTTGTAATTTGGTATATTTCACTCCATATAGCTGTTTTAATAACAATTAAATTGAAAAAAAGTAAATTTTATTATCAATGTCAAGCTCTATGTAACACTGTACCTTTTAACCTTTCATGTAGATGGCAATTGCCGCCATTTTTGAACTTCACTGTTATCCACTGATTTTTCCTTTTTCAATAAAGAATTAGTTGATTATCATTCGATTTTACTATTGCTAAACCATCCTTGAACTATAAAGATGATGTAGTCAAAATTTGGTAGAGATTGGTTCAGTAGTTTTTAGTGATCACAAACGAAAAATGGCTTGTCCTTTTATCTAATAGTATAACCTTATACCGCTATATGTTAGAATCGTATGGAACTACCAGATAATTATTATTACAAATAACATTGCGACTATAAATTAAGATATAAGCTATCCTATCTTTCTTGTTGGATCAAACTGCACACGGTGTGCAAATTTGATTAAAATCGGTTCAGCAGTTTAGTAGTCCAAATGGAACCAGAACGGGACACGTAATTTATATATGTATATTAAGATTAAAATTACAACCTATTACAAAAAAGGACTGTGTTTAATCGCTCATTCGAATCCGGATCAACATTAATCTAAAAAGAGAATCTACTTGTCAAACAAATTATAAATATTTTAAACTGATTAATTAAAATCTTTCTTCTACAAAAGTTTCGTGTGGCAAAATAATAAAATTTAATTAATTAAGAAACAACGTTAATCTAAAGGAATTTATTGGACGAGTAACATGCTACCAATTCGCATAATAAATAATTGCATAGTCACATAGTCACATTACCATATAAACATATTTTCTTTATTTGATTTCAGTTTTAGGAGTTATGTACAAACTCTAAGGCTAAAGGCACCGTGAACTTCAAATCTAATACAAAATACAACATTCATAAACAAAGTTATTAATTACACTGAATTATCCAATATTATCGTTAGAAAATACAGTATATAATTATCAATAACATAAAGTTCAAAACGCATAGATATTTAACAAAGTTATCTAATATTACTTGTGATAATATGACAAGCTGTAACCTTTGCGTAATAATAAGATTAATAGATACAAAAGAAAATGAATAAACAAAAATTATATATAATAATAATAACCGATTTATGATAACAAATAATACAAACAGTAATAATAACAAATACAACTAAATATTTTTTTATAACTTACCGCATCTACTCTCATGAGTCATTAGCAGCTTAATATACATATTCAATTTTATAGGATAGTATAATCATAGGTGAACGCCGAATGTCCTCGTCAGGATTATTTCTTCTATTCTAGATTTTCTAAAAGATGTAGCCTGGGGCCGGGTGGCTTGTTTAATTCATTGAAGTTTCTTGGGAATTGGTTCCATTTAATTTTTCACTGTTAAAGCAATATTATTTCTACAATATGCTTTCTAGTCAGGAGTTTTCTTTAAGGGATATGTCTTTCTTTATATAAATATTGTCCCATCGATAAAATAATGGGTCATCTATGGATAGTACGGTATTCGGTTTTATGTCTAAGAGTTGAAAGAGATTTTGGATTCTAGTTACAATACCCACCAGATTGTTTTCGCAGTTAGTTATGAAAAACGTTATAATCTGCAGTTACCCCAATGATTGAAATCTGGATGGTAGCTTTTGATAAACATTTAGGGGAGGCGGCCAATAAAGATGCAATATTTGACAAGGAGTTCGAACTTTTCTGGTTAGGATTCCTGACAGATCTGCAAACCTTAAAAAAGTGCCCCTTTTTTCCACATTTGTTACCTGTAGCTTCACGTGCTGCACATTTGTTGCGAGGGTGTTTCGGTGAGTACCCACAGAATCAACATTTATCAGACGATTTTGTGAGAGAAGACACTTGAGGATTGGCGTTATTATCTGCTGCGGAACATTACTACCTGTGGGTATTTGATTGTGAGGTATCAAATTAGTTTGATCAGACAAGGAATTCAGAGTGTGGTAAGAAGTCATGTACGAGTTTGCCTGGTTTTCAGCTGCTTCTAGGTTTGATGCCTGATTATAAGCTTCCTCCAATGTTAAAGATAAATTTTCTAGGAGACGTTGCCTAATCCTTGGAGAAATAAGTCCTCGAATAAATTAGTCTCGTATATAATCGTCTCGATTCTGTTCAGCTGTTACTGCTTTAAAGTTGCATTCCTTGCTCAGTTCTTTTATTTTACGAAGATATCTCTCTCCGGTATCTTGTTTCTTTGAAGCCAACTGATGTCGAACATAAAGTTCATTGGTTGCTTTTTTATAATAATTGTTGAGAGTGGAAATAGCTTCTTGACAAGTGGAACACTCCACAATTATTTCGTAAATGTTCTATGGCGTCTAGTTCCTCGGTGAAGTTTTCTAATGTCGTCTTCCAATGCGTCCATTGGCGTGTAGCTTGAATTTCATTTGGATCTAGCGAGTGACGTTCTGTTCTGAAGAATCTTTCCATTCTAAATTATTCGATGACCACAAAAATAGCTATCTTTTACTTTTTGTCAAATAAATTGTAATGAAAGAATACCTTGTATAGAAAGGCTTTATTTGACAAAAAGCAGGTAACTATTCAATACCTGAAACACAATACACATTCAGTAGTAATTAATAACAATATACAATTCATAAACAGTAATACATAATACATGTGGAATTATAACAGATTTTATTCTCATGACATCTGCGTATAGGCTTTCAACTGGTGAAGATATGAACGCACCAGTACATATTCCGATTGCTGTGCTATGAATTGTACCAAATATTTTGTGAGTTGTTTCTGAAGCAGAATTATATACGGTGCTATCATAGTCTCTCTTGCTTCTAATTAGATTTCGATAGGGGATAAGTCGTGTTTTTCTATCCGCTCCCCAACTCATTCCAGAGACAACCCTAAGAATATTTAATAATTTTAAACAATCCGTTCTAAGTCTTTGTAAATGAAATGAACACCTCAACCGTCTGTCTACCCATATTCCTAGAAATCGGATATTTTCTACAAATCATAAATTTGTATTTCGGATATTTCCTTTAAAAGTTAGTGTTGGATTTTTAGACCACATTCTTTTCCTGCAGAAATGGATAAATTTTTAGTCTTGGAGTTTAAGAAAGTCAAGCTAGTGAGAGCATCCAGTTTTAGTTTATCTAAGGTGATTTGTGCTTTCCATTGTATAAATTTAGTGGATATCCTTTTTTATTAAAATCGTCAGCAGATAACATACAACTTGAGGGCTTTTCATCCGATTTTATAATATCATAAATTGTTTTTAGAAATATAGCCACATTCAATACAGACCCCTGAGGAATTCCGTTTCCTTGATTAAATGTTTATGATAGTTGCTCTTCAATTTTGACTTGAAAAATTCTTTCATCCAAGAACTTTTCGATGTATCTGACCATTCTTTCTTTCAATCCACGACTAAGTAATTAATAATACCAATAATATTTACAAATACGTCGACACAAATTTATTCACAAAATGTAATTTATAAATAACAAAAAATAAAACCACAAACGTAGTATTAGATTAGGTAGAAATTGTACTATTGGCAAAAGATAAACAGATTGTACCAATTTTCGGGTTTCAAGGTCTGGCGATATCCCTGGAGTTCCAGTGAAGTCCTAGATAGTAAGAGACGGACACAGATATCCAGAAGGTGATCCGCTGTCAGAAGACAGTTGCAGTTCCTGCATTCTGGCGGATGACACCTTCAAGAAGGTGTCAGTGTGTCACCTTGGTGTGACCAATCCTGAGTCGTGTTATAGTAATTTTTTTCATTGGAAAGGAAAAATCCAATGAGTCATAAGGGAAATCCTATATTAAATCCCAGAAATTTAACCTACCTGCTCCCTTGCCCTTCTTACAATGGATATATTTCAGTTACCTCTTAGATCTCCTGAGGTGAGTACTAATGTTTGATTTCTTGTCTTACATTTTTAAAAACTTTTGTGTATATAAACCATGTAACATAGTACTGATGTGATGAAAATTTTGTAAGTTTTAGAACAGAAGATGAATGTTTTGCATCCGAAACTAGTATTCTAATAAAAGAATTCCCATAGAAGTGGAAATTAATTTATAACCTTATGTATATTTATACATGATAAATATATATTTATGAACAATAAGCATATCCTAGAAATGCCGATAAGGCAAACAAAGTCCCTTTATACCTAATACAAAAGAAGTAAGAGTTCAAGTTTTTTTTTTTTTTACTTTGTCTTTATCTGCTACAGTGAATCAACAAATATCCATAATCAAAAGAGATTTTTTCTCGCTATTCCTCCCTTCCAAAGCCTCATATTTCCGAAATGCCTCCACTCCACGTACTCATATTACCTTTCCCTTGAATAAATCCTTCTGACCTCATTATCTCCCCCGTTCTCACCACCTCCTTGATCCCATTTACCCATTCCAGGAAAACAAGGTCTTCAACCTCCAATGTTTTTAACCTCATTCACTTCCCGGGCAAAGTATAGACCTATGCTATCACACACCACAACCATAAACAGCGTGGTGCCCTGGTTCAATGGATGAGAAAAGTGAAAAAAAAAACATTGATTATGATTTCCATTCCATAACAAAAAGAGAAAATCTGATAATAAAGTTGCTATATACTAATGTATAACATAATAAAAATCGTATTGATTTTTATATAACCTTTCCTGGAAGCCTCAAATCGCCCAAATAGCCCGAAAATCAATAGGAATCCGCAAATTATTTTATCGTTCCAGCCATTTCCTTCCTAAATCCACTCGAAAACCTAGTTTCCTCATTCATTTTTCCTCAGTTTAATTATGGGTGTGTGGTATATGGCGGCCTCTCGATGGGTCTCCGGGACAGATTACAACGAATCATTAACAGTTTTATTTTACCCAGAGACGTTCCCATGTTTCGCACCTCTACACTGCCTTGGAGTGGCTTTACCTATCCTCCCGTAGACAATATTTCCTGGACACTTTCCTGTGTCACGTCATTAATAACCATCGCCCACCCTATATCTATAACCTATTGAAATTCAAGTCTTCCGTACACTTCCAACTCACAAGATCACCTTCCTCTGACCTATATACTCCTTTTCACCGAACAGCATTATACCAACACTCCTTCCAAGCTCGATCCACTACCCTCTGCAACTCGGAATTAGACATGCTTCTTCCTTAAACTCAATGAAAACTCTCCTATTACAATATCTCCTTAAATCCCAGTTAGATGTCGCCCATATGAGTGATAACTAAAAGTCAATTTAATCAAGCTCAGCTTATCCGATGCCAATGAATTTACCTCAACACAATTCATTTTATAAATTCCAATTCGTTTTTGTTTTTGGCATTTGTTTCCCTAACAGTTGTTTTTTTCTCATATAAGTATATATACATGCCATTCTATAGATTAATAAGTGTGCACAGATATATGTGAACACCTATATCTACATAAGTTGGAAGAATGTGTGAATATATGTTTTTATGTATCTGTAAATATTTCGTCTTATCAACATTCAAGTAGTTCTTAAAGTTTGTCTATATATTTTTCGTTTCTATTCATTATTTGTACTTTACTTTATTGATTTATTTTATATATTTCTTTATTTTTCTTGAACAAATTGGAATTATATAAGCATTTAACTTTTATATCATCTTATTGTTATTTCTTTTCTCTCTCTGCTTTTTCTTATTTATATATTTATACCAAAAGTGCTATTTTCAATTATACATACATATATTACCTTTTATACATAATTATCTTAGTTTGAAATTAAGATAGCCAGACTATTATACAACCTTACTATGAATGTTTGTTATTCTTAGGGAACAATATTTCCCTGAATAAAGATTATTTTTTCATTTCAAAACTAAATTGGAAACTGTGTAGCAGTGTTCAGTATAATTATTCTTTAACAGTATCCTCTTAATATTTCAAATATTACTTCTAAGGTGTTCATTATTCACGTCTCCAAAAATTCTTGCTCTGGTTATCCTTCATAACTATTATAATAGACCGTTTCGATTAGAAAGACGGGAAAAAACCTTAAGAAAATGATCATTCCCAAGCCTATTATTGTACATACTTAATATATTAAAGTGAAAAATGAATAAAAAAAAATTTAAAAGATATTCAAAATATACAACATTTTAGAATAATATTATCTAATATTTCCAATATAATATATTTTTTTAATCTATACTATTATATAAACGGACAAGCCTTTTTTTTCGTTTGTGATCACTAACCGCGAAAACTACAGAACCAATCTTTACCCAATTTTAACTGCCATTATCTACATAGTTCAAGGAAGGTTTAGGAATAATAAAAATTACTGATTTTTTATATATTTTGTAAGAAAATAGACATGATATGTGGATTACAGTGAAGTTTAAAAATCGAACCGAATTGGAATTTAAATTGTGCGCCATTCCACAGAGAGGTTACAAAAGTTCGGTGTTATATAGAGCTTTAAATTGATAAGAAAATTTAGTGCTGAATTACGAAAATAATAACAAGATTCCATAATTATGTATTATCTCAATTTTTATTATTATTACAACCATTTTATTTTATATTTTATATTTTATTACTATTTGTGTGTTTGTATTTGTATGTATTGTATGAATGAATACATCATCTCTATTACATATTGTTCTTCGGCGAGTCAGGTTGTAATATCTATTCAAAAAAAGAAATAAAAAAAAATAGAAATAGAAAAAAAAAATTACATGACCATCTTTAATATTACAAATCACTACAGTTTAGGAACATATTATGACTCAAAGTCCTGTTTCTGCTACAAAAATGTTCTCTCAGCATCAGATGATCTGTTAATTATTAGAAAAATAAAGGCAATTCCGCAGCTTAGATCAAAACTAACTCTATTTACTGCTGAATGCATAATAGGATCTGTCAGAATATGTGGAGGAATAAAGAGCTCAGATCCAAGTACTTAGTGCATACTGTTAAATATGGAGGAGGTCCTGTGATGGTTTGGGGGTGTATGGGGACCTATAGGGCGAGAAAATTGAAGTTTATTGAAGGGATAATGGGCCATATCAAATATACAGGCACCCTAAAGGGTCTTCACCACCCACAGAAAAAAAATTAGGGCTTTGGAAAAAAAAAAGAAGACTATTGCATATTAATATGCTTTTCTTGTTATTAAAATACAGGATATATTTAGGCTGTTCTAATATTTTTTGCGGGTTTGATTTCATGTTTACGACTTACATAATTGTTTTGAAAAATAATTTTGTTCATATATCGCACTTAAAAATTCTGCATTAAAAAAAATGTAAAATCGCACAGTCTTGTATCAAATACTGAAATTATACCTGAACTATTTTTTGATCCCAACCACAAGTTAGATATATCAGGTGGGATTTAAAGGTAATACGATACATTTTTTAAATTCCATAAAAGACTATTGAACTTAATTCCTAGGACCATTTCAGCTCCGAACTCTTCTTATAATATAGAATCTAAATATAGAGTAAGTTTATTTTCCATTTGTTGGACTTACACCAGTTGGCAACTAACCCCCTCAATTAATTCAAATGTCAAATAATAAACAATACCTAATATTGAATACATTTCATATGTTCTAAACGATATGTATTCATTTTTGACCCAAACAGAACCTATGTGCATTATTTTTGTTACATGAATGTATTAATTCTCTTTTATAATTATTATTAATATTATGAAAATTAGAATTGCTTCTGATACTCCTAATTATGTTTACATTTCAGGGAAAAGAGAAAAAAAAAATTAAAGCATTCAAAATCTTCCTGCCATATTGTTATAAGAAAATTGTGCATTATCAATACAATGTAGGGTCAATAATTTATAAGAAAATATTTGTAATTATCTACTAATTAATATTATACAGACCAAGGCCCCAGCTTATCGTGAATAATTTTCATAATCCAACTAAAGCTAATCTCTTCTGACCGCTTCTTGAACTAAATTTAGTAATATGTCTTCTAAACCCTTCATTAAACATAATTATATAAGAAAAATATTATTTGTTCACGCTTCAGAGAAAAAAATATTTAAATAAGCAGTTGTGCCTTTTTTAACTCTTGGTTAAAGAATTCTTTTGAAAGATCGGAGGATAATCTCAATGACTTATTATCGTAATTAATTTTATGATTAAATTTTATATTAAAATTTTTAGTTTTTTTTTTCTTCTTATATTCCATTATTCAAATGTGAAATCCATGTTTTTTTTCGTATATTTCTCGCTATAAATCTGAAACTGAAAAGACCTAATTTATGAAATATTAGTTAAATTCCGTGAAAAGCCCACACCAGCTCGCTAAATGTGTTTTAACAAATTATGACAAATTTATTCAAAAATTGATATATGGAGTCTGATATTAAATTTATTCAGCTTTTAAATGGGGAAAAATTTGATCCCGCAAATAGTTTTGGAATTATAGCCAAAAGAGTACTGAAAAACGTGTTTAAGCGTACAAGTGCAATTTACTAAAGCCAAAATAACCATTTTTGGAGAGCTATGTCTCCTTTATTCTTAAATTATACAAAAAATTAGTGATCTTCAACAAAGTATTTACATTATTTATGAGATAAGCGAAAAAGGTGGTACAATTTGGCGGTTTACCAACATAGTGGCCATAGTGCATCTACATGTATGAGTTTAGATTTTTGATATGTTGTTAATGAGTAGTAGTACTACACATATTGCAAAGTTTTCCAATTTAGGGAATTGTTTACAAATTGAGGGGTATTTTTACCTAGTATAAATGAGCTATACCTCATACACTATATTTAATAGCAGAAACAAAGTAATTTTAAATACAACTATTTATATTTCAAAGTCCATGAGTAAGCAGTGATACTAGTGAAACTATAATTAGAGCGGAATTAAACTCAAACGCCCAATATAATAAATAGAACTGATATTGAACAAAATAAATTAAATTTTCTTAGTGGAGAACTAAAAGTTTTTAACAATATTAGGAAATAATTAATAAGCCAAAAGATCAAAGTATTCGTTTCCACGTCGTTGGCCTTTCTAGTCTTCAATAAGTTTCAATTCTATAAGTTCTAAGATAAATATGATTTAGACATCTCAATCATCTCAATATTGTACACTTTTAAATAATATTATTAGGGAAATTTTCTGTTATTCTATAATCTAAATTTTTTATCTAGGGCCACTTTTTTGATATCAAAAATAATAAAATTGTACAGATTTGGACCAAATGTATGTGGTCTTGGTCATTGTGACGGTGTAGATCCTCAGAAAAAATCTGTTCAAATAACCTTGTTTTGTTCATGTTGAGCGAAAAATTGATTCTGTTTTAATGTTCAGTATACATTAAATTACATTTTAAAAAATGTGTCTTTGTTAATAAGTCTGATATCGGGAATAAAATTATGTTTAAAGACGTCCGTTTGTTGTTGATTTCCTATTTTTTTTTTATTTCAGTTAAAAGATACTCATTTAGGATAAAGGGAATCCGTGGCATGTTAATGACAGAAAATTGATTTGCTGGAATGATTCAACTAACACATCTGCTAGTTCATTTCCAGTGTTCCCACTTTGTACCTTGTCTAATAGCTTTAAAATATTTTGCGTAAATCTTTTAGTCAATAAGTCGTAAGGAGTCTAAAATATAATCTATTGAAATGTTCTAGTCGTTGGTATATGTTGATTTTTTGTTTATAACAATCGGTATAAATATTTAAGGTTTTCTCCGCCTAGACGGTAGACAGTGAAAACGTTAGATGCACATTTTCTCTAAAACTATTCCAAATACATTATGAAGAAAAATACCACCCAGAGAAAATATTGCTCAAATAACAATTCCAACTGAGCCTCTAAATATAGCCTTAAATGTTTTTATCAATTGTGTTTAAAAAAATCAACATATACATTTTTTTTTCATTTATTGATGTTTACAACTGTACAGAATAATATACAACAAGTAAATTTGTTGACAGTGAATACAATGGCATGTAAATAACTTGTGAAGAACAACTCACTAGTAGCACTTCAATAAAATCCACACTAAAAGGTCTCTAGGCCATCTTCTTTTCAGATGCCTCGGAGGATTATCAGGGATGGAGGAGGAAGCAAGTTGGGAGACTAGTGGATTGGATTGGTTATGGAACTTACTATGGAAGGATAGGTTTGGGCAAACTCAACATATGGAACATTAAGGTCTTTATGGATAAACTTATTGGTAACAAAGTAAGGGGAATTTAGGATTTTTCGAAGGATTTTGGATTGTAAGGATTGGATAAGAGATGAATTGGATGGTTGAGTAGAGCCCCAAAGCTCAACTCCGTACGTCCAAATAGGTCTAATAACAGTCATGTAAATAAGTCTTTTGTAATGAATTGGGAGGTTTGATCGTTGGTCTAGTAAATGTTGAAGTAGTCTGTAACGACGAGCAATTTTTGTCGCTTTAGTCTAGAAAATTAGAGGTTTATAAAGACGCGTTTTTAAAATTTTTTTATTGGTATTATCTGCTTGTTTTGTTATTTGGTTAAGATTAGACATTTTTGTACTTCTATGTGGGTAGTATACCTGCTAAAATGCAAGAGTCTCATTTCATATTGTTTGATAAACATAAAGCGAGGTATCCAGTTGACAATCAATATTTACTTCTTGTAGTGATCTTTACAGCAGCTGATGTCCATACCATGTATTATATTAAAAAGGCATAAACTACAAAACTGATACACATAAAATTGGTACAAACTATGCTAAATTAATAGATAGACTGAAAATATAAATTGTCCATAAAAAGAATGAAATCATTAATAAATAATAGTAATAAAAATGTAAATAGTAGTGACAATACAACTAATAGAATGGAAGTAGAATGGTAAAATAGGAACTAAATGAATAGGCCAGAAGCTGACAATAAATAAACAAAACAATAATTGAACATTGCCCAGTGGTGTCAGTGTAGATGAGATGACCAGTGAGATTATCACAGTGTAAGGTAATAAAAACCAAAAATGTTAAGTGATGTATTTATATAGTGAAGAATTGTAAAATAGCATAACATAATGATTGTAGAACCTGAAGATGGAGCAACATGACAAGCTCCGAAACATGTAGTTAATGAATAAAGAAAATGAGGAGTTATGCCTTTTTAATATAATAACTTGATATTAATCTCCTTAAATGAAACATTTATATATATATATATATATATATATATATATATATATATATATATATATATATATATATATATATATATACCATGTATTGATAGTTATAAGAACACCATCATTGATTACCTTCGAACTCTGAGACCCTAAATACCTTAAAGGTTTGAAACACAAGTGCGTTCAATTAATGTCTTTATCGTTGCCTTTGTGATATGACATGATTCTTCGATTTATTTTTTGTTTGTTGAGCCCGATAAATAATTCAGGGGTTGGAAGTTTTGTGGTTATACTAATGTAATAATATTGATCCAAATCAAATTGAAGTTAATATTTTTTGTCAACGTTCATGAAAAATTATCAGTGCTTTATCATCAGTAGCAATATGACACTTTTAAACGATCGAACGTTGCTTTATTCAAGCCATTTCATAAGAATGGTGATACTTGACGATATAAAAGTATTTAAATGACATTTACAAAAACTGGCTCAGGGAGTAAGGCCGAGGTTCTCAGCGCGCTCTTTAAAATTATTTTGTAGTGGACCCACGTTATAAATCTTGACCCTTCACAACTTGGCTAGAGCAGATTGGTAACCTCTAGGATGAACTTTTATCTAGAAACGCTCCAGCTTATCTTCATCTCTCATTTTCAGTTGAGAATAAATATTTCCGTTATCCAAACAAAACTCCTTGAACTTCAATATTTGCTCTAACAGATTTAAATCGAACACTTGAATTACACCTCGTAGGAATATAGGTAATATAGGTTTTGTCTTTTTTTATATTCTCTGTGATCGGAAAAAATGTAGGAGTACGCAAAATTTTGGCTGGACTTCTAACTTTCGTTATTACGGCTTCAACTTGTTCTTCCTTTCAAAATACTACATTTACAGCAATCTGAAGGGTGCTAAGCGAAGTGTACATTTTTCACGTTTTTTAATCACATACTATGATATGGATACATAGTTTGACTACGGTTCTATAGATTTTTTGTCCTTTTCTTTCTTTCCTCAAATGTTTAATATTTTAACACGCTCTTGCTCTGTTGTTGCTCAGATCGATAATTTCCTCGATAATTTTAATTCGATCGATAATTTGAATTCGATAATTTGACGACAGTTTCCTGAACTAAAATGCAATGAATATTTTTTGTTATATGACATTTGTCGCTAGGTCCTCCTGTTAAGGAGCTGTGTTGGTTTGAATAAAAAAAGTCGTGGTTGAGACCTATATTTTCTCTCCACCTTTATTTCGGATAATCGTTGATGGTTAATATATCGTCATCCCAGAATTATATTGTGCTATATCCCCCCCAAAAAATGGCTTTTTTTGCATAACCTTAAAGAAATTTGGGATATAAACCATTTTTAGATCAATAAATTGTTCTATATCCCTTTGAACTAATTTCTTTTCAATAATTTCTTTTTAATATTTGGGACAGTGTATTGTAATAAAAGCCCTTTTTTTTATATAAATTTTATTAATACAAAAAAAGTAATAAAGAAGTAAAAAAAAAAATAAGCAAATGTATGTTTCATTTAAGGAGATTAATATCAGTTATTATATTAAAAAGGCATACAACTAAGATAACAATATAAGTAACAACAATAAAAGCATATAAGAATAAAAGTAACAACACTGATAAAACAAGCTGTAAAACAGGCAAGATAAATGAACAATTGAAAATCACTGACTTCTACCATAAAAAACAAAGTACTGATGAAGAACTTAATAATAGTATAAAAGAGAACACAGTAGAAACAATGCCAAAAACATCTAAAATAATTTTAAAGAAAACTTATAACAGAGTGAAATACATCCCAACACTTACAAGACAATTAATAAATAATTTAAATAATGAAAACTTTAAAATTAATGGTGATTTATATAATAATAATAAAATTATTAACATAATAAGAAATACAGAAACAATAGAGAAGTGGACTAAAAAAGATCTGATTTATAAAATAAACTGCAAAGATTGTGAAATGCATTACATAGGTGAAACCAAACAGAATTTAATTAAAAGAGTGAACCAGGATAAATATGACTGCAAAAGAATAAATAACAAAGAGAAAAATAATAAGACTGCACTGTGTGAACACACAACCAAATTCAAACATGAATTTGACTTTGAAAATACAACCATATTAAATCATGAGTATAAAACCAAAAAAAGAAAAATAATGGAAGCAATTTATATAAATAAAACAACAGAACAGGCAGTAAACTACAAAACTGATACACATAAAATTGGTACAAACTATGCTAAATTAATAGATAGACTGAAAATATAAATAGTCCATAAAAAGAATAAAATCATTAATAAATAAAAGTAATAAAAATGTAAATAGTAGTGACAATACAACTAATAGAATGGAAATGGAATGGTAAAAGAGGAACTATATAAAATAGGCCAGAATGCTGACAATAAATAAACAAAACAATAATTGAACATTGCCCAGTGGTGTTAGTGTAGAAGAGATGACCAAGTGAGAATATCACAGTGTTAGGTAATAAAAACTAAAAATAATAATAATATAGTAAAGAATTGTAAAATAACATAATGATTGTAGAACCTGAAGATGGAGCAACATGACAAGCTCTGAAACATGTAGTTAAATGAATAAAGCAAATGGGGAGTTATGCCTTTTTAATATAATAACTAAGCAAATGTAAATAAAGTGTAAGTATATAATTTATTTTATCTCTTTCAGTTTTGCTTTCCTTGAATTTGGAGTTGTTTCTGATTTATTTTATGGATATAGAACAAAATGAACGGTCTATAGAACACTATAATTGCTCAAGCTATCAACAGAACAAGATAGTTCTTTAAAGTAGACACAAAACTTGGGTTATAGAACATTTATTAACTGAATACTCGAGTATAGGCTAAGATAATACTGATATTTAAATTGATATAGAACAAGAATTTTTTCCTAAATTTTTGATGTATATAACTCTATATACCCTAAAAATGGACTTAGAACAAGATAATTCTGGGATGACGATATATTAAATTGTGATTTAAGTAATTTGATCCTTTTTATTCTTAAATGTAAGTTGAGAATAGCAGTAGATTATAAATAGACATATCTATGATCTATTGTTTTTTCCAGTCAGGGAGAAATTTAAATTTTGTTTTGTTTAATTTTCTATTTTACTCATAGAAGTGCTCTACAGTTCTTGAACCTTGGCCTCCTCCACAATTTGTAGCCAATCCTGACGATCCTTTACTTTTGTCTTCCATTTTCGAACTCTCATTTTTTTAAGGTCCTCTTCGACATTTTGAAGACATGTCACTTTCAGCCTATCTCTCAGTTTCTGTTTGTCAGGCTTGCCTTACAAGATTCTCCTGAGAACTCATCCTACCCACTTCAATCTTGCTTTTTTGGCGTATGTGACTATGTCAATGTTTTCGATGACTGCTCTTAGCTCTCTATTTGAGCGAATTCTCCATATTGTTTCCTGAAACACCTTTAATTAAATTTTCTATTTAAGTTTATTTTTATTTTTATTTATTTTTTATTTTTTTTGTAAATGAGTTGTTTTTAGCTAAATCTTAATGTGTTTTTTTTCCCTTTCACTGTAACTTAGTTACATTTTAAAGAATTTATGTGTAAATAAAATTATTTGAAATATTTTTGAAGTGAATATACATTTTATTTTTCAAATACCCCTTATTTACTTGTTTTTTTTTTCTTAATATTTAATTATTTAATATTTTACTTCATATCCTCATTGTACTCCAACTCTATTAAATATTAAGGAAATCATTGTTTACTAATACATTCGCCCTAAAATAAAAAAAATCGATAACTTTTTCCAACAAGAATAGAACGGAAATAAGCTTTGATTTCAGTTCGTATGCAGGATATTTTCGTTATAGCTAGAAGTCATTCCTAAAATTGCGCTCAAATGAGAGCCCAGCTACAAATCAGGAGACAGGACAAAGGACTGGGGACAAGCATTGAGCCTGTACTCCTTATCTTCAGCTAATTCACGACCGCAAACGCCCCCTCATCCCGCTATCTACTCTCGGCTTGCGCAAGAATTTTCAATGAGAGCTCTGATGATAGATAAATGGACAATACTGATGTGAAATATGTGATACAAAAGTGTGACAAGTTATTTAAAGTTTCCAGAATATAAATTTATTTTATTAAAACACATATGTTGAACCAAGACTCAATTTAAAATTATTACATTGGGTTGCACATCTTCGTTAATAGTTACCTGTGGAGAACACTGGGAATTTGGTGGCCAGAACGCATATAAAATGAAGAACTATGGAGAACCACCAATCATCTTTCGGTCCTTTAAGAAATAAGGAAGCGGAAATGGAAATGAACAGGGCATAAGCTGAGGAAGCCAGACAGTGCTATTGAAAAAGTTACCCTACAGCGGATCCTCCAGAGAAAAAGAAGGAAAGGCAGACCCAGAGAGACTTAAGAGACGGTCTGCAGAGAAGAATTAGGCCATGTTGGCAAATCATAGCGAGAAATCAGGAGGATTGATGCGAGTCGGAGCGGAACGAAAACGTTCGTTACATAATATTGTAATAATTTAACATATGTATTACAAATCTAATACGAATGGTCCTAGTTCCACTGTAATATTTAAATGATGATTTTTTTTAAAGAGAGGACAATATATTAAATTAAAAAAATCAATGTCAATATAATAATAAAGGTTACACCAATAAAACATAATGTGGGTAGGGGTCTTTGGGCATTCGGCACAGAAGATCTAAGTTAGAATCCCACCTGAGCAGTTTAATATTTATTTCTTGTCAGACCCACAAAATGAGTCTTGAATTTCCAACCTTGGCTGGAATATATTCGTAATCACACGAGAGAATGTGAATATATTATAGAAATTAATACATACAACTAAGACGTAAAGATATGGAGTGTAACTAGAATAACTAATTGCTTATGGCACTTAAATGAAGTAGATACATTTCTTAAAATAACGGTTTTAGCACAATCACAATAATTCTATTTACAATTTATTCGTATTTATATTCATAAAGAATAACATTTGTGAATGTATTTATTGGCTGTTTCACCAATATGCATTTGTTTCACCAGCCTCACAATTGTTTAACATTTTATCCAAACTTCCATTCTAAATCGACCCACTAATCGCAGAATCCTTTGCAAAGTTTTCTCCAAGAACAGCTTCATTGTCTCCTTCATTGCTTCGTGTAGTTCTTATGATTCAGAGACTGTCTTTTAAAAATGAAACAATTAAGAAAACGAAACCACCTACTTTGGTCCAAACAATTATGATTTGGTCCCGGAAGGTATTCTATTTAATTAGAAATTGATCCTTCTATACGAATATGCGTACTACAACATAATATATTCAGTTTACACCTTTCCTTTATATAACTACTTCAAATGTTTTCCCATTGTTTTTAGCCTCTAAACCTGAAACAGTAGTATTAATATAGATAAGTTTAAAGGAATGAATCTTAAAATAAATAATTTTCTGATGTGTAAGGATTTGCCTAATGGATGGTCCTCACTAAAATACAGACAATCCAAAGTTATCCAGTCTAATTTTTAGTATTTTTCATTTTGCGTTGTTTAAATACTTTTTGCAAAACTACATTAATATTTTATTACTTTTATATATTTGGTTTCTGATGTTAGGCATCTGGTGAGGGCTTTCCATCCATAAGCTCTCATCTTATGTGATAGAAACTGTTTATAATTTCGTTCAAAAACAAATAAAGCTATATGAAAATTTCTACAAACTGTGTTTATTGCTGTGCCAACGGCTCAGGAGTGGTTTAAAAACACAGTATCATTCCGCAATTTGTATATTGCCAAACTGTATTCGTAGCAAAGATGATAAACATTGTGCCATTCAATTTTCCCACTCGAGTCGGTTAAAAGTATTTCATTTACAAATATTTGCATTCAATCGTTTTAATGGCCATTACGGATCCGAAGAGCAATATTATGTCCATCTACTTTAATAATGACAAGGTAATGGTATAAATAATAACAGTATCACTTTCCATAAACCTTTATGAAAAACGTATTTGTTCGCAGCACATATACACATACTGGTTCTCGAGAATTTCATTTGACAAATGTGAAAACCTCATTTATTCATATGGTGTCGAGGCCTTCTCTCTTATCTTTTATTTGATGAAGCCACACGCTAAAAAACAAATTAATTTTCCTAAACCTATATTTTTACAAATTTTCTGTTGTATGCGCTATTGTTAAGCTGTCCAGAAAATAATGCAGGCTTTCGTGTTTTCTTTAAATTACCCTTCTGTGTCATTAACTGTCTATATTTTTATAGATTCTTCGTTTGAATGAATATCAATATTTAATTGTTCTCTTTTAAACAAAAATGTCTTTTTATCTTTTTTTGCATTGTACTATTTGGAAGAAAACAAGTGAGCTGTTTGTTTTCTCATTTGTTTGAACGTAATTTTCGTATAATGTCGTTTTACTAGTTCCAACTCCGTTGAAAGAAGCCCGAAGAGTCAGAAACAATGCTATGAGTGTGTGCACCGTACAACTAGCTTTGAAAACATTTGATTTCAATTCAGTTAATTACCGCTGATGCTATAGAATTAATCAATGTCACAGAAGCAATTTGGGTAAATAAAACACTTTCAATGGATATTTTGAAATAGAAATGGGATATCCTGAAGTCGATAACGATGAATACATATCATAAATACTAATGTAAGCAATTAGTGTATGAATTGGCTACTCGGATGTTGGATATATTCATGAACAGAGACTGCATTGACCATTCAAGGTACAGTTTGGATGAGGTGAATCCAATCACTTAAGTTTACCACAATCCTTTGGAGGGAGATCATTTAGGCCATGAATGGGCATCATCATATTGACCTCATGAATCAATAGGGATGGTTAAATTATATAGCCTTGTCATTGTTGATAGCTTCACATCGGCTGCATCTCAACTACGCAGCAATCATAACACTCTTGGTTGGTTTCCTAAAAACCATATTGCAACATAAGAACCGTAGATTCTAAGACTGTAAAATCTCGCTGATTCGCCTCCCGCTTGTCCGATTCGAAGGGTAATCTTGCCTCCAGAAATGGAGCCCGGTAGGGGGAGGAAGGCAATATTTTCTCGAAATTCCTAAAGGCTAGTACGCACTGAGATTCTTTGTTCGGACTCTTTGCCGCAGACGCTGGAATTCATGTCGCAGACATTGCCGCTCAATCGTGTACGCATCTAGTTTGAACCTAAGCCATGTCGAACGAGGTCGCGCTTTCGGGCATTGCAGTAGCACTTTACATAGCTCTACGGAGTAAAACAAATTCTACCAAAAAAAAAAAAAAAAGCCACTGCGTTGGTGGATGCGTGATTTATTCAAGGATCGGAATAACCATGGGCACGATCTTCTTGACACATTGAGATTGGAGGATGGAATGGGTATTTGCAATTTCGTTCGTATGAGTCCAGTCGATTTCGACTGTCTCATGAAAATGGTTTGACCAAGTATTTCGAAAACGAAGGCCAATTTTAGGGAGCCAGTTTCTGCAGTCAACAGGCTTGCAGTCACTCTTCGGTTCCTCGCAAGTGGAGATTCATATACAAGCCTCATGTATACTTTCACAATTTCGAAGCAGATAATATCCGAGTTTGTTCCTGAAGTCTGCACAGCCATCAACATCACGTTGAGAATATATACGAATAAGTTGTTTTTTTTTCTTGTTTGAAGTAGGTACATTTATTGCTCAATTTCCAATAAAATGAGGAAATATTATTTTCTAGGTTATTATTAATTGCTTAAGTTACATTTAAAAAAAATAGGAGATTAAAACTAAGTCTACATTGAAATGCAATTCTGTACGTATTAGAACAATGATTGTGTGGTGCTATCAATCCCACATAGTGAAGGAACTGCAGTATTAAAGCCACCAGAGTTGGATTCGGTGGAGTAAGAAGAGGTACTGCGCAATGACTTTAAACTATCAGCGTATAAACCATTTTGTAAATAAAAAATAATCTAAGTTATATGCCGTTTAGCCAGGTTAACTTCGTATTGTGGTCTGTAGGTGGTTCGCAAATCTAAGATCCACATTATAAACAGATAAGCGATAACAACAAAGATGAATGCGCGAGAACGGTGAGAGGCCCACTCTGTTCGAGATTCACGTACGCACTGATTTAATGTTGTGCTACATCGTGTAAAGAATCCCATTTCGGATGGGATTAAAAAAAAAAAACCGTACACACGAGATGCAAGATTCATTGTCGCGGAGAGTCCAGAATGCAAGAAAATGAATCCGAGACGCAGCTCCGCGACAATCCGAACAATGAATCCCAGTGCGTACTAGCCTCAACAGTCCAATAAAATTGTACGTTTTAGTGTTCAAAAGTTCATGTAGTTTTGATTAATTTAGTTGTCCAAGTTTTGAACCATGAAGCGCCGCTGCTCACTAATTGGTAGCGTCAAAGCATCGAAACTTTCAACCATTTCTTCGTTTCACCAAAACATCTGAACGATTGGTTCCAAAGGAAAGCTTGTTATATTTAATTTTTATATAAATTACATTTTCTACAATTTAAGCTGAAAATAAGCTCTGTAGCTTAAACGGGAACTAATTGTAAGATACAAGCTTTCTCATTTTTTGGAATTTTCTCATTGATTTTTTTTACGGGTTTTCTCTATAAGTCCTTAAAACCACGTTTAGAGCATATTTCATTATCCAGGATTTTTAAGATAACTTATTTTGTTACAAACCTAACACAGTGTTAACACTGTCAATGCTTCTATACATAAATAGAAACATATAAAGTACGTTTCAATTTTTTTTTTTTTTTTTTTAATGTTAATACATAACATATAATATAATTATAATACACTTTTAAAAATAAAAAAACATGTCTTTATTGTAATCTCTGGTAAATCCGTCCAATCCCTTGATCTCTTAAGGGTTTAAAAAAACTAGTGAGGTCCAAACTGCTATTGACGATTTCGAGCCTCTGCATCTATGATATCAAATCATATTTTCACGTAATGAGTTTCGTATTTTTTTCTAATCAGCCTGACGTATTTCAAAGGTCAGTTCTAAGATAAAGCCCAAACCTCTCACTATTCCTGGAACTATACATATTAATATGAGCTTTTGGAACATTTGAATTAATTCAATTGAAAATATTATCATCAAAATTTTGCTTCATTCTTATGTTTAAAAAATATTACAGATTGTGGTTATGACACAGAAAATTAGATCTAGGAATGATTGATAATGAAGTTTACCTTAATTGTCCTCCTAACTTTATACCGCTGGTGGCCGATTCCCGATGTGTCGTTCTTAAAATAATTATAAACGACAAAAATATTTATTATTTTGCATAAACAAAAAAAAAAAAAAAAAAAAAAAAAAAAAAAAAATTAAGGAACAAAACAAATCATTGAATCTATTAAATAAAACAGTAAAAAGGAACAATTAACAGAGAAAAAAATATATAATAATAACTTCTTTCTACTAATTTTTAAATGCCCTTGGCATAAAATTCTTTGGGTAGATCTCGAAGTCACTTTTGCACCTGATTTTTGACCTTCTCGTTGGATTGAAAATGTTTCCCTCGTAGACCCTCTTCAAGGGGTCCAAACAGATCGAGGTCTGATGGGGTGAGGTTATGAAAAATCATGATATGTCGGTATATTGGTATCTGTGGTCTCCATCTGTATCATCATATTCAGGAGCTATATTGTGTATATCTTACTAACAAACAACTAACCAATAAATCGTATATATCGTGTAGAGTATAGTTGCATACAACTGTATTGTGTTCCGATATTCAAAGCTCAATAAAATATTGAAATAGAATATCGATATTGTTCTTACAAAACACATCCTTAGGCCGGCCACACACTATTAGGTACACCTGAGAGGTACGCCTCATACCTGAGGAGCACACACACTCTTCATGTATACCCTGTCAAGTTTGTCAGTTCACCATGCATTCGGCTCGAAGATGATCGGCTTTTTCTCTGCTTATTTTTGTATTTTTTGTGAAACATAAAAACAGACGGAAGAAACGCCAACAATGGTGTAAGGAATGGTTGCTAAAAAGAAATAAATATACCCACATCAGTCTCCTTAATGAATTAAGACATGAACCAACTGTATGCAGTATCTCTCTTGTCTCTATTGCGGTAGTTATTGTCTTTCACATTCCAGAAGCAAAGTTCACGTTTATAAATTTCAATGAAATAACCAACAACTTCATTAGTTCGTTTCGACATTTTTGAATTTTTGGGTAGTTTGTTGATTCTTTCATTTGGTATAGAACAAAAAAAAAAAAAAAAAAAAAAAAAGTAACAAACAAACACACCAGGACTTTAGAAACTGTAGAGCCAAACAGGCGGACTGTTCAGGCGTACCTGTTAGGTGTACCTGATAGTGTGTGGCCGGCCTTAGGTTAGTAAGATTTTAACTTCCAAGAATTTTTAAATGAATGTGATAGTGATTCTTCATGGATTTCGAAAAAATAACTTACCTATGGCTGGTCAAATATGGACATGTATATTGGTGTTTTGCTTTAGTTTCCTATTCTTAATTTATTTTCTCGCCATTTAAAAAAAAAAAAAAATGTCTATTTTTATAACTTTCCAGTTTCTAAAGCTGCCAGTATCTTTGGAATGAATAAAATATGTCTCAAGTATTTTAATCCCACTAATGTTATAATCCATGTTGTTACAACTTTTTACGTAATCTAATGGCGACTCTACCAATGCTTCTTAGCATTCTTCCAACTCCCACAAATCAGCCCGTTCAGACCAGTTTCGCCAGGATTTAGTAACTCCATTAAACTTTTGTTTAGTAGCTAACTTCATGGCCTCGGAGAGAAACCGAATTATCCTTTAGACCACTAACTCATTTGTCCTATACAAGGAATTACCGATTGTCTTCGAGCCCTTTACTAAGGATTAACTTCGATCCAACAGAAACAAGGTTGCGAAGTAAAGTCTGAGTTTCTTGAGCTTTTTGAAGTAACTGTTTTTATGTGCCATTGTCATTTGTTGTAACTTCTGTTTATTATCTATACTATTATATAAAAGCTATTTTTCGTTTGTGATCACTAACCGTAAAAACAACTGAATTAATCTACACCACATTTTAACTACATTATCTTTAGTTCAAAGAAGGTTTAGAAATAACAAAACATACGTATTTTCTACTAATTTTTTGTTACAAAAGCGATATTAGTAACTTGTCAAGAATTACCCATTAGTATTACTTTTAAATGTATTAAATTAGAAAGTCCCTAGGGCTCCTCGTAGGGTTATGGGGAGTGTGAAGCAAGTTGGAAGACTAGACCCCCTTGAATGGGTATGTAGCTTGTCATGGAAGGATATTTATGTTTGATCCAAATCTGTATCATATGGGACATTTGGATCGTTACAAATAAGTTTATTATCTGTTAAAGGAGGATTGAGGATTTTACGAAGGATTTTGGATAGTTAAGATTCAATAGAAGAATAATTAGAAGGTTTAATGAAGCTTCAATGTTCCCATATGCCCAACAGGTTCTAATTATTGCCAAGTAAAAAAGTCTTTTGTAATCGGGAGCTTTGAACGCTTGTCTAGTAAAAGTTGAGTTAGTCAAATACTACCAGCAGCTTCTTGTTGTTAAAGATCCATTAAAATAAAATAATAATAATAACAGTAAAAAGAAATAAATTATAACATATCGTCCTCCCTAAGGTAAAATATCGTAAGCGCCATATTCCAAATTTTACAGGAAGGACGAAAAACTCACCACTTTTTTACGTTCTAAAGCGTTCAAATTTAAATACTTTAATATTAGGCATAATTTTCGATTTACGTAAAAGAAAATCTATAAAATCGTATGTACCTATACAATTTTTATATATTTTTGTTGCTACCGATATCACATTTTTGTCAGTTGGATATTCTTACAATGGCGGTCACAATATTTTTTAACTAGGGTAGGATGATTAAGACACTTCTTGAAAGATGCTTAAGATTCTTTTTGGTTTTTCTTTACAAAAAGGTTTATCGTAATCGAAAATAATCAGGTCACGAGGTTGAAAGATTAAATGTCTATTTGACGAAAAAAAAACAAGTTTTGAGACTTAGATATTATGATAAAAAAGTGAGCTTTATGTAGATGATTCCAGTGGTTATCGTAAGTCATTTTCGACTAAAGTGGCGCTTACAATATTTTTCCGTGAAGGGAACTATATGTACTATAAATACAAACAGCCTGGGGAACCCTCAATCAAACCTGTTTCCCCACTTGTGAAGGGATCCAAAGAGATTCCAGCGATTTTCTCTTAGCTATTTATAACATAAAAATTGAGTATTTTTTAAATTTTTATTTCCTTGTAACTTCAATTTCCCAGTTTTTACAATCAACGTGAATTTAAATTACATGCATATTCTGAAGTTGATAAATGTCATAATTTATTTTAAGCGAATCGTATCGATTCCTCCAGTTTATAAACACTGAAAACATTACTAAATGATGCTATACCAATAAATCGGTTACAGTAACATATTCTATTTATCAATACTCGCAGAAGGGAATATTTTTTATAAGCTCAATACATTACACGATTACACATTTATTAAATCATTATCTCTTCTAATCTGAGACTAGTGTTGAGTCTTTGATTCCTGCCCAAGTTGGGCGAATATACTCAGATATACAGGCCCCGAATACTACGGGCGAGAGGCCGTGGCATCCTGAATATTTAAACCCCCTGAAATGGAAGGGTGGTTTGGAAATACCCTGCCCCTTGCTTTTGGTCCTCAAAGAAAAGGTACTACTGAGGTGAGTGTATCACTTTTGTGTTTGTCAAATGTGTTGAGCTCTGTGTTGTGTTTTGTATAACACTACGTGCTGAACAGGTGGATGTCGATTTCCACTAGTGTAACACGAAGTACAAAGGCAATGTAAATCAATATAAAAATCTTAGATTTTCTGCTACAGAAGACTCATATGCCAGTCTCATGTACCTTTTTCAAATTTTAAAGCCATCAGTATCGAAAATTATTTCCGAAGTCTGTGAAGCCATCGTAGACGCACTAAATGAACAAATAAAGGAAAGAACAGGGTTTTCATTTTATTTTTTTAAACTTTTATTTTTGTTTCGTTGGAACAAACAATGTAAGTATTGTTGGCATTGTAGGTAAATAACAGTAAAATTTAAATTGAACAAGACTTGCAACTAGGGCTGCCATTTGTCCGGCTTTTTACGGCCGTGTTCGGCAAAATATTTGTGTTGCCTGTGTGCCTGTCCGGCATTTGTTAGACTTTTTCGTCTTCTCGTTGAAAGTAGCAATCTTATGGCGTGACGGAAATGCGACTGTGTTCATATCTTGGAAACTCCCACTCCTCTTACCCTTTTGATTAATTTAGTAAACTTTTTGACCAATGACAGAATTTCATTAAAAGATTTTAAAAAACTTTCGGCACATAAAAAATGGACTGCTTATTTTAGATCATTTCATAAAGAAGAATTTAATTCTGAACTACTAAAATTGGAAGAATACTATTTTGCGATTCTATGCCATAACGTCAACGTTGAAAGAGTTTTCTCTTTGATTAATGCCCATTGGACAAAGGAACGCAATAAATTGCAAACAGAAACAATTGAACAGATGATGTTCATATTATGCAGGTAGTTATTAATTTTAATGTCATACATTAAGATCAAAAGATTAAGGATAGGGCTATAAATAAGTGGTTAATGTTATAACTAAAAACTTAAACCTGTAATATAAATTATGTAACATAGCTTTGATTAATTAAAAATTATATGCAACTTATCTTGACAGACTTTTTTGTTATTGGAGTTAATTCCAACTTTAAAAACGTACATCTGGCTTCATATAAGGTATGTTTGGCTTTTAAAAATAATGTTCGGCTTTTGTGGCAAATGTCTGACGATCACATTCCTCGGCACAGAGTAGTCCCAAAGCTGATGAAGCATTGCTTGAAGAATTTGAACAAGGAGAATGAAGCGGGTAATAGTGTTGTGAGTTGCTGCTGGATATGGTAATAATATGCTGAAGGAGGGGAAGAATAGATTCCTAGCGTCGGCTGACGCTGAGCTGGCACCTAAAGAGAACCCATGTAAGCTTCGAATATAATGTTATCTATATAATGCTAAACTAGGGTTTGCGTTTTCTTATCGTACGTTTTCATTTTCTTACCTACATGTTCACCATATACCTCACAAGCATTGCGATCTAATGATCGTTGTGATATATCCACAACTTGGTCAAGTTGAGATATGCTGTAGGAGGTTGTAAAAATCGTTCATCCTTTGAAGTAGATGCTGGAGAAGGAACGTTTCTTCTTTGCTGAGAAGTGAGCACCTGTTTAGATTCCTGTAGACCATCTGCATTCATGGAATACTCGTCCTCGAACTCGCTAAGATCTTCTCCTTCTTTTCTCCATTCTTCAAGATCTTCAACCTGGTAACACAAAAATAAAAGGAAAATCTGAAAGTTATACTTATTTATGTGGGCATCTAGGTATATAATGTAGTAACAAAAAAGGTCCATTTGAAGTCAATTTTACCAGCTAAAAAGTTTAGCGCGCATGGTGTCCTACATTCGTTTGTTATTTCAACAATGCTCTTGCCAGTTTATCTTCAGTTTTTCGTGTATTATGGAAACCTCTACTATTGGAACCTAGGAAAACTCTGTGGGTTATAATGGCATGTCTGTACCTCCATAATTTTCTCCATCAAAATTCATCGTTGTCAAATTTATATTGTCCTTCGGATGCTATAGATACAAAAGAAAATAGGGAGGTTATACCTGGTACTTGGATAAATAAACCGGGAATGACAGTTCTACTTGGTGTAAAAAAAGTCCCAAGGAAACCACCAACAAATGAGAAACAAATTCGTGAAGCTATTTCCAAATACTTTATGACATATGGAGCCGTACCATGGCAACATGATTACTCAAAATGCTCACCTGTGAAATTTTCTACTTATGAGAGTTTTGCGAAAAGTTTGCACTTGTTTTTGTCCTATAAAAATCTCAACGCCTTAAATGCAAACCACTTGCTGCTGTGTACCTCGCCCTGACCTGAAAACAATTAAGTATCTGTTTCATTACTTACATGTAATTCACACAGTCCTTTCGTGTTCCTATTGATTTTCATGTAAAATAGTAAAAAAAAATATTACATTTTACATGAAAATGCAAGTAAAGAATACATTAATGATTACATTTGGTGGCGATTTCTTCCCAAGCATCCAATTTTTTTTCAATTTATAAAAATGGTATTCATGGTCCGATTGCAGAAGCTCTGTCTTCTTTTCATACAATCCAATCAGCTCAAGACATTTTTCGTTGTCCCAATCCATTTGAAAAATAAAATAATATAAGTCTATTAATATAATATAAGTTTTATGTTCAAGCGGTTTTATGTTTTATGTTCGTATGCCGAAACCACCGGCCGGCCAAGACAAAAAATGATCAATTGCATTATACATCATCTGTCTCATCTAACACGTTAGCGATGCACTCATGGGTATTTATAATTTAATTAATTGCGCAATTAATATAAGTTCCGTATTGCATAGGAAATATGCAAATAGAGCTGCTATTGAGATAGGGCGGAGCTGCAGGCAGGTAGGGGCAGTATTCCCCCACCACTATACTACCCGCTGTTAAACCAGTTCCCAACTCTCCAACATTATTTTAGACTGCTGCTGATGCAGGTATAGGTGATGAAATTCCTTCAAACACAGTGTATGATTTTTACTTATAAGGATTTTATTGAATATAAAAGTTTTAATTACTAATAAAACCTCAAATATTTCAAAGTATTGCGATACTTTTGACGTGGAGTTAAAAAATTAATTGCATTTAACACCATCGCGGACTAAATTTGACTAGGTACAATGAAAGAATTTTACGTTAGGTACTTACCTATGAAAGCTAAGCTGCTTATCATCTTTAGTCGCAGTCTTGTTGTTGTTCTTACATCCAATTGCAGCACAAAAAGGCATACTTAATGTGGAATGAATTTATAAACAAAATAAAAAGAGCTCTTTAAAAAATGGTTATTTTGGCGAAATTTCTTATTTTCATATAAATTCTGGTTAAACTTACTATCAGCCCCTATATATTTTGATCAGGTCCCGTAAAACACTCCGATCCATCCCATCCAAATCCAAATCATCACGATCAGCTCTGACACAATACTCCCGTCTGCATAATCCTAAATAGACAACAACCCTTCTTATGTCATTTATTTTCCCATTCTAAATATTTGAGGTCAGAAAAATTATTAATAAAACGTATGTTTATTTTTTTCTTTTTTCACAAAAAAAAAAAAAAAAAAAAGGGGTGGATTATTTAAAAAGCGTTTAATTATTTTTAGAAGAAGGTCGAGGCTATCGAAACAACTTGATTAGCCTCGCAACCCCCAGGTGGCTTCAAGATTATTTCTTTGTTTTAGCCGAGGTATTAAAACTTTCTCATCTTAAAGCAATTTTCATTAAGTTCTTGATATTTTCCCTGTGTTTTTTCTTTAGCAGTTATTTTCTCAGTATTTAATTATTATTTTTAATAATTTAATATACAAAAAAGGTTCGTTACAAAAAATATTTAAACATTGATTTAACAGATCATTTACAATTCAATGTAATTAAATTTTATTTTAACAATGAAATATTAGGTACTGCCTGAATTTATGCTCACTTTGCAATGTAAGTATACATAATTATAATTTACTAAAAATAACGATATCAAAAGCCAAACAAATATACTAAAATTAATTGTTAATATATCTATAGCCAAATTTTTTTTTTTATCACTAACCGCTAACACTACTGAACTAATCTGCTCTGAATTTTAACTACACCATCTCTATACTTCAAGGAAGGTTTAGCAATAGTAAAATTTACTAATTTCCAATTAAATTGTTATTTAATCTAAGTTATAATATATAGATTACAGTAAAGTTTGAAAATTGACCGATAGGTAGCCAGCGCCACTCAAAAGAGGTTAAAAAGGTGTTATATTGAGTTGATATTGATAATAAAGCTTGTTTATATTCAATTAAATTTAAAATGAGGTGCATATGTGATTCCATATTTGGATCTCAGTGAAGTTCAAAAAGGGACAGACTTGTGGGTATCACCATTCCGCGATTGAGATTGCAATCTGAATTTACTGAACCCATCTGAACCAAATTCAAACATCATCTTCATAGTTTTAGTAAGGTTTAGAGATAGTAAAATTCATAATAGTAAACATTTAAATGTACAGTGTTGAGCGGCAGAAGCGAGATTTGCAGCACACACTTACATACTTTTATGGTTAGAAATTAAAATACAGCCAAATTAAATCAATAAAATTATATCTGCAGTATAATAATTATTATCTAATTAAAATATCAATCCTTTACTTTTTGATATTGTATTTAAAAATATGATTGATGGTCTTTTAGTTGCAATCGCATACAGTCAATATCCGCAAGAGTTTCTTAACAGTCTCTGTCCATCATGATAACCAACCCATACATTAAAATTAAAAATCGGATGCCCAAATACGCTTTTACGTCTTATTTTCAAACACCAATCAGTGCAATTTTAACCTAGTTAAAAATTATTGGTATGCATGAAAATACCATTGAAAAAATATTACTCAATTGCATGCTTCAATACAAGATTTTTATCAATGAACAAACACAACTTCAATTATTAGTTAAAATTGTCGAAGTTCATTACTTCGAAGGGGAATGTTAGAATAAAAGAAATCTATATTAAGAAAACATTATATAATAGTGGTTGAAGTAAAAATTCTATGAAATCAAGGAAGATAATATAAGTTAAAGCTCCCATCTATAATGCTTGGTTGTCTGATTATAGATAAATAGTGTTGCTTAGTCAACAGCTATGCTCTATAATGAGCATGAGTTGATTCTTTACAAAAGTAATGGTATCTAGAATTGATTATCCAAAGTCTTTTTTTTCCCTTCTCGTTGTTGATATTTTTGTGATACCTATTACTATATATTTTAGATTCCTCTTCTCGATTATTAATAATATAAATGTGTATATATATATATATATATATATATATATATATATATATATATATATATATATATATATATATACACACAATTGGAATAGCACTGAAATATCCCAATTAATTAAAAGTTCGTTAAGTACCTCGGATAACATTTGTGAAGCCAGTAGAAATACACTTTTAATAAACATTCTTTGCTAGGAAATATCCCTCTTTTACTTACACTGGATTGTAATTATATCTAATATAAATTATTTATTGTAAAAAATAAATGTAACTCTTGTTTCATACTGAGGAAGGCCCGGTAGCTCAGTTGGTAATGCAATAGACTATTTGACTCCCCAGCCCGGAGTTCGAGTACGTCGAAGACAGAAAATTTATATCCTGGTATTTCAGCCGTGGAACGCCTTCGAGTTCGGATATCTTCCTGGGACACAGATAGTCTCTTTAAAGTGTGTAAACTAAATTAGGGTAAAACCTGGCTTTTGGTATTTTTATTCAGCCAAATCTTCTTTCACAATGGTCGGTCCAGTAACAGTATTGTTTGTTTGTTTATTTCGTTTAACGTCACTTTATGCTGCTATGGCTAATCGGACGATGCTACGGTGGGAGTCCTAAAGTTTGCCTATCCAGGTATAATTAGGATAGGGATCTTTAACGAGTACCTGACATCGCACAGGCTCGGGACCCCCATTTTACGTCCCTTCCGAAGGACGGCATAGCTAAGGATTTTTTACTCCCTTTAAAAAATCCTAAGGTCATCTGCCGGGCTGCGAACCCGCGATCTTGGGTTTAGTAGGTTGCTATGCTAACCACTACACCACAGGGGACCCCAGTAACAGTATTAAATTACTAAGATTATTCTATCTAATAACCTAATAACCTAGTAGACGCGACGTTGTGCACAACCTTTAGTCTACGCAGTCTTAAGACGGAATGAAAACGTCGCAATTATTAGAGCGTCTACATGGTGCGGAGATATCTGTATATTTCGCTCAGTTTTGTGTGATATTGTCATGGAGGAGGTACTGCTCTTGTCAATTTTGGGATGGTGTCTTGTTAAAACAAAAGATTAGTACGTCTCAGAAGTGCCCGGCGTTCAATGTGGTCGCGGAAGTGGCTTCTAAAAACGCAGCAATAGAATAGAATAGAATCTGTTTGCGGTTGCATCAATTTCTTCGAATTTTTTTTTCTACTAAACTCTAATATACTTTCTCCTTATTATCCCTGTCTCTATATTCCTTGGATTTGACAAGTCAAGTGCATGGGGAACTTTCGTATATTGCAATAAACTCTGTAAAAAAAAAATTCCCGAGAGCATTGCCGAAGGCCAGCCAATGTCGCCTCCCGAATTAAAACTGAAGAACAAAATGAATTGGAAAACGGGGCTACCGTTTACATGCGCCGACTTGTCAGCACAGTTTCACTAAAACTATAGCTTAGTTAACGTGAAAACTGCGCACTTTTCCAATCTACACTGTTGAACTGTGCTGACTAAAGGTCGTGCAAAACGTAGCGTCTGAACTGGCCTCAGCGTAATGAATCCCAGAAATCCTTTGATTTATAGTGGTGCAGATTTTTTTTCTTAAATCATTCTTGTTTTTATAATTGTTGTATATTCAATCTTTGTTTTTTTTTTTTTTTTTTTTTTTTTTTTTTTTTTTTTAAGTTGCACGTCACTTTGAAATGGGTATTCTGGACAATTATTTGGAATCAATTTTTCACATTTTAATATCGGTATCATGAATCAAAATATTTTGTGAGAGCACATTTCTTTTTATAAAAATAATAATAATAATTTGATATTTATTTGTTAGAAATGTACTGAAATTCTTATTGAGCTAAAGTAATCGCACACGACGGCTTGTAACTATTAAATATATATTATTCTCTCACATTTTGTTTTCATTAGAAATTCAATAAAGCTTTCTTATTTTCTATATGAATAGTAAATCTTATCCTTATGAATGGAAAGATTTCTACCAAATTTTCTCTATCGAAAGTCACCAGCTTCACTGCTATACAGTGCAAAACTTAAGATCTAAAATCTCAGATGACAAGCTAAGATATCAATATGATATTTTAAAAACGAAGAAAAAACTGTAAAAAATAGCTACAATTTTCCTCATACAATGACTTTTACAAGATCTGTGTCGATCAAGAGAGGTGCCGATAACATGGAGAAAGCTATGTAGACCAGCAATTAGCTGAAAGGTTACTATCTGAAATAATAATAACCAACGCTATCATTCTTCCGCTATCAATTTGTAGCTAAAGTTGTGCCTCATTAGACATTATTACTGCCATAACCTGGTTAGCTGCTCTATAAATGCTCATATAGGCCCCTTCCTAACGTTAGTCTGTTTATTCCTTGTTCCTCAACCATCATGAAAGGTAAGGGATTCTTTGATGTGTTTTGAAATATGATCATAAATATATTTATGAATTAAATTGTTAATTAATTTATAGAAATGGCCCGGGCGGTAAAAACATTAGAAAATAAAACATTAGACTTCAAAATTTCGGAAAAAAATAATTGTCTAATATTTTTATTGTATAATAAGATAGTATTAAAAAAAAAATGTAAAATATCTAGTACTATATAGACCGTAAACTCAAGTTAAATATCCATAACTCTATTTCTCCCTGATTGGAAAAAAATATAGATCATGGATATGTCTATCTATAATATACTGTTGTTTTTTTCAATTTACATTTTTTTTTTCTTTTTCAAATTTTTATTCACACCTGTTACTGGAGTGACAATAACTTAATTTGATGGGATTGTTCTACTAAAGGGCTTGTAGACTCGTGGGAGTCCAGCACTAAACAGTACCTCCCCCTGGCATGGATTAAAAAAAAATTATTTAAGTAAATCTCTCATCCAGCCTCTTTTAAGCCTTCTGAGAGTGTTTCCAGGTATGTCAGTCGTGGCTATGCCATTAATGCGTATGTCCATGAAGCCTGTCGTAAAATCGTCTATAAAGGTTATGTATATGTTCCTTTACTGTGGGTATTTCTAAATCAGAGTGAAGTGTGGTTTGAAATGTACCAAGGTGATTTCGTGATTAGTCTGAGTATTTTTGATTGGCGTATGTCTATATGGTTTTAAGTAAGTGTATATATTCAGTCGTTGTCGGAGTTCTAATGTAGACCATTTTTTTTTTCCTTTTTTCCTCCTCATAGTAGCCCTATGGAGTGGCAATTTATTTAAATCGTGTGCCATTGCTGTGCGAGACATATTACACGCTAGCCATGTTACAATTTTTTATAGTATAATTCATTGTATAGTTTTATAAGTACTTAGACATAAACCTGGTAGTAAATAAAAAAAAAAAAAATAATACGAAATAAATTAAAAATAAAAATAAAAAATAAAATAAAATAAAGAAATATAAGAAGGGATAAATGTAGAAACAATAAGCTCATAGATGAATAAGCTCACATCGAACCAAAGACCTTATCAAACAACAACAAGATTCATAAATTATTATAATTGTATTTATTTTTATTTCAAATCATCAAAATTGAATTTAAGAATTTTTTGAATGGTAAGTAGTATTTATTAAAAATTGTAGTCCGGAGATTCCGGCCAAGTTCTTCCATCTAATATTATGTTGCGAATTAATGGCAATCGCTCCTTGTAAAAAATTGGAAAACTAAAAAGAAGATGAGGAAAATCTGGTAGTGTCTGTCCGTCGTATTTGCACATTTCAGGGTCTGAAATGTGAAATCGTTTGAAGTATTATCCCTTTTGTCCATGTCCTGTCAGGAATTGAGTCATTGTGTAGTCTAAGCTTTTTAGTGCATTAAAGTTTATATTTGTTATTAGGGGTATGTATTGGTTTAAGTAATATGATAAAGACAAATATGGCGACTAATGAATGCTTTCTTGAAAGTGCTCTAAAAACTTTAGTGGAAATAGCAGATTGGAGAGTACTGAGAACTGATCTAAAAGAAAACCTGCTTCTTGCCATAAACCAAATTCGTGAGTACGTTCATAATACAGCTCATATAGCACTAAAAAACCCAAATATAAATGCACCCGGTGGGACTAACCTTAAACCTTCCTATGCACAAATGACTTCTACTCCTCACAATAGAAGAAATAAAACAAAAACTTTTAGAATACTCATTAAAAGCAACCAGTCTAAAAACCCAGAAGAAATAAAAAAGGAATTTAAATCAGCAATCAAACCTATTGAATTAAAAATAAGTATAGACAGGTTAGCTGTTAGAAAAGAATCTGTGTTGGTTGAAACCAATACAGAGGTAGAGAAAAACGTGATAATTGAAAAACTGAAGCAGGAAAAAAACCTGGTGGCCCGGGAAACTCAAATAAGAAAACCAAGAATTTTTCTCAAATATATAGACGAAGATATTACTCTAGATAACATAGTAGACCATTTGGTGCACCAAAATCAAGATCTGGAAATTGGGAGAGAGGCCATAAGACCCGTTATTATTCTTAAAAACAGAAGAAACAGCCAACTCGATGCAGTAATCGAAACGGACTCTTCAACCAGGACTAAACTGATTTATAACAAGATCAGTTTAGGTTATAAAAAACACTGGGCTGAGGACTACTTTAGAGTAAGGCGATGTGGCAACTGCTGCAAATTCCACCACACGAAGGACAGGTGTGAGGGTGTTACTACCTCCCCCGGATGCTCCGGTAACAATCTCCTGAAAGACTGCAGAGAAGAAGCTACGCTCAAGTGTCCAAACTGCACGCAGTTCAACAAACATAGAAGAAACGAACGTTTGAAGGTAAACACTGACCATTGTGCACTTGACAGCCGCTGCCCATCATACCTTAAAGAAATAAGCAAACTGGTTCAAGACACTGACTTATAAATTCTCTACACAATAATTATACTTAACTACCAATCATGACAGACTTTAATTTAAGTACAATACAATTAAACACTTATCATTCAAAGACATGTACACAATATCTCAATTATTTTATTATAACCAAAGATTTTGATATTGTTTTATTACAAGAGCCTTACACTAGAGATTGCAAACTAACAGGTTATTCTCATAGAATAAAGAAATTTCAATCATATGACTCAAAACCAAGAGCTGCCATATTGATTAACAACGACAGTATTGACGCTATCTTACTTACCCAATTCACCGACCCGGACATATGTACTATTGAAATTTTGAAGAGCAATTATAAGTTTATAATAATCAGTGCTTACTTTGACGAAAAAAAAGACATAAATTTTGACTTATCCAAATTAAAACAAATTATAGAAAAATATAGGGACCACCAAATTGTCATTGGTATCGATTCAAATTTCCGATCGGTACTTTGGAACGATATTAAAACGACATATCGAGGACGCATTATGGAATCGTTCATAATGGCACAGAACTTAATATTAATCAATGAGAATTCTGAATTAACGACATTTGATGGAACGAGAGGTAAAAGTAATATTGATTTGACTTTAACTAAATCTGATACTGCGCGCTTAATTCATAACTGGAAAATTCTTGATGACACCAACTTCTCGGATCACAATTAAATTTTCTTCAAAATCTCTACAAAACCCAACGATAACTCTCGAACTCATAAAAAAAATGAATCATGGCTAAAATTATACATAACTAAAAGCTCAGATTGGGAAAAATTCTAAAAACATCTGAACACACAACTTTCAAAACAATTTTTAATCACCGAGACTAACCTGACTGCATCACAAATAGAATAAAAAATCATTGAAACAATTTCTTCTTACAGCATAGACAGGACAGTAAATTGTTTAATCAAATCTATTATTAAAGCTTGCAATATAACTTTCAAAATTTCTAATCCACAATCACAAAAAAAAAATATATCGATCAGTCCCATGGTGGAACAACCGACTGACAGAACTACGAAAGACAACTAATAAACTCCGAAATTTATATCAAAAGACTAAGAACAACAACGCATTAAGACTGCTACGTAAAACAGAGTATTTAACCAGTAGACACAAATATCAAGCTTTATTAAAAGAATCTAAATTAGATACCTGGAAGGAACACTGCTCAAATGAGAATAACCCTTGGAGTTCCATTTATAAATATGCAGCGGGAAAAAATAAAACACAAGAGGCACTAAAAACAGTTAAAATCCAAGGAAACGAACTTACTTCAGACTTTATAGAAACAGTTGACTATTTAATGGACTTGTTAATTTACCAAGACGACCCAACAAGAGACACTAAAGAACAATGCGAAATCCGTAAAAGGTTGAACTTGTCACCAAAGACTGGAGACGATGGAACATTAGAAAAGTGGGAAATTTTAAACATTATAACACAGTTAAACAGGAAAAAAACACCAGGACATGACAGAATCACAACAGACATACTACAACATGTGACCGCTTGTTATCCAAATTTGATATAGAACATTAACCAATTAATTTGGCTAAATGGAAGTATACCGAAAATATGGAAAAAGGGACTTATTAAAATTATACCTAAACAAGACTCAAACAAACTCAGACCGATAACTATTCTCCCTATAATGGCCAAAGTACTAGACAATCTGATTAACACACGACTAACACATTTTTTAATGTCATCAGAAACCATACACGACCAACAATTTGGATTCCTGCCATAAAAAAGCACCATCGACGCACTTTATAAAATAACCAATCATATAGAATCCTCTCTGAAATCTAAATCCAACATTATAATGCTTAAACTTGATATCTCGGGCGCGTTCGATAGTGCTTGGTGGCCTGTAATCCTAGAAAATCTGAGGTTATACAAATGCCCTAATGATATCTATCGATTAATTTCTGATTTCTTCAAAGACAGGTCTGTAGAATTTCAAACTAACTGTTAAAAACACCAGGCAATTGACTATAGGTATCCCTCAAGGTTCCTGTCTCTCACCGACCTTGTGGAACATTCTGATCAATACAATTTTTGACAAACCGATACCTCAAAATACACAAATCATCACTTACGCGGACGACATCATACTTCTAGTTACTAACAAATTATTTACAGAACTTCAATCTTTGACAAACCAGACACTAATCTCTTTAAATAACTGGGCAAAAAGAAACAGACTTAGTTTCAACTTAGATAAAACTACTTACATCATATTCACAAAAAAAAGAAAAATTCCGGAATTAAACATTCAATTAAGTTCAACCAAATTAAAAAAGACTTCTGTATTGACATTCTTAGGTTTACACTTTGACAAAAATTTGAACTGGAAAACGTATATTGAAGTAGCAACTTCCAAAACCATAAACGCACTAACTAACGCAGCAAAAATGACCTGGGGTCTCGGCCCTAAAGCTCTAAGGGTTATCCACGATTGGGCCATATTGCCCAGGCTTCTGTATGGTATTCCAGTTTGGGAAGCAGCTAGCCTTAAAACCGATTAATCTGAGAAAATTTCAGAGAGTTCAAAGGCTAATTGCACTAAGAATTATAAAAGCTTTTCATACGGTATCATATGACGCTGCATGTGTACTTGCAGGGTTGATACCCATTGAATTTAAAATTACAGAGTCAGCAATTTATAAAATTAAAAAACAAGAAGGATCTTTTAGAAATATTCAGACTGACAACATTGAACTGGAACTGACACCAAAATATTGGCTACATTATAAGTATTGTACTCACACGCAAAATTAGTACAATACTTAGACGAAATAGAACCAAACGACATGACCAGCACAGACATATACACAGACGGTAGTAAAACTGAACAGAATACAGGCTGTGCCTTAATAACCTTACAGAAACAAGAAAAACGACACGAGGAACAATATCGATTAGGACCAAACTGCTTAAACAATCAAGCAGAAAAATTAGCTATTTTTAAAGCCACCAAATACATTCAACGAACTAAAAACATGACAAAATCTTTCAACATATTTACAGACAACAAAATATTGACAGACTCTATAAAAAACCCGAACATACATGACCCACTCATAAACAAAATTATACAGAATTCTATCAATTAATAAATGAGGAAATCTCAGTTAAATTAACATGGATTAAGGGGCATACTGGGATTTATGGAAATGAACTGGCTGACGAACTAGCTAAATCTGCATCGACAAACGATTCTTTACCTTTTGAATACTCCCAAACTCCTATTTCATACATCAAGAAAACTTTAAGAAACGACACAATAAGAAACTGGAACTTACACTGGCAACAATCAAAAAAGGACGACCAGTTCACAAGTATATACCAGACCTTAATATAGGAAACTACAACAAATTAAAAAGTACACATTACAAACTTACACAATTTCTAACAGAGCATGGACCTACCAAACACTAAAATAGTTTTTAAACGTTTTCACCTTTCGGACAACGAAGCATGCCACTGTGACGGACAGACAACACAAACATTTAATCATATATTATATGACTGCCCACTTTTTGACAAGGACAGAATTTTTTTAATCAAGCCTATAATAATTAGTGGAGAGCAATGGCCAATGTCAGAAAAGAGTTTATTCAAAAACTATGGTTCTGAATTGAAAAAATTTGTTCAAAGCATTGAACTTTAAAAAGAAGATCACAGAGGATTATAGGCTTCACCTTTCGGTGTATTTTCTTTTTGTTCTATTTTTATTTTGTTTCGTTTTATTTTTTATTATTTTTTTATTTATTTATTATTTTTTTCTCATTTCGTTATCTCGTTAATATGTCAGTGGTATTTTTGCGAAGTTTGTAGTAAGTATAGTGTCTGTAGCTGCTTGTTTAGCAATGTGGTGTGCTAGTTCATTTCCTAAAATACCTGAGTGAGCTTTTACCCAATTCACTTTAATTGTAATGTGTTTTTCAATAAGTTTGATGAGATTCCGTTTTATTTCCTCTGTAAGTCTGTCGTGAATATTGGGATTTTATTTGTTAATTCGGTCGCTTTGAGTACTGCATATTTTTCCGCTTGGTTGTTCGAATTCGGAGGTCCTGGTCGATATTTATACTCAATCGTTTGCCCCTGTTTAGTAAATATTATAACTCCTGCCCCTGGAGGTTCTTCATCTATCTCACTTACGTCAGTGTATACATCTGTTATGTCTCCAGTACTTTTCTGAACTCATATTTTATCCGGTTTTCATCAATCCGTTTCTTATTTTTCTCAAAACTTCTTTGTGAAATTTTGAATGCTTCGATTCTGTCCGTATGTAAGTCATATATATATATATATATATATATATATATATATATATATATATATATATATATATATATATATATATATATTTTTATATATTTATTTTTTTTTATATATATAATTTTTTTTTTTTTTTTTTTGAGCTGATTAGGTACAATTTCTGACGTCTGTCCGTTGAGTAAATAAGCTGGTGATAATTTTGTATGCTGGGCATTGTGTTATTATATTCTTGAACACATAATTTAGCAATTGCTGTCCAAGGTTTATATTTGTTCGGATTCTCATTGAGTCAAAAATTATGGGGGATTGAATAATGCAAACCTTTGATAACCACCCGTGGGCATCTGTCCTCAGATAACTGGAAAGTGTGGAATTTTCCTTCCGCAGGGCAGTGATTATTGTTCTATAGCCATTGGGTGCTTTTTGGGTATATCGAAATGTTTTTTAAATTTGTTTTTGGATTGAATGAAGTAGGTCCACATATTTTTTCGAGAAAACCTACCAAAGCTGGTACGTTTTCAATTCCGTTTACAAAATAGGTGGTGGTATTGGTGTAGTTATCTTCTGTAATGTTGACTATGGTTCAGGTTCAGATTGTGGTGTTAGTAATTCAAATTTATTTTTAGTCGTTGTTACTGGGGAAGTCTTTTTAGTTTTTCTAGTATCTTCGTCAAATTCTTGATTTCTATTCCGATTTATCACAAGCTGCCATTCTCCGCCTTGAGCACATTTACTCTCTTAAATGATTTCTATATTGCTGGCCTTTGAAGTGGAAGGTTGATCAACCATAGTCTTGGCGATGAACGCGCACGCACTTCTCCTACAACTGTCCTACGCTTTAGGTTTCCAAAGAATCTAATTTACTCTAAAATTAGCTATTTTTCGTAAGAATAGAGTACCTGATTAAAAGCAAAATTATTTTAAACTTTTACCGATGTTATCACAATATGATTTAAAAAATAAAAAATAAAATAAAATAAAAAATTACATTAAAGTATTAAAAAGGATCAAATTAATTAAAATTAATTAACAATAAATTATGATTCGAAATAAACAAAGTTAAGAGAAAATAAGGATTTCCAACATGACTTTTTTTATTCAAATCAAAATAGCTCCTAAAGTGTTGATCCTGGTGACAAAAGCTATAAAACAAAAAATATCCTTTATTTAAGTATGTGACAAGGAAACTGTCATCAAATATTCGATCCGAACAACGCCAAAAGAACTATATCATGTCAAAAAAGTCCCAACACTTAAAAAACCGTAAAGCCGTGTCCACACGATGTCGATTTGGGTCGATGGACAATGTCCAACGAGTCTGGACGTGTCTTCACACACACACGGACACACACACTGATGTCCGTGTAGACACTAAATATGTTGTTTGTATTATTCTTATCGAATCATGTCGAGTAGAACCGAAAGAACTACTATTCGACTTGATAGGTCAACAATGTCGTTTGAAACGGTTGGCTTTTGTTTAGTCCAAGTAACCTCAGTATATCTTTAGTATTTCATTGACGTCATCCTAGAAAATTTACTTAATTTTTTTACCATAAAAGTAATTATTAGAAAAAAACAAAAACCGACTTCAAGATTAAACCTACATGTAAAAACTTCAACTAAAAAGTAGAAAATAATATTTTAATTAGTTCGAAACAAAGCGCATTAAAGGACAATTAATGAAATTATCGATATTGATATACCTATTCACAATTTATGTTTCGTTATTTTTGGATTCGGTGACAGCCAAGAAGGGCAGTTTAAAGCGTCCCACACACCGAAACGAAATATTCGCAGAGCGAATTCGTGGCGAAAAAAACCGCTCCCCTCTATTAAATATATATATATATATATATATATTTATATATATATATTTATATATATCATTTTTCACTTTTTAGTGGATTTTTGTTTATACAGTAAAATCTAGTTAAGCTGATCTTCAAGGGACCCTGAAAAATGTTCGATTTACCAACAGTTCAACTTATTGAACAACTTCTTATTGAGGTTATCATTCGACTAATATTCATGTAGATGGAAAAAATGAACACGAAATTGGAGCTGAAAACATTCCGCTTAGTTCTAAATATACGTAATTTAGAACTAAGCGGAATTCCGAATTCACTAGCAATAACCGCCCAACTTCTTTCTCCTTTCTCCACTTCTTGAATTAATTTTAACTTTCCGTTAATTGAAAGAATTTTCAAAGCCATTGTAACCACTCGAGTAAATAACCAATGAGTGACTAGTGTACGTATGAACTGAAAAGGTAAAACAAGACAGAAAACTGGAAAACAAATTACATATGGAATTCCTTGAATTTGAGTTAGAGTTATAGAGGTGATGGCTTCCAATAGTTGGATTCACAGAGGTTAAAGTCCTAGAAGTCCCCTCTTTTGACCCCTATTTTCAGTTCGACTTATTAAAACATATTTAATTGTTTTACCTGAAATTCACGTATTGAGGTTAAATTCACACCGTAGATTTTATTCGAGTTATAAAGGATTCGGCTTATCGAAGTTCGACACATAGAGAGTTGACTGTATATCTAAATTATTTGTGTTAATAATTTATATTTAATCATCGTGGAGAAATATGTTTATAGTGGAATGTTATACACCAGTTAATTCTTATTCATTGTTTATTTAATTTTTCTTAAAAAGCGCTGAGTTGATTTCATTAAAATATTTATGGGACCACCTCTAAATGATGATCTACCGATCAAAAAAAAGAATCATTAAAATCTATTATTAATTGACGGAGTGATCGCGTAACAAATATATAAAAAAAAAAAAAAAAAAAAAAAAAAAAAAAAAAAAAAAAAAAAAAAAAAAAAAAAACAGTCGAATCAGAACATCCTTTATTTTTAAGTCGGTTGAAAATGAGTGATACAGAAGATACTGCAATGGCGGCTTCTGCAATCACAATTGCAGTAGCTGAATGCCAGCAAGATAGTAGTCGCCCGAGGAGGTTTTAAGTACGGCCCAGCGTAGATCGAAGCAGAAAAAGTACAATACGGAGCAATTTATGAAGAATTTATTATTAGATGAAGTTGGCGAATTAAATCTCGAATATAGATGTGACGTGGGATTTAAAAACATTTTTAGAATGAATAGTTTATTTATTTGATCATTTATTGAACATGATCGCTCCGAAAATCATTAAAAATGACACATCAATTAGAGGAGCTATTCCAGTGGACCAGCGCCTTGCAGTTACACTACGGTTTTTGGCAACCGGAGATTCTTACACTTCATTGCGCTACTTTTTGAAGATTTCTAAGCAAGCCATCTCTAATATTGTACCAACAGCTTGTGATGCCATAGTAGTAGTGCTGCAAGTATACGTCAAGGTAAGTACATAATATAATTTTTTATTAAAAAAAAATTATTGAATTTAAAGTATATATCAGAAATACAAAAATACATACTACTTGGCCTCCTACTTGGGCCTTGGCTTCCCTGATAAAAATACATAAAAAGTTCAAAATAATTGTTGCATATCGTTTTCAGTAATATCATTATGACTTCTTAAATTATCATTTATACAATCAAATTAAGCAGATTCAGGTGACTAAGAGGTTGAAAAGGGTGATGATAAATAAGGTGTTGAAGATTGAGATGATGAGTAGAGATATTGGTAATTTGGATTCAAAGGTGTATGCATCGAAATCATGGGGTTAACTAGCATCCCCATCTCAGCATCGAATGAAGTTTTATTGATAATCTGTTTGGCCACAAATTTTGTTTGCTGTGAACCGATATTCCTCGGTTTTATGGCCACTTGTTCTCCAAATAAATCATGTTCATCTGTATTTGTTTTCTTAGACTGTATTGATTTTAACAATACATTTATTGTTAGCGGATATTAAACTTGTTTTATGTTTTTTAATGACTGTTTGAAAGAAGTAGATGCTTCATTATCCGCCATACTTCTGATGGCACTATTGTCTTCCGCGTTTGATTTTTCGCCATGATTCAGATTTTCAATACCATTATTTTCAACCAGTTTTTCGTCGTTCTCTCGATCTTGGGAACCCTGGAAATATATTCTTAAGTAAACACATTTATACTAACATATTTTTATATGGTGAGGTGTTTTTTATAGCTGAGGTACTCCTATCGGAATCAAGAGTTTTTTCACAAGACAAAGCCTCTTAATAAGAGGAGAGATCATCATTTTTTAACTTATTACATTTTTTTATAGATACTTCTATTTTTTTTTTAGCAAGTGTTTTAGCTTCAAGAAATATGGCGAAAAAGCTATCGCAAGTCGCATCAATACGGGAAAAGCGGGCTAAAAATAAAGATTCTAAGATTCTAGAAGAATCGGTGCGAACACTACGGCCGATTGAAGCAGTTGTTTTTTTATCATCGGCTAAGTCAGCCATTTGCTCCTCTAAATCTTCTAATTTAATCAATTGTTTCTCGTCCGAACTTTGGTTTTTAGGCGGCATCGTAATTATGACTAAAAGTAACGGAAAAAAATAAACCAGAGGACCAAATAAGAAATTAATTAATTTTTAAAGAATATCCGGCTCTGACTGGACCAAAAGATGTTGGGGAGGGGGGTTTTCTCTTTTGAAAAACAATCGCCTCCCCAGCGCTGGTAAAAAATTACTATCAGCCAAATGATGCTCAATTATAAATTAGAAGAGAAAAATAAATGAATTTTACCAATTTACTGTAATTGAAAATTTGGAAACCAGAAATAAAATGAATAAAATGCAAAGAAAAATAAAACCGTTATAGAGTAACACCACTTGTAAAATAATTATATTTTTAAAAAGTATATACATACAAAAAGAATTAAAAGAAAGGTGGTGAGTAAAAAAAAGAAAAAAAAAAAAATGAATAATACTAGAAATTGTGGGACCAAGAAAAAGAAAAGTGATAAAAACTAGAATAAAAAAAATATCTTATGATTATTAGTGGAAATTGCAATTAAACAAAACCTAATTAAAACTAATTTGACAATTAATGAATTGAGAAAATAATAATATGAATTTAACTATGACAGAATGTGGTTCAAATTACGTAGAAGAATAGGATTTAAATACTTGGTAGATGTCTAGTGAAAGTCTCCTCAGCATTCGGTGGTTTCTCAAAATAGGCAGTGGTGAAAGACGATCGAGCAGAGATGAGAGAAGATACAGCCTGACTGTGAGTAAAGAAGATCGGTGAGTAAAAAGATCGCTGTGCGTAAACAGCGCTTTTAACTTTCTTCCAGGGAGCTCTGGCCCAGACTGCTCTTTGCTATTGTCGCTCGCGACGCTCAGATGTTTCCTTTTGTTTTTTTATAACAGCTGTCGTAATTTGCTTAATACTTAACTTGATACACATAATATACATAACTTGAACCATTACTTATATAAACTAACCAGAAATATTTAGAGCTATTTACAGTGTTGTATTTGTAATAAATTACAACATAATGTCTTTCTCACTATGGGAGATGATGCAAGGAAATATTAATTTAAAAAATTAAACTATCAGGCTTTAACACGCCCTTTACCGCTATAAAGATTTCCGATGCCATATGTCTTTGTTGGGGACGAAGCTTTTAAACTAACACCCACTGTTATGAAGCTATTCTCCGGATTGCATAACAATAGAACAAAGAAAAGGATATTTAACTACTACCGATTAAGTAGGGCTCGAAGAGTTTCCGAAAATGCATTTGGTGTTATGTCTCCCAGTTTCCGTGTATTACGAAAATCAATTTTTTTGGAGCCAGGTAGAGCAACAAAAGTGACATTAGCTGCAGTGTATTTACATAACTATTTGAAGAAAAGCGGATCAAGAAATGTTTAATGCTCCATTGGGATGTTGGACACGGAATTATCTGACAATAGAGATGTTATTCCAGGCTTTTGGAGGCGGGATCCGTCAACTATCCAACTATATAACTTGCCTATTATTCCAAGGAGAAGTTGTACTGACGCTTAGAGGGTTGCAAAATATTTTGTATCTGCGCAAGGGTATCTGCACTTCCAGTACGATAAGTGATTTGAAATTGTAATTAATTTAATTACTATTATTTTGTTTTGTATTTGGCTCGTGATTTAACATATTATTGGTGTAAAATACTGTTGGCAATGAAGTAAACAGTTGAATTATGTCTATATTGACTTGTTTAATTATGTTTCCATACTAAACTGCCAAGTCTTTGCTTAATAAAATACATTGTATATATTGGCAATATGACAATGTTTCAATTAATGTAATCGTTCGTAATATTATTTGTTAAAATCTCAAAATACCTCGGTGTCCTTAGTGCAGTAAGCTGCATCTGCACCGATTCCGCTATTTCTTGACTCCTCTTTTTCCCATTTTCTAGCTAATTGGCTTTACAATCTTTTTTTCTACTTCAAGTTTTCCAATTCTAAAACTATTCGCAATCCCGGTTCACCCATCATGCCTTTTGTTATTGTTTTTATAGTGTGAATCAAAGGAGTTCCACAAAAAACCTCTATCCTGATACATTTAAATTAATCTAATTGTATCTTCGTCACTCCAATTCATAATAGATGAAAACGTATAAATTAATAAATAAATAAATTCACTATTAGCAAAACTAATGTAGTGAGTCAATACTCAGTAGGGAAGTTACCCGTTATCAGCTGGATTGATAACCAAAGAGGCAGTGTAGTTAATAAAGTATCGGCACAGCAGACATTTTTATTTTTATAAATATTATATTAAATTTTATGTAATCTCAAAAAAATTTTACCATACCATTTGAACTATTACGACCTGAAGTCTTCCTACTATTAAGGGAATAACTTGGTGGGTTACTTTTTATTTTATTTATTTAGAAATTTTATCCCATTCTTGCTGTAAAGAAATTTTAAGCAGTTATTTGGGAGATTTTTTTCTTTGCGGCCTTAAAAATACAAAGTGCTCTGTGGGATTTAAATTCGGGGATTAGGGACGAGTTTTGATTTGTCTCCGAACATTATAAAGCCTCCGCTTCTCTGTTTTATCAGCAGTATACTTCGAGTCGTTATTTCGCAGGAAGATATTTGTGTCCCTGTTCCCCATTTTTTCAGCACTGCTGTTCAAGTTATGGCGCAAAATACTAACATATTTGTCTGCATCCATAATCCCTCCTATGAAGTTCAAGTTTCCCACTCCGTTTCAGGACACACATTCCCAAATTGAAATGATCCTAACTCTATGTTTATTATTGGCCTAACATTACTCATTTAAAATTCTCTGTTTGGTTTTCTACATATATATTTATGGCTGTCAGAGCCAAAAACATTATATTTGCTTTAACATTGTATTTTCCAAAAACTCCAGTAGTCCCTTCATGTCGATTATGACAAACTCATAACAGTGTTTCGATTAACATCGATTACGAGTGGTTTCTTTCCTTCAACTCTCCAACAATAATTGAAACTGGATTACGTCCTTAACTGTTTTCAGGATAAAAGTTGTGATAGAAGCTGATGCAATCTGTTCTGTGAACTATTTTTATTTCCTTTTTAGAAAACGTTTGTTGCCTTCCTGAGCATCGTTTGTTAACAACTGAAGCCATCTTATTATTTTTTTTATTATGTTCCTAAGTGTCTTAAAACTTATATCAAGTCTATACGGAATTTTACAATAACTAAATCCACGAAAACGCAATTTGACCATACTGATTTATTAATATACACAATTCTTTTGTTTTCTCATTTTATTAACACTGAACTATTCAAAAATAGTGTAAAATAATCGTATACATTTTGGTGTGTATAAAGTTTGGACTGTAAGGATTAAAGTATGTGGTAATGTAAATAAAGAACTTATTATCTATGTTTATGCAACTATTTCAATACTTTTTTGGCTCTTGAAATTCATATTTTATTTTTTTTAATTATAGTTCGTTTTCAATTAGCTCAAACAATTGCCACTAAAAAATAAAAGTTGTACGCTACTTTTTAAACAAATTAAGTAACAAACAATTAGCCTTTATACATCTAAGATATTAGAAAAAATGTGGGTCTGTCATTACTTTTTGGAGCCACTGTAGATCTTAAAGACATTTTTAGGAATCTTTAATATCTTCATCAGGTTCTGTTTAATTTAAAAATTTCAATTTTATTTATGGCCGAGCGGGTTGGGGCGATGGTATCATCGCGCTCGGTACTGAAGAAACCCACTTGGATGGCTTAAAATTTATTTCGTGGCGGACCCACAAAATGAATCTTGACCTTCCTACCATGGCTAGAATAGGTTGGTAACCTGTAGGAAAACCGTCCTTCCTCCCCTAGTTGGAGTACACAAGGACGTTAAGCCCAAATAAAAAAAACAATTTTATATATGATATAAAATTTCATGACTTATAGACTTGAATACTGCAAATATTTTTTTCTACTATTATTTAAGAAGTTGTAAAATTACGATACATATTAGAACACATTTGTATATTGTGCATGAGGCTGGGATCATAGATTCAAAAACGTTTTGTAATGAACTATGTAGAAAATAATGGAGAGAAAGAGCTAAAATATGTATTTTATTAAATGAAAAATATATTTTTCACATTTTTATATAACATCCTAAACCACCTCTACAGGTGATTTTTTCCTCCTGGTAACCAAACAATACGTTGGCTTTAATGTATCAATGAGATCTAATTATAAATGAATTGTTTATTCATTTATTTGAATATTTTAATTTTCTGATTTTAATTTTTTGAGTTTTAATTATAATAACTAAAGGGGGAAAACTCATTAAATTTACTAGATTTGGAGAAGAGGAATTTTGAATTGTAAATGTATTACATTAAAAAAAAAAAAAAAATTATAATTGAATAATGGATTCCATCACGGATAAAACGCATTTTTCGTGTCCATCCCACGTATACCAGTTGGATGCTGGTTAACAACATTACATTAGCAATATCAAGCAACAATGTGTAATAATTTAATAAAAAATTAGGTAATCGTTACATGATTTAAAATTACATTATGCCCATGAAAAAAAATCTGAACAATAAAACAACTGATGGGCAATTCCAATACTGATTAAGTTTATTTCAGTTATATAACTTTTTAAAAAAATAATTATGGAAGATTAGATATCGTCGATGGCCTGATGTGTTCCCTTTACGATAACGATATTTATGGCTTCAGAGAACAGATAGGCAGGGGTCATTGAGTTTCATAAACGCCTTTCTCACCGTTCAAAAGACCTATAATATTTATGAATCGGTCTTGATCTTCGAATTATGGCCGTTCAGAATCTCTAGGTTGATTTGGTCTTATATATTATTCTCTGGGGTCAGAGTTGGGCAGTAGTTAACTTCAAAGACAACTGCACCCATCTAAGCCCATTAGATACAAATGAAGAGAAAAAAATATAGATATTTCTTGGTTACCAGGTAATTCCATGAACAAAAGTTCACAAACAAACGAACCAAAAATTCACTTAACTGACTATTTACTAGTGCCATAGATTTATCAGTTACTACTAGAAATGCTTGTAGTTGGCATAGATTTATTAGTTGGCAGCTACTACTGTTTATCAATTGGGGTAAGTGGGGGCGAAGACCCGCATTTTTCAGTTTTTCATTTCTAGAGGAAAGGGGAAAACTGATTTTGCTCGGCTTAAGAATGGGTTACTTACATATGAATGTTGAATAAATGTCCATGATACTGGCAACCAGATCATCAGCAAGCTAAACATAGTTGGGAATTAATTTTATATTGAAAAAATTTTTTGTGGGGCTTTACCCCATTTTTCGGGTGTCCGCAGTGCGTGCAACGCACGCTTTGCCTCAATATAAGGTTTTGGGGAAAATGTAACAAAACAAAAAAGTGAGCTTCTTATGTACAACTATATTTTACAAATAACAGTACTAGATCCTTGGTTACATACATCCTAGATCGCTATATTTGGTTAGATATGAAAATACAATCCTCTCCAAACATGCATAATGTGCATAGCCTCAAACTAACCAAAGCACAGTGGGGCGAGTGATAGGTGTAACGTTGTTACTTTGATATTTAGCAGGCGATTCTTACCTCTTAGGATCACCTGGGAAAAAAGCTCACCAAATGTAGCGTGGTAAAATAGAAACAATGTTAATAACAAACAACTTTATTGTCGGCAAGCTTCAATTACAGAATATTAAATAATGAACTATAACTAATAGAACCTTCTTGTGATATGGCTTCTTCCCGATCTAGTCCTCCAGAATACAACGTGGTAAAAGTCCGCTTCACTAAGAATACTTTTGTTTTGGTTTTACGACATACACTGTAACCTTAATCTATATATAAAAATCGATGCTTTTTTCCCAAGTGATCCTAAGAGGTAAGAATCGTCTGCTAAATATCTAAGTAACAACGTTACAATAGGGTAGGCCGGACATTCATTAATATATCCGTTTCAGGTGGTCCTAGACTATTGCTTTTGGTGTCATTTTGAAGAAAATCGAATACACTTTGAACTATTTTATAAGCAATTTCGCCAGTTGCAATATTATGTATGTCTTGCGAAATAGAGCATCGTAGTTTGTAATGTAATGTGTTCGTAAACACATAATATCAACACATGTTTTATATTTTTTAAAAATCATTTAATCTTTTTTCTTCTTCCTTAATTTTATTGTCTGGCTTTTTTTAGATCTTCATTCTTTTGTATGTTTGCCTCTTGGGGCTAAAGGTCCTTATGCACTCCAACTAGGTCAAGAAGGATGGATTATTTCAATACAAAAATAAAACTGAATTTTATACCTTACAACTTATGGTTTATATGTTTTTTGTAAAATTAGCTATTTCGAACTCTAGGGGGCTTTGAAGTTGCTTGCTAAACTGGGAAAAATCGTGAACAAAATATGTAACCTTTTTATAAATTAACTTTTTGTGTTTTTGGAGTGTTAAATCCGAATTTTAACGTTTCCACTTCAGAATAGTGTCCAAAAAGAAACGCAAACACTTTTTAAAAAGTACTATTTTTTGGGATTTTTTTTCTTCCAGATGATAAGCACATTAAAATAATAAAAAAAAATTAATAAAATCAATTCAATTTCGTACAAGTTTTGAGGTCTAGATTTTTTTAACAATCAGCTAATCAAGCCTCATTGCAAATAAAAGTATTAATGTAGCTGGAATCAGCTATAGCATATCATTCTTCTATCCATTTTCTAATTAAAAATGTTCACTGAAAAGTAATAAAAGCTATATAAAATTCCGTTGTTTATTCGATTTCTTTTTTAACCACAAAGTTTGATTGGGTGAGAAAACTCGCCAAACGAAATCACCCAACTCCAGTTAGCAATGAAACTCGTAAAATACAAAATACTCGTATTTTCTATTTTCTAGTCAAGTTTGTATGGTTAAATATAAATAAAATAATAGCTTATCATGAACGGATGGCTAACTACCCTATTAGATAACTACTTAATAACGATATAAATTTTCGTAAACTAACTAATAACTTCAGAAATATATTTAATATGCCAAATATATACATTTAAAAAAACATTTTCTAGGTCGGTTTTGCCTTGAATCTATGCTTTGCGTTAAAAGGGCCTCTCAAGGGAGAAGCAGAGTCTGTTTTATGGACCAATCTTATGATAATAATAAATAAATAAAGGCTTAGCGAACCCGAAGGTTCGATGCTACCACCATCAACCGTTGACCACACACCCCCACACTTCCTAAAAACCCAAACTTCAGGTCGACTCTGACGCAATCCTCCCATCTAATCTTGGTCTACCCCGCGGTCGTTTACACGACGACTTAAAACTGATTGTTTTATTTTTTTTAATTCGGTCATTACTAAACCCAGCGAATTTACATGCCCATTTTAACCGTCCCACTGAAATTACCTGAACTATATTTACCAGATATAACTCCTGCAGTTCCGCATTGTAAAACCTTCTAAATTCTACCGTTTCTTCATCCTTTTTTGGGCCAAATATTCTACATAATACTTTATTTTCGATAACTTTAAGGCGTTGTTCCTCCCTTAACGTAAGCTGCTATGTTTCGCATCCTTAGAGAACTGTTGTTAGTATAATATGGTAGACACTAGATATTTAAATTACTCAACTTGTTCAAATTTCATCCCGGAAATATCTAAATTACCAAAGTGTTCACAGTTTCTGGTACTAACCATATATTTCGTTTTATCTATAACTATACCAATTTCGTAACCGGTTTTCATGAGCGTAGTTGCGTTTAATTTAATAGTCTTATTGTTTTCACCCAAAAGTACCAAATCACCATAAGAATACAGATATTTAAATACATAAATAGTGGTCCGTTCTAGATGACCACAAATTGCCTTTGAATGGTTTTATACACATCGCCGCAACGTATGACCGTAGTTGGTAAAATGGAAAAATTATCGGAGAAAAAACAATTTTAAGCTCTCCTATTAAAATAACAGTGTAGTAAAGTAATTTGGAACATGACTATATTTTTGGATGAATGTTTGACCGTTTACTGTGAATTATTGGTATATACGTTCTGTAAATAACAGTGTTATAACTAGTGCACGAGATAAGATAAGAGTCGGTAACAGGTGCAAGTTGCAATGACATATAAAGTTGACCATTGCCAACGATTCGAGTCTTTCTGACATATTATTAAATTTTTTTTATTAAAATGAGAGGGTTCCAAGAAGGGCTTCATTAAAAAAATCAGGGTGAAATTCATGAGAATAATAAGGTTCCCAGAAAAGTAGGATCATTATCTTCTGTATAATGAGCTTTTAAGTTCAGAATTTTATTTACAGCTTTCGTTTTCTGATATCTTTTGATAATTTCTTAACTATACACTTTCATCCCTATACCATTATAAAGAATTCATGTTAGTTCTAAGTCATCTATTAGCAATGTTATCTTACTTATATCATAAATAAGAATGTTGATTTTTTCATCTGACTTAAAGAAGGAGGAGGTTTTCAATTCGACAGTATGTTTTGTATGTTTGTTAAATGATTATTCCGTTAATTAAGAATCGATTTCGACGATTCTTTTTTTTAACGGTAGATCATACTTTAGAGGTGTTCACAAAAAAAAGTTATTGATATCAACTCAGTGCTTCAAAAAAAAAAATAAATAAATAAATAAAATCGACTTCAAGATTAAACCTACATGTACAAACTTGAACTAAGAAGTAAAAATACATCCACTTACTACTAAAAATAGAAAAATAAAACAAATCAAACCTACCTATGTACAAGCCTAAACTAAAATGTAAAACATAGTATTTTAATTACTTCAAAATAAAGAGCATTAAAGGACAATCAACGAAATTATCGATACTTATATCACTATTCACAATTTACGACCAGTTATTTTTGGTTATTTTAACCAAAACAAACGAAAGAAAGCTGATAATTGTAAAGAAGTTAATCAAAATTTTAATGCATTTAGACACAACCAACAACGTCTGGCACCGACCTTAAAAATAACTGACCATAAATTATTAATTGGTTGATTGTCCTTTCATACTTTTCGTTTTGAAATAATTAAAAATATTTTTTTTTTTACTTTTTAGTTCATGTTTTTACATGCAGATTTAATCTTGAAGTCGGTTTTTTTTTTTTTTTCTAAAAATTAACTTTATTATATAGATTATTTATTACATTTATATTTGATTTTGCTTCACATAAAAATTGATTAGTATATACTTTTCATAAGCTACGTTTTATTTAAAGACCATTCATTATAAATTAAATGAATTTTGAGTTATTTTTCAATTCAATAATATTTTCCATTATTGAGCATAATCATATGTACAACGTTGTTTCTTTCGAATGCATTAATTGCGCTATACATTATTGAACTCGAAAAAAAATTTTCAATTCATAATCAATTAAAGTATTGTATTACGCTAGTCATTATTGCATTACTCACAGGTCTAATTGAATATGAATTTGATTTAGGAATTCGAACGAGTTTACCCACTTTCCAGTTCTTTGGAATTCAGTTCTTGTTAAATAGAATTTTATAAATTTAGACACAACCAACAACGTCTGGCACCGACCTTAAAAATAACTGACCATAAATTATTAATTGGTTGATTGTCCTTTCATACTTTTCGTTTTGAAATAATTAAAATATTATTTTTTTTTTTTACTTTTTAGTTCATGTTTTTACATGCAGATTTAATCTTGAAGTCGGTTTTTTTTTTTTTTCTAAAAAATTAACTTTCTGTATTGAGACATTGGCTATACATTATTGAACTCGAAAAAAAATTTTCAATTCATAATCAATTAAAGTATTGTATTACGCTAGTCATTATTGAAGACATTGGTGGAAATCATCCTTTGGTGGATTCCTGAAGGCTAAACATTGCACGAGAAATGCGATTTTCTTTCAGTGCCTTATCACTTTCATTTTATATCACTTTCGATTTGTGGACACTATATTGAAGATGTCATGGATCCTCAGCATTTGGTTTCATTTTATTTTTACATTAGACCCCGAAGTCGTTCAAATCAGTTTTAGTTACGGAAAATGTAAAATTATTCTGCGTGACAAATTAGAGAAGTATTTCCCCTCTGATGTGTTGTAATTCCCCCTCGCAAGCCCAAGAACCATGAATTGCAAGATGGGCGGACCCAGAAGACCGAGTTACTAAACGCGTTCTATTTGTTTACCTAATCAACTTCTAATCGAAAGTTACACAACCATCTTGAATCGATAGAGATTAGAACTTATCCACAAAAAGGACCATTTATTGCAGCTACATCCACAATTAATCAACAAAGAAAACTAATGTAAGAAATATAGCCTGAATGAACATTAGGTTTGAATTAAAATTTAATGAAATTATGGGTGATGTGGACAGTGTATTTAATATTTTCAATATAGTTATCACGCCACCTGATAACTTGTAACCTGTCACTTAACATAACTCAACAGCTAATGGAATATCTAATGTACTTATCGCGGTGTGACATAATGACAATGTGGACTTATTATTAAAATGAAACCATTAAATAAAAGTACGATGCCTATTAGAATAGCATAAGAAAATTACTGCATTTATTTTTCTACAATAATTTATTTTTTTATTATGTAATACCACCCTAATTTTATCTTTATTTTAAATTAATTTATAATCTCGTTGGTATATTAACCCTTTAAAAGCTATGATATATATGTATTTTTCATGATACACTGTAAAATTTAAAGGGTTGTAAAACATTAAATCATTATAACCTGATTAATTGGAACACTTGAGAATCTTGACATGTAGTTTTCTTGTAAGCTGAGGCTATTTATCGCAATCTGTGTCCTAATAAGGTGGTTATGACCTCATAATATCTAGTGTAAACCTCACAGTGGGAAATGATTAAACAACAAGTTATTTTTAAATTATTTGAATTTAATACAAAGGAGTATTAAATTCTTGGTAAAATTTAAATTTAATATGTTACTGACTAATCTAGTTTACTACTTTATTATTTTTTATAATTACTAAAAAAATATGACTAGACTACAAAAGTTGATATGTCCGAAATATAAACGGTCTATACATATTTGTACCTCGGAGGTACAGACACTATGTCACATTTCCAAAACTTTACAGACGAGCAATTTGAATCGGTTTTATTTTTAAAAGATTTCATTTCCTGAACTGTTTATTGTATTTATATGTACGAAAGGAATCACTCAGGCTAAAATAGGTTGGTGACCCGTCCTTCCTGCCCTAATTGGAGTACATGAGTACATACGCAATAATGTATTTTTGGTAAAAAAAGGACATAGTGTTCTATACCTCCGAGGTACTGATATATGTATATATATATATATATATAATCACTGGTTCATATGTTTGTGATGTAATAATGTAAAGATTTCTGATTATTCATTTTCATGGTCTAAATAATTAAATTTATTATTATTCTATAAATACTGGATGCAATAACTAATAATTTTACTTTGTTGGTTTAAATATTTGCCAAAGGTTATAAAATAAAAAATTCACTTTATTTAGGTTCATAGCATAGATAGAAAATTTATGATCCAGAATTCCTAAAATTGCGTTGTTTTTTTTTGCATTTGTTGATTTTTGTTGTCAGCATCGAACCTTCGGGTTCATTAAGCTTCGGCTTCTGGCAACTTAATACAGTCTTGCTATAATGGAACTTTCCAACGATTGTCGAAACGTCTGTAAACACATCCGCCAAAGCCGGGCACACAGGTAGATGCAGTTCATGCATTTCATCTTCTTGACGAAGAGAACATTTATAGGTTCTGTACAACTCCAATCCTCTGCAGGTGTTGCTGAAGGCATTCATGCCCCGCCTTCGGAAACAGGCAAATACGTACCGTTTAAATAAAATAGAAAATTTAAAATTTTGTTCTCTCGGTCTTTCAAGTAAACCATTCCAGCACTCTCTTTATGCTTGTTAGAAATTATCTTTTAATTCGAAGAATTATGGAAGTGTTCAACATCTAGGAATAGAAGGTAATTTTATTATATTGACCATAAGAAGATGTTCTAAAGGATAGAAGACGAATCAGCATGTAATTTTCCTCTAATCACTTCAACAGATTTTCCAATAATCCAGACTACTAGACCCTACCATCAAAGCCTTTTAAGTTTGATAAAATCATATCAAAATAAAATACAATTATCGTCTCTATATATTGCACCTAACCCCAAGTAAAAAGAGATCGTCCTAGAATAGTTGTTGATAAAATGTCAAGTAAAAAAAAAAAAAAAAAAAAAAAAAAAAAAAAAAAAAAAAAAAAAAAAAAAAAAAAAAAGAAGCTCTATGAAGTAAGCCTGTATTTTCAGTGCTTCAGAGGCTTGAAATCATAATTTCATTATCATGTTAGGTCTCCAGTGTTTCAAAATATCAAAAATTGAAACGACATCCTTTATACCTGGAAGTACAGAAATAAGACAGAGGAGTTCCATTTCAATTGCTATGGAGTCTCTGACGTGGTTATTCAATTTCAACGCTCTCCTCTCTGAAATAATTTTAACAAGACAAGAAAGGACTGCGGTAAAATATTTTTTTTGAGGGAAAAAGGGTAGCTAAATGAAGAATTCGCAGTACCCTCCTAAAACCACTCATGTTTACCTCTTAAGCTTTTTTTGATTATCAAGATACTAACATCACACTATTCATCCAATTCCAAGTATTTTCAAAACATTTTATATATATATGTATATCAGTGATGTGTCGGTACCAAAATGTTTCAAATGCCCCGGTTTTCGGTACCGGTACCTCGGTGAAAAATAAATTGTATACAATAATCGATATCATAGCTAAAATACATTAACGTCTTATTAAAAAAATAATACAAGAAATAAATTAGTAGCAGCAAATCGCATTCATTATCCACCAAAATACCATATATCAGTTAAGTTAATGGCTCCGCCGAAAAACGTTCCAAGCGACGAAATTTCCGAAGTGGCGATTTTAAAGGTTTTAAACTGTATAATAGTATAATAGTCATAGTATGATAAAGTATTCCATTATGTCATACATGTAAACATAACATATTATTATGTAAATATAAAATCTAACCAACAAAACTAACAAAAACTTAGTTAAATGATGATTTTCTTTCACTGATTACTCAAAATTATGTTTTTCGCTTAGAACGTTTTTCGGCGGAACCATTCATTTGTACTTCAGGGATGGTGTAAAGTTTAAGACATATTTATTCGATAGTATCGCCCTATTTTATATAATGATTTAAAATATGTACTTAATGAATATGTAAATCTTTCTTTTATAGCAGAACTTCACACATTAAAAATATATAAATCATTTATTTATAATACATATTATTAGACACTCTAATTTCTTTGGCGCATAATCCAAACTTCAGGGATGGTGTAAAGTATAAAATGAGAAAGGGTGAGGCACTACTAATAACAAAATATTAGAAACCATATATTTCTATTACATATTTTTATTTTTATTTCATATGCGCATTATCCAAACTAATTATGCATATTTTTAAACTATATATATATATATTGAATTCTATTAATCCATAAAGTTAGCACCTTTTTATAATTGCTTTTTATCGTAATTTTAATATTATTAAAAATAGCATCTTAAATTAGTAAATGCTGTACGAAGTTTTAACAACGAAGGTAATACTATTTAGAAGGAATTCGGAATATATTAATAATACGAAACTAAAAAGCATAACTGAAGAAATCGTTTATCCATTTTTACTATTTACAAACATTTCTTAATTAATTTATTGTTTTAAATTATTAACTTGAGAGTATTTTTTTTTTTTTTTTTTTTTTTTTAATAGAATAAGGTCATATAAAGAAATTATAAACCATATATTACTAATACATTTCTTTTACGCATAATCCAAACTTTAGGGATGGTATAAAGTGTAAGGTAATGTTAATCCGATAATATTGGCCTACATCTGATATGGACCCAAAGAAAAGTATCATCGTTTACGTGTAGCTGAACGTGTAGTCATAACATAATTATTCTCGTTAGTAAAGAAAAATGTTAATTGAGAAATTTTACATCGGATAATGTAAGAAATGTTTTTAAAATGATTTATTTCCTCCAAATATGGTAAAAAAAAAAAATTTAGCTTTTGCAATAATGAAATTTACAGATTTTCAATTTAATTGTTATTAAAAAGCTGTAAATATGTGGTGCGCAGTGTACTTTGAAAATCGACGATACGTGGCAAGCATCATTTAAGAGAGTTCACAAAGATTATTAAAATGTACTTATTTCCAATTAAAATATTACGTTTTCCGGGGTTTCAAATTCACGAAAAGTAAACAAACGAAACAGGTTACAACAGCACGCTGGGATGCCGGGAGTCCTCAGTGTTGCCAAAAACTACAGCTGATGAATATGATGGTATTCTAAAGTAGACGTCGTATGATGCGTCATAATAATATTAATAAGGTTTGGAATTATTTTGAATATTTTGAAAAGACTAGATAGCGCACTGTACTCCGGATTCAGTGCCGAGTTCGCTCCGGATTCAGTGCCGAGCTCACGCTTAGTCGAGTCGAGCCGATTCTACCCGAAACAGCGTTGTATCTCATTCACACCTCACAAAAAGTTTTGCTTCCAGTGAAGTTTAAAAATCATTCAAGTTTAAAAATGTGAATAGCACCATTCTGCAACCAGAGTTTACAACGCTAAAAACTATTTAACACATCTGTATTAAGTTTTAACTATATCATCTTCATAGTTCTAGGAACGTTTACAATAAAAAAGTTTACTATACTAATAACTTAAATGTACAGTGATTAGTGGCAGGGTTTGTAAAACTGTCAGAAACTTTTATGGTTAGGAATTAAATTCCAACCATATGATATCGAGAAAATTATTTCTGACGCAATAAAAAATATTGCCTAATCAAAATAACGAAATCTTTCTTTTTGATATTGTGTGTAAAAATATGATTCATGGGCCTTTAGTTGTAAACACTGACAATGCAGTCATACCATATCATACATTAATAATTAAAAATTAGACACCGATTATTCTTTCAAGTCATATGCAACCACCTAATCAGTGCAATAACTGCAAAGGTTGCAGTTTTGCATGAAGTATCATTAAAGAAATAATTAGTCGATTGCATACTTCAAAACAAGATTTTTACCAATAAAAAATGAAACCTCAATCAGTTAAAATTATGTCAGTTCTTTACTAATGAGAGCGGGCGAGGCGGTGACGGGGATACTAGTTATAAATAAAAGCTAACGCACACTACGGACGGATCGGAACGCAAAGGATCGGATCTGATTTTATGACAGGATCGATTACGTTGGTTAGGTAGTGTTAACCCTCACTATGTTAGCACGGAACAGAACGCATTTTCGTATTTATCCTTCTTTGTAGGAAAATTGGCTTCGATGCGTTGCACTCCAATCCATCAGTAGTGTGCGCTAGCCTTAAGTCCGATTCATTCTTTTTCCATCGTGTTTATAATTGGCATGAACCGTTCATTAATTTTCAATCAGGTCCATGGCTATTATCATTTATATTTTTACGATTTGCCTTCGTTCTAATATCCTTGCAGAATAAGCCTTTTCATCAGCCTGTATTCCGCAATGCAATGAAACCCGCAATGCCGATGAACTTCCTTTTTCTATTTTATTATTTCCACTACATAAAAAGTTTTAAACTTCTGCAAGAATCCAATATAAACTGATATTACCCTCCATAGTGTTTAACTGTAACTGTTCAAGCTTTACTTGTTAATTTAAAATTCTTGGAATCATAAAACAAATTTAATTATAAATAAAATAAAATCTCAAAAAGTAAAAAAATAAAACTTTAATAAATCAGTCCTGCTCAAAGCATAAATCAAGAAAGGCTATTCTAGCAGGGATAGCTGGAGGAGCGAGATTCTCGACCTTGTATTGTTCGGAGACAATGTAGACAGCACCGAGCTCCAGCCTTCTGATTTATCCCCTTAATAATGTCAGGTACTCATTTTATACCCTTTTCGACATTCCTTTCTCCTGATAACAGACTCAACGTTATCCGCTCCCCCTCCCCCCTGTTACGCCATTCCACGTTATTTTCTGAAGGCTGTAACTTTAATACAAAAAAAAAAAAATATTTTTAAATACATCAAAATAGGATATTTCAAAAACAACAGATAACTTTTATATGTGAAATTAAAACCCTTTACATAACTAATTTTTAAATCCGAATAATTTTCTATCGAATAATTTGGAAACATAAATTTCGGTTGTAACATCTTTTAAATTAGTAGATCTGATTTCAACATTAGAACAGAAACGCTTTCATTATATTTGTTAAAAGTGATCTTTTAGAAAATTACTTCCACAAGAGAGTCCTGACAACCTCTGTCCCATTAGTTCCAGTCCGTCATGTGGACCGAAAATCCCTTCTCATATAGGGAAATTCTTAATCATCTAGGAAGAATTCAGTGGCTAGCAAGGATTCGAATTCGGTCATGTATAATATAACGAAGGAAGTATACAAAATATCGGATAAATGTTTCTTGTGAATTGAAATTTGTGAAATATGACAATTTGGAAGACCATTCAGTTAGTTGTTGGTAAAAAATACGTTACTTGGAGGTTACCTAAAAAAAGAATATAAATGAAACCCTTTGTAAGAGAGGTATTAGTGTTTTTATTTTCACTGAGTTAGTTTTAAGTAAAAAAGGAAAAAAAAAAAAATCCAATAGAAGTTAATTCATCGATCTTAATTGTAATTATCCATCTATACTATCATGCGTACCTCAAGTGTCTCACGTGAAACACAAATAGGTGTTGTTTCGCAGACAGGATTTTCATTTCATAGGTGAAAGAAACCCGGTACATCTTTTATTTTATTTTATACAAATTTGTATGCTGGCGAATCTATTGCAAATATTCCACAATTTATATATTTCATGACACATGAATTCTAAAAAAAAAGAACTAAAGATTTTTTTTTATCAAAAGGGTATTTTCCGATTAAGCAGTCGATATAACATGATTCACTTAAAATTTTAAAATACTTGATTTGATTTGAATTGTGAAATAGAGCGTAATATCGGGGATTTCTAACAGGTCGGTCTGCCCTGGAAGGCTATCAAACGTTAAGGATGGCTGCAAAGTTTGGACAATGAACAATGGGTGCAAAGGAGTTGTAGAGGCTCTCTGGGGACTTGGAGTTTGGAAGTTGAAGTTAGTGCGTAAAGGTGAGAGTTTGGTGGATGTCATTGAACAAGAAACAACTACTCGGAGTGATGTGATTGAAGACAAGTGGGATACCATAGATGACAACGAGAAAATTAATATAGTATTTCCTAATTTTCTAAAATTTTACATAAGCATAAATTATATATTCGTATGCACTTACAGACAAAAATCCCACCCAATTTTCTCGGTTAAAAGTTTTCCTCTTTTTGAGAGGTTTACGTTCCCGTATAATTTAAACAGGCATATGAAACGGGTAGATGATAAATTAATTTTAAAAACTTAACCTTTTTAAATTTACAAAATGTTTAATCAGGTTTTTATCCGCTCGTTGCGTTCAATGCCTCTTGCATTCGTTTAGGTCTGATGTGATTTTTGAAAAAAATCCTGAAAGATATGTCCCGTCTAATACGAAACTATAATAAATAATATTAATTTAAAATTTCGTAATTTTTTTTTTTAAATATTGCTTGATTTAATTTAATTTTTGATTTTAATAATTATAAAACTTTTCATACTCTCCGATTAAAGAATATCAATATAAACACCAAAAGAAAAATGGGACTTTCAGTCGAAAAAATGAAAAAAAAATTAATTGAATTTTTTCCTGTCAATATATTTTATAATAGAAATTTTATATAATTTCATTATAATGTATATAACTATATTATTGTAAATATTTGCCTTATTATGCAATAAATATATTTTATTTATTTCTCATTCAGAAAACGTTAATAATTCGAATGCTACATCGAATTTTTTTTTTAGAATGTATAATATCATTCATTTTTTTAGAAAGTAGACATTAATTCAAATTTCATTTTTCATGTTTAATTTTCAACCAGTTTGTTAAAGAAGAGCTATAAACAATGACGTAAATATTATATTACAAAATTAAGAATAACTTTTTTTAGTTTCAGGGAATAAGGAATGAATGAATATTTACGGAACTATTACTAATATACTTTCAGTGTGGATATTTGTGATATCCATAATAATAAAAGCTTATACTTGTAAATAAGTTAAAGGAATGAAAGAGTTCTTTAAAAGGACTAAATAATTGATACTATTTTTTAAAAAATAAAGTATTTTTGAAACGTTTTTTTTCATTCCTGACAGGTTTGTGGGGACGTTGAGGTGGCCTAATGGGTAGAGAGTACTGAACAGATAGCTCTAAAATCGATACCATCTGAAACAAACATTTTTATTCTTCAATGTCAGCCAAGAATCGACCCAAAAGTCTGAAGAACACTACTGTTCTAGTCTGTATAAAATGGGTATCTTTAATTGGGAAAAACCAGGCGATTGATTGACCAACCAACCTTCTCTATCCTCACGCAGCAATCAACGCTAATAAATTAATAATTAATAAAATATCAATTACGTTTGTTCTTTTGCACAAGTATTTTACAATTGTTTAGATATCGACTGCTACACTATATATAGAGACGGCCAGTTATTGAATACCAATAATATTAATGCAATTTTCACAATGTTATATGTTTATAAATTTGAACAACTATAAATAAAATAACAATCGATAAAATCAAACTAAATAGCTAAAAGTTAATTTAATCTTGGGTTTAACCAAATCAAATTAACTCTACCAGTTACTAATACTAACATATGAAAACAAAAATATACTCAAATTTCGTTACATTCGGGTCAGCGAAAGAAACTTCACGGAACATGTTCCTCTGTTGTATCATGCTCTACCTCTCTTATTCATTGAATTTATCTATTCTATTTCAAATGATTGAAAAAAAAAAAAGAAAGTTATTAGTTCATAGTTTCTACTCATCCAAGTCCACTGGCGCAATATATGTCCAATGCCATATATCCCTATAATTCAGTATATCCCCCTTGCAGGTTCAAAAAGGCAGAGGCCCCAAGATTCATCGCTAAAATTGGCATTGGAGTCCTGGCAATGGTCAGCTTTCGCACTCATGCCATGAGTGACTGAACTATAGGGATCTCACTCAGCTTCTGCCGAGATCTCTTTGGATCTGCCTTGTCCCTCACGAAGATGGGAGAAAGATTTATTTATTTCAGGGATCCTTAGGCTCACTGTATATTTGGTATATGCGGTATGATTGTATTTTTTACTATTAATTTAATCATTTCCTATCATCTCTTAAGTCACTTGTCATAGATTGGTGCAACCTCACGCAGAGGATTGGTGCAAGGTTTAATGTAAATGAATCAAAATGCACTCAATTAACTTTTACCTTCCGCCACAGCAAAGCTATTGAATATCAAACGTATTCAATCCTTCCATTCTACTCCTTCTATTCGTACTATTGTAAATTCTCTATATTACGTATCGAACATGATGAAGAAAACTTGACATAAGGATCTCAATACACCTTTTTTCCTTGACCTCGTATCTCTTAAATGTTCTGAATCCCATCAAAGCCTTTCCAACCACCCTAACCCTCCAACTCATTCATGATCCAACTCCACACATCCTTATAACCCGCCTTGCAGATTAAAACAGCAATGGGCCCGGGACAAATTGTAATAAATATGTATCACTGGCAATGGCCAGTTTCTCCACTCAAGTCCTGATCGACTGTACCGCTCCCTCTTAGCCTCCACTAGATTTTGACACTAGTGACGCAGCTGAGGGAACAGGTTTGTGATTTCTGTGGGCCTGGCTTCCCTCCCATATGTGGGGGACAAAAATGGTCCGAGGTTTCCCTGCGATTTTAGTGTACATTGTATATATAGTGTTATTGTGGTTTTTTTTTCTGTATTATTATTATTGTTTATATAGTTTTTAATTTTATTTCCTGATTTTTGTTTAATTTACCTGTGCATATTGTGTGAATGTCTTCATAAAACTACCCATATTACTTATTGCCTTCTTTGTGTCAATATTTTAGTTACTTCAAATAAAAATATAAAATAAAAAAAGATTCATAAATAAAATTGTACACAATATCCAACTTGTATTCAATGAACTTACCATCCAGGTATAGCGTAACATTTGATATCTAAACAACCGTAATATGCACATGTTAATGAACAACGTAATTCAAATTTAATTAAAACCTATACCACTTGATGGGTGTTGCGTTCATTACTGTGTGAGGAAGTACATGGAGATTGGCTGGTAAAATCAACCGCCTGTTTTTTCACAGTATATTATTCTTTTCTTTTTTTTTTCCACACAATGATTATTATTTTTTTTATCTTTTAGTTTATTGTAGTAATCCAAACTGGATGAGTAAACTAATAGTTTAGTTATCTTCTTAGTAAGGGGATCCTAGGGCCGGTGGACAAGATAAAGCAAGCTTAGTTTGTAACTAGGTTCAACTCCTGACCCCAGCCACCAGAACTTTCTAATGAATGAGACAAAAATAAATGATCAAACACCAAAATATTTAATCAGCAAGTTTTACACCTTTAAAAAATAAAACCAACCAACCGTCCATATTTCATAAACCATTAATATAAATTTAATATTTATTTAATAAACTGAAATAAATTACCTAGGTTCGGCCCAGTTTCCTGGCCTAATTATCTTGTTCTAAAATAATTGTTATTATATATTTTTGTTTTATAGTATCATTATATCTATGAAGTAAAATACGTATACTGCTTCTGTTCTTTTTTATTTCTTTTTTTTATTACTTTTTATTCTTGTTTTCATTAGTTTCAGGTATTTGCTTCTTCCTCGTCCTGCTCTTCACCTTTGTCCATTGGTCTAACGAAGCCGATGAAAAAGCCGAGGGGAAGGGGTCTGCAACAGTCAAGACAGGCGATGACAACAATGAAGCGGACATCAAACTGACAGCGACTGGGACCGGAGACTCGGTGTCGAGCAACAGCAAGATGGAAGCCACTGCGGACGAAAAGTCAGGGCAGACCAAAGGCGAGGCTAACGCGAAGGTGAACAAAAAGAAAAAGGAGAAGAAGAAGAAGAGTTTGAAGAAAAATAAAAAGAAACTAGTCAAGATTGGATAAACGTCGCATATTTATTTCAAAATTTTCAGTATTAGCTATTTTATGAAATAGAAATGAATGTAGTCTTAATTTTTCTAAGCATTTACCTATAAGCCTGTAGTAATTGAATATAAAAAGGATATAAATGAAAGTTTGATTCCATGTTTTGTTATATGTTGGTGTGTCAAAACCATTTTAAATAAATATGTAGTAAATATTCAACTCATTAATGAATACACTTTATTATTTTTCTACCAAGAAGTGATGAAATTCTTGTAATTTACAAACTACCATTAAGTCTAATTTAAAATAAAGATTTGAGTTCATTATTATAATTTGAAAATTCAAGACATGCTATAACAAATACTGCTGTTTTTAAACTTCTTTCCTGAGCTGTCATTGCTGATTCTTTATTTAGCATATTTCTCCGTGACGGATTTAATGTTTCCTTAATGAATATTATCCTAATTGAAGAGGGCTTTTTCAGAGACTAATGTCAGAATTAATTTCTTCAACGCATAAACTATTCAAAGTAAATGTTATTTCATTTACTTTATGTTTTTACTTTGGTTGGGTCTGAATTGCACAAAAATATGAATTTTATCGATGCCTTAGCTCACAACTTTGATAATGCAAATTTTCGTAAAAAGAACTTTAATGCATCACTAAAGAAATTAAATGTTCAGATATTCACCAAAATCTTTACAAAGTGCTGATGTAAGCTCAGATAGTTTGAATAACTAGTGTTCACTAAATAGAATCAAATTTTGAGACCAGTTTTGGAGCTTCAAAGTTTCAAAACAGTAAAATTTTATTATATATATATAAATATATATTTATATATATATATATGAAAAACTATCCAAGAATGCCACTGACCGCACTATTATATTCCAATCCATTGCGGATATCCGACAGTTCAACGATTTGTTTTTAGGAACCCATTTCTAGCCATAAAAGCTATAATATCTCCATTTCGCTCAAACACTTTTTAAACATTTGTCCAAATTTTTGGAATCAGTATTCAATTTTATTTTAATGAAAATGTTATTAAAATAATCATATGTATCTGCAACGGATTGGAATACGGAGGTGGGGTCAGCGGCATTTTTACTCATTTTTGGTCTAGTTTCACTCATTTTTTTTTTTTTCGCACTAAGAGGGAATCACCCAGTATTTTTTTTTTTTAATTTTGTATAAACTGTCAAGGATATCACCTGTTGCAAATCCAATAAGGACGACTACTGAAAAACATTTTAATATGACAACATTATATAATAATGGATATCATAAGAAATTAATGAAAATTTACATTAATTTGTTTGGAAAAGAGGCAAGGTGTTTTCTATGGAAAGTTTGTATGCGAAGACGTTATAGCAATCTTTTCACTTTACGTCAACACTTACTGCAGCGCTTCTCAGTTAATGGTGATCTGGGATGCTGTTTCTGAATCGATCTATGCATTTCTTGATAGTTTTTGGGCGTTTAAAACTGGCACGACAATTTTTGGAGTCGTTTGTAATTCCAACCAAAGTATTCATATATCTAGAAAAAAATTATTTTTTTTCTTATAGTGTAAAGTTTTGCTAACGTTTCGCCACAAGTACTATATTAATTAGCATAATAATAATAAAAAAGAATAAAAATTGTTTCCATTGACCGCACTCCCAACTATCTACTTCACCAGTAAACGATGATGTTTGATCTCTTGCTAATTTTATTTTATTTTTTTCTAATTCACTGTTATTTTTATTGATTTATGATACGAATATAAATATAAAATGTGAGCCCACAATTTTTTTCTGCACTTGGTACAATTTAAGTGGTGGTGCTAATTTAAAATCTTGTTAATTTGAACTTCTCGTTTGGTTCTCTCAATTTCAAATTCTCGAGAGTCAACTGTATTTATAAATACAGTAAATCCTTGAATTTCCAACAAAAATTATTTCTTTAATAACTTTCCTTAATTTACTAAGAATAAATCCTTAGTCCCAATTTTAGAAGATCGATAAATAACACACTTAATCTTCTGAATCCTCTTTAAAGCTTCAGAAATTGCTGGCGAGAAATCTTCTCTAATTGAAGTTTCGAAGAGATCCAGAACTCAAGGGCGGGCTACCTTCTTACAGATCTATTATTATCCAAGTAGATATTAGGCTGGTCTCTCAGAATTAACAATAACTTTGCAAGCTGATATTCAAAAAACAAACTATTTTTTTATCTAAATTACAAAAGGATTTATAGTCGCGATCCAAAGCGTTGATAAATATTTTGGCATAACTATTCCTTAAGAAGCATTAGCAGTGCAAACTTAAAACCATAATAATTAGATTTGAGGATTGGGAAATTCAGTAAAGTGGGGCATGGTGTCTATTTTTCAGAAGTATTATAAATCCCAGATTATCGTTGTTTGTTTGTTGTTTATTTAGGTTTAACGTCCTTATGTACCTTAACTAGAGCATATAGTAGTAATTACTCTAAAAATAACATTTGTGCTCAAATAGATACTTTATGTAAAATTAAGCAACGTTAATAATAAAAATCCTTTTTAGGGCTCTATGTCCGAGTGAGTTGAGGTGAGGGTTTCAACGCGCTCGGTACCGAAGGTCGTGGGTTCGAATCCGACCTTGACGGGTTAAAATTTATTTCATGGTGGACCCATGAATGAATCTTGACCTTCCCACCATTGGTTTGGCTGATTGGTGACAAAGTAAGGGGCATTTAGGATTTTTCGAAGGATTTTGGATTGTAAGGATTGGATACGAGATGAATTGGATGGTATAGTAGAGCCACCAAAGCTCAACTCCGTACGTCCAAATAGGTCTTATCACAGTCATGAAAATAAGTCTTTTGTAATGAATTGGGAGGTTTGATCGTTTGTCTAATAAATGTTGAAGCAGTCTGTAACGAAGAACAGATTCTTGACGTTTAGTCTTAAAGGTTAATAGTGAACTTGTTTTTATGGTAATCTGGCTTATCTACTTTTCTTCAACCACTGTATTATCTTATTCTCTTATTAAAATAATTTTTAAAATCTCATTGATTCTTTAAACTAAAATATGACCTGCTTCAAAAATCATATTTTAGTTATTAATATATTTAGTTAATATCACTGAGATTCCAACTGTGACGTTTTGGAAAGGAAGAAAAAGGAATAAAAAATTTGAGTTAATTACATATTTCAAAATCAAATATGTCTCCAAGATAATTGTTATCGATTGGGGTCACTGCTATCCTGCCTCTGTAATCTTGCTTGAACCTTCACCAGTTCCAGAGGAAAAGTCACCAATAGAGCAGTAAGTATTTATATATGTACTAAACAATATTGGTTAAATTAAAGGATTTTCTTTCGTATTTATTTAATTGTATTCAATTAATTTGTCTGATATTTAATCGAGCAATCGTCATATCTTATGAATGTCATGATAGCGCTGAGATGCATGATGAGAGCTGCATTATCAATACATTATTATAAATATAGTCCAATCAGATACCTTAAATGTAGTGAATATTTACATACATTTAATATATATACATTATATATACATACATATTACATGAGTATTTACATCTTACCTGCTGTTTATCGATTTTTCTTTGTTTATTGATTCTTATAAGAATGAATTTTCAAATATCAACATGTTTCTCCCTTACAGTAATTTTTCTTATGTTCTAATTCTGGTATTTGTTCTAATTCTTATTAAATATATATATATATATATATATATATATATATATATATATATATATATATATATATATATATATATATATATCATTAAAATAAACAAATTAATAATATAAAATACAGGAATTGATTAATTATTGATTAAGTAATGAACCAAATCATTGGAATAAATGAGATATTGCCTAACTTTTTAATGTCAATTTTAATTTAAATTTAACATGTATTAAATAAAAACTTATTAAAAGTTAACTATCAAACTAACTTTTTTTCATACTCCGAATCTTAAAAATACTTCTTACATTGATACTATATATAAAGTGCCAAATTTGATAGATTATGACTGATGTCTGTTTTTATTGCTTGATAATTATTAAATATATTTTTATAAATAAATAAAAATGTTTCTCTCTGATAATATGATTGATCTTATATGAAGAGTTATCTTTCAAAACTGAATATTTCTACTTACGTTCGAAATTGTTTTATTTTTATTTTCTAATCAAGCTATGCGAGCTGCGCACACTACAGTGTACATTTATCGTTAGTAAATATCTACAAAAAATCTATTTTGCTATTTTTTAGCATTTTCTGAAATGGAAATGTTCAGTTTTGAAAGAAAACTACTCGTATAAACTATAAAGAGTTGGTTATACATTTTATTTAGATACAATTCGCAGATTTTATATTCGAATATTAAAACTATTCGAAGAAAAAAATAAATTAATCAAATACAAAAAATTATTCAAATATTTTTGTGTTTGACAATGAAAGTATTCGATGATACAAGATACTTTTTTTATTCGTTATAAAATTATCTTGCTTATCGAATAGAATAAACATTTGTATCTGTAAACTATTCAATACATAATCGAATACATTTTGGCTTATGAACTTTCAAAAATTTATTAACTGTTATCCGTCACGGCAGCCACAATTTCGCAAGATTCTGATCCAAATTCATGATTTATATTCTCCAGCATATCTTTAATTTATTTAAAACTGTGCGGACTTTGGAAGCGGCGACATGTCAATGCCTTGGAGCTTTCAAAGGACGAAGCCGGTATAGTCACACCTAAATCTCTCATCTCACGGTCGACCAGATACCTGCCGTGACACAGTCAGCATAATTTAACTCGAACGTTTGGTTAGTATGTCTCTTAAGAGTACGGTGGCTAAATACCATTCTGTTTGTACTAACTTTTGAATTTAATCATTTATTTTTAAAATATCTATTTTCTACCGCTCTCAAAGGAATAGGAGCATCCACACAAAATTTTGCTACATCATTTTGAAATTCATAATTAGTAATGGCCGTCGCCGCTCTCTACTATCAGAAAATGTATCACTACGGATAGATCACTATCTTACTAAGGGGACTACACACTATCAACCTTGTTGTCAACAGTGTTGAGGTTATTGCCCACACACTAGAATTTCAACCGGGCTAGAATGTGGAGTCCCCGGTAGCCATAGGTCTGAATAAATCGCAAACGTTAATTACAAAGTCAATATTCTTTCTCATTTGCCACGGGTTCTTCAATTCCAAAACATGCGAAAATCCTCTTTCACACATAAGATATATATACGTGGAACAAGCTAATAGGGGGCGATGAAATATTAGATTTGATTTTTTCGGACATTCCCCTAATACCCTTCATATCCTATAAAAAAATAAATAAATAAATTGAAAAAAAAATATTAATAAAAAAAGGGGAATTTTTGTCTATCAGTGCATATAATTATATAATTTATGTGATATTTAAGAAAATTAGGAAATACTATATTAATTATCCTGTTGTCATCTTAGGTGCCCCACTTGTCTTCAATCAAATCACTCCGAGCAGTTGTTTCTTGTTCAACGACGTCCACCAAACTCTCACCTTTACGCACTAACTTCAACTTCCAAACTCCAAGTCCCCAAAGAGCATTTACAACTGCTTTTCGCCCATTGTTCATTGTCCAAACTTTGCAACCATCCTTAACGTTTGATAGCCTTCCAAGGCAGACCGACCTGTTCGAAATACCCCGATACGCTCTATTTCACAATTTAAATATTGCTTAGTATTTTACGATTATAAGTGAATCATGTTATATTGATAGCTAAATCGGAAAATACTCCTTTTGATAAAAAAAATCTTTAGTCCTTTTTTTTTAGGATTCACGTGTCATTAAATATATAAATTGTGGAAGATTGACAGTAGTTTCCTCAGCATACAACTTTGTATAAAATAAAAATAAAAAAAAATATATAGGAATAGATTGGTAATACTAGCACATACTGAACCAAATAATAAGGAGAAATGTGATTTATTAAAAGTAATCCATCAAACTTTTTTTCATACTTTGATGTTTCAAAAAATTAACTATATGAAAACTCAATAAAGTGCCAAATTTAATAGAAAATCATTGATGTTTATTTTTAATGCCACCGGGGCTTCTCGTGGCCAATTTTTACATTTCATAAGGTTTTTACCTTGCTGTTATTATTCTGATTTCATGGTTTATTGACTGATTGGAAAGAGAAGAACTTGAGTAATCATTGTTTCTTAAAACGTTCAGATTAAAACGTTATTGAAAAATAAAAACAATATCGAGGTTTTTTGTAATCAAATTTCTAAACATGTACGACCACTCCACTTGAAGTTGTTCGCGCATTAGAATCCGCTACCTAGAATATGAATTTGGTTATGAATGGTTAAGAGTGACAGAATTATTGGCAATTTCGAACGAATTTTTCATTAAAGCATTCATAATTTTTGATTCTCTTGAAAATTTCAAGTTAGGGATTTACTGAGATGCCGAAAACAAATATTGTGTTGGTGCAAAAACAATGCAGGTTTTTCTATGCATCAAAAAAAAAAAAAAAGTATGATTTTATCATTTATCAAAATTTATTATTAAGTTTAACAACAAAAAATAAATTAAATTCGCATATTTTATAAGCATGAGAACTAATAGTACAGGACAGACTGAAGAAATCATATTTTGAACAAAAAGAAAAAGTAATACAACAATAAGTTTAGAATCGAATCTACTAAGTTTTATTTAATACAAGCGCCTATTTACACATACTAACATAAATATAATAATAACACACATTGTACTAATCGTGTCTTATCTTATATTCGAAAATTCTTTATACGAAAAACAGATATAATAATCTGATATTATTGACAAATGCTGCTTTATCCATATTGCCTTCACAATCTCCTGAGTTTCCGCGGACTCGAAATAGGAATCCTTTTTCGATCAGATATCTTTCACAAAAACCTTTAAGGAAAGATACTTTTCATATATTTCCTTTTATATCCATTTCTTCTTATATGCCTGATCCAGAATCATTGCTGACTTTCCTGTCTTTGAGGAAAGTGTCAATATCTTTGCGTTATGAAATTTTTAATATCATTCTACTCAGTAAATTTCCTATCAAGAAAGGTATTAAAGATATATATGTATATATTTCTGAAGATATTTTTAAAGTCTATCTCTTCAGAAGGCTAATTTTATATTTGTTATGGGCGTATAAGAGTTATCAGGAGAAGTTCCATAACTCGATCGCAAGTATTGGGTTTCATGGGCTGTAAAGGAATTTAACACCTCGTTCCTTCTGTGATTACATGCTGTATTCAATCGATATAGAACTTCAGAGGATTTAGTTAGAAAGACCCCTAAATTAGAAAGTAGACATTTTCTTCATGAAGATAGGAAAATATTTGGAAACGTTATGAAGGCTGGATGTGGCCCAGATGAGGTTAGGTGAAGAGGTTCAACTAATATAACAAAAAATAAATGTTCTGCCTAGAGCTGGGCTAGAACCTAGGTCTAAACCTAAAACTAGCGTTTTTTTTTTTTTTTTTTTTTTTTTTTTTTTTTTTCTCCAACCACCACTACACCATCCGCACATCTCAGTTTTGGTCTTCCTGTCCTCTTTCCATTAATTTGATGTGTCATCAACAACTTGGGCATCTCATCTTCTGGCTATGGTCTTCAAACAGACATTAATTGCTTGCGCGAGGACAGAAAGCCCAGAGGGGGTAACCCGCCTCATGTCACTGTGAACCATGGTTTGTATGGTTTAGTGGCAGGCTACCCACAGCTCAATCACTGTCTCTTTAGGGCCAATTTGCCAGTGCCTTTCCCATCGACTACGTTCAAACACTCGAGTTCAAGGATATTGAAAAATTGGTCTTGACCCACAGATTATTCTCGGGGTCAGCAAGTCGACTTTGAAATTAATGTCTTTCTCTGAAACAGGTCGTCCATGGACCAAACCTTCGGGAGGCAACATCCTGGCATACCACCTACGCGATTCAGATACATGGGGAAGGATTATCACTCCCACGCCCTTTCCTTGTGAGTAACCTCCAGTAAGCTGACGGGCCTCACATACCTAGAGGATGGGAGTAATTGCTTGAGATATCCGGAGATACTCGGACCAACGTGGCTTTCCTTGGAGAATGGTCACCTATTTCGGTTGTTTTTAATGAAATACACACATATTTATTAATTTTTCTTTTGGTTTTATTTATTTATTTATTTTACGAAACATGGTACCCTATCCAGCAAAGTCACTGGAGAAATATTGTATAAGTTTTAAAAATGAAAACGAGAGATCAGTCCGCAAGACAAATCTAGCAAAAACGAGGGCAAATACTTGATTTGTGTACATGAAATAATTTTTTAACAATATTACTCTTAATCGATTGAAAAATAGGAAACTTTAAAGAGTTGAGAATCTTACTACTTTCATATAAGCAACAGAAAAATAAGTTTTGTTTATAATCTAAGGGCTATGTACTGCGAAAAATTGTGTCGACTACTTTCTAGAGGAAAGAGTGGAGTTTTAGATGTGGGCAACTCGGAAACAAAAAAAAAAAAAAAAAAAAAAAAAAAAAATTAAAGTAAAAAAATCAAAGTAGTTCATATTGTCAACAATCTAACCCTAAATTTCTCTGGCTGTCGTGAAGAAAAGAAGTCGATATTGTGGACTTTTTAGTGGGGAATTTTAGATCTTTTTTCTGAATCCTATTATAACTCTTGCAATGTTATTTGCGCCAAAATAGATTCGCTAAAGGTCTTAATCAAAACTGCATCTTAACAATTTTTTCATTAACCAGATATTAAAAATATTTTCAAGGTAATTTGACTTATTCATTTCCTCGTGGCAACCAACGATTTATATTGATCGAATACACCCAACCTTCATTACCATTTTAAAATGATCTGTATTTATTAAAATTTGTAGTTTTTGACATTAAAACGAAATCGTAACCGCCCAAAACCTTAAGTTAAACTTTATTAATCCTCACAATTTTCCAATGACCAACATGAATCCTAGTATGAATAATGAATAATTTTCCTCTATCTTGTTCCAGTGTCCTCGCGATGAGGGTATTTTATTTAAGAACTGTTACTAAGTGTGAAAGATTTCTTAGATTACCCTAAAATGATGTAAATATATTAAAATATTTTTGAATAAAATGGAGGATCCTAAATACTTTGGATTGCCCCTGTGTACATCATATAGCAGCTACCAACTAATACTTTGTAATGAGTACACGGAAACTAAAAAATTATTTAATCACATGATGAGTTCAAGTAATAGTTCAAAAATAAAACATTATTAGAGATGCATTACTATCTGAAATATCTTATATAGGCCTGCAGATAAAACCCTAGATTTTACCCTTGTCAGTAACACAATACACCCTTCAAACATATATAGAATATTTTGTAAAAAATCCAATAACTTTCTCCATTCAATCTGCTGGGCAAAAAATGTGGCCCAATGAGTCGGTCCCCTATTATCCCAGCCCACACATTCACTGTAAAACGATGCTGGAAAGATGCTTCTTGAACCATATGTGGGTTTTCAGCTGCCCAGTAGTGCCGGTTGTGGACGTTAAAAATTCCTTCCCTTGTAAAAAGAGACTCATCTGTCCATAAAATTTTCCTCAGAAACTGGTGTTCTTGAATGTCTCTATTTAAAAGCCAGCGGCAAAATTGTATTCTATGTACATGATCATTAGGTTCTAGCCCTTGTACTTGTGTGAAATGATATGGGTGAAAATGTTCTCGGTGCAAAATGTTGATAACTGACCTTTGGGAGATACCAATTTCACGGGCCAAGTCTCTTGATGAAACACTGGGATTTTCATTTACTATATCAATAATTTCCTCTTCGAGTTCAACATCATGAGGAACTTGTCCCAATTCTTGACGTAACTTATGAACGGAACCTGTTTCAGATAAACGTTGATGAGTTCGTGAAAACACTATCGTAGAGGGGAGGCGCCTATCTGGAAACCTAAGTTGGTACTCCCCGCCGCGCTGCACTCGCGTTTCCATTACAAAAACCATACAAAAAATGTATGTCAGCGTACTCACCATTTGTGAACGTTGCCATCTTCGCAGGTGTATTGCCAAACAGAAAAAAATAATCCCAATAAATAAAATGGGCCCTCAAGCTAAGGATAAGCAATATTAGCAAGGGTCTTTCTAATGATAGTGACACTTTTATCTCTGTAGCTTCTTAATTTCCAAATCAAACTTTCAATCATTATATCAAAATAAAAATAAAATAATAAACAATAATCCCCTCCCATTTCAAAATAAACAGGAAAATAACTATGAAATAGCGATAATGTGCTTAGTACTGAGAGAGGTCAAAGTCGCTGTTGTTATTATGAATACCTGAACTGGCCTAAAATTTATGTCAATAAATATTATATTTTTTCTTTGCTTTTTATTCTAATGAAGTGTTTCTTTTATTTAAAATACAGATTTTCATCAAGCGATTATCATAATGTCTTATTTACCAAAGTACCTGATTTGTATGCTAAATGAGAACACCATGTTTTTTTTTTCGGTTTCAAAAGTAAATTTCTCCATGAAATTAAAACAAAATCATTACGTTTAACATATCATTTGAAAGCTTATTAAATTTGTAAGTTTTTGAGAGCTTTGCAGTTTTGTGGATTGTTTTTATGAAAAGCAGTGAGCGCTGAAGTATTATAAGAAATTGTAACTTCCCTAAATTAGGTGAAGATAAAGATATTTTTTAGGTCCCAAGTTTGTAAAATTCAAGGTTAAATTACTCCGATCTTATAGGAAATTTATTGCTAAATCCGAAAATGTGATCAATATTTGAAAAATATTTAAACAAAATGGAGATATTACAGCTTTTATCGTAAAAAACATGCTTTCCTCCAAAAAATCGTTTATTTACCATTATCTGCAACGGATTGGAATAGAAAGGTGAGGTCTGCGGCATTTGGCTACACTTTTGATCTAGTTTCACCCAATTTTTTTTTTTACGCTAAGAGATACTCACCCTGTATAATAAAACAAGCTAAGCGCATGACGTCTGATACCCCCATTTCCATGTATATGCCAATAATAGCTCTTTTTCTTCTTATATTTAAAGGAAAATGCATACAAAAAACAAGTAAAATAAAAATAAAATAAAATTAATTTTTATATATATATATATATATATATATATATATATATATATATATATATATATATAGTTTACCACTTCATGGAATTTTCCAATGACTGATAAAATTGTCAGTTATCGTTTCAAATCACAATTGGCAAGTATGGAATAAAGTTAAGTACGCATACTGATTACCTTAGGAAACAAATAATATACATTAATTTCGATAAAAGTATGAATTTCTTATGAATTGATTTTCACATTCTAAAATGTACCTTTATGCCATTTTTGGATGAAGTTTTCCAATAGTATAAATCGGTTTGTTTTTCCCAGCAGTAAAATATTTTCCAACGAATAATTTCCCCAGTTGTATTTTCTTTGAGCCCTACTTTTCAATAAACAGGACTTTTTTATTTTTTTTGTTCTAGCTTTCTTTTACTTTTTTACTTTTTTTTCCGTTTTCTTTGATTAGATATTAATAAACTTTGACCAGATGATAGAAACAATAAAAATGACAATTAAATAAGTGGTTTAGCAACACCCTACGATTAAGAGGCATGTAAAGATTTACGGAGTTTTTTTTATACAAATAAAGCAATAGTCAGCAATTTACTTTACTCAGCTTAGATGGTTAATCGTAAAATTTGGAATTCAATCATGCCCGAAAAGGTATCGTGTTTGTGGACTTAGATATACTCAATATCTCATATGTAATTGCAAATAAATTGATAGCAGTTTCCAATTTTTCAATTAATAATTAATATTTTTTTATTTAAGACACAAAGCTGAAACTGTGATAAATAAATTTCGATCCGAGCATCACTAAAAGAAAAATAGCGTGACAAAATATTACATTTTTGTGGATGAAAAAATGTTACAACATGACTTTCTTCACTTAAACCAATACAGCTAATAAACGTTAATTTGTGCTAGCGGCAAATATTATATAACAACAAATACCCTACATTAAGTTTCAGACTAAGGAACTTTCGTTAATTTTTCGACCCGTGCACCAACTGCAAAACGTGTCAAAAAATCACCAACACATAAAAAATATATGCAAACGTTACTTTTTTCATTCAAACCAATAAATTCCGAAACAGTAGGTCCTGTTAATAATTAATATAAATTAATCCGAGCCTTACCAACAGAGCTAGAGTCAAAATGTAACATTTTTGAATGTGAAAAAACCTTAAACCAAAAAAATTATAGATCCGCAGCTGAAACATATCCATGTACACAAAAATAGGAAGTTTTGTTAGTTTTTCATTCAATATTGTAGAATTTATCAGCTTTATTTTTCAATATTTGCATAATCTTTCTTACAAAAAAAAAAATAAATAAAATAAAGAGTTCTTATTCCTAGAATAAATGAAAAACAGTAAAGATGAATCCCAAATAATAATCATAAACAATAAAGGCCATTTTTTCATAATATAAATGATTAAATAAGCGAAAAGTCGGCGATTTTTGCCGACCACAAAAGCAGTCGATTAGTCGGTTTTACTGACTAGTTGCCAACTAGTTAGTCCATTTCTAGTGAGAGAGAATCACTTTATTAAGTGGTACCGCTCATTTTTAAATGGGTTGCTACACACAGTATACTTATCAATCACAATTTGACATTCAATATGCAATAACAAAAAGAACATAGAAAAAAAAACCTCGTAATAGTCATTTTTTTTTAATATAAAAATGTACATACTAAAATTATCAATACCATGCAAATTATAAAATAACAGTTAAAAAAATTAAAACATTATAAAAGGCAACATAGAATCTTATATATAACAATACAAAATATAACTATGTATACCGTTATGAAAATCTCGGATAGATTATTAAACTTCCACCGGTCGCGCCAATTTCCGTAACACGAGCGGTCGCGAGTAGTTCGAAGTACAGCACCCTGTTTTTTATCCGTTTTTGTCCAAATTTTGTATTAAATCCAATAAAAAAAATATTTTGACTATTCTACATTTAATGTAGAATATATGTAGAAAATATTACCTATGATAATAATATTTTAAATTATGTTTCTGACTGAAAATTATAAAAAACAAATTCATAAATAACTAGATCAATTTTTATTTATAATATTAAAGTCAATTATAATTACTTGCAGGTTTAAAATGGTTATTTTTATGATCAACGATTTTAAACATATTTTTTTGAGGAATGATTTTCACAAATAGAATGTAGATGTCCCCTGGCTGCCCCCTCCCCCTCCACTCAGATCCATCACTACTCTCGACATAGGTTTCATTTTCTATTTCTATTTCCTCTCCACTCAATTCCAAATTTTTATTTGTATTCTTTTTTTTTTTTTTTTTTTTTTTTTTTTTTTTCCTCGTCTAGCTCTGCAAAATTCAAGGAATATTTATCACTTTTATAGGTTTACACCTAATCAAAACATTCCGAATAATTAGTACTTCGCTGACTAAGATAAACAAAAGTACTTTGTAAACTTAATACTTATTCTATCGCAGTGGAAAATTACAGGTGGTAATTAGATGAGTCACTCAAGAAATAGGTAAAGCCAATTTCCCGTTAAGCGCACCGGAAGCGAGCTAGAGAGAACTTGACCGGTGGAGGGTTAAATTTCTAGAGCACCACTAAGCCTCTTAGGGATAAAAAGGTCCCATGTGTATAGTGGTATAGTGAATAGAGAAATGACAAGATTTACTTTAAAAAAATAATAAAAAGAGAAATCAATTATTTTTCTATTTCATATCTTTGAATCACGCAAAATAAGTAAATTATAAATTTCTCGGCTGTATCTTTAAACCTCAATTGAAACATTATTAATTGCATGACGTATTTTTAACTTGGAATATGTTTTACCCGTGGCTTAGTTAATCAAAAGTGGTACGTTTTGGGGGAACCCGCGTAATTTTACACGTTATATCTCTGATGGTGTTGCTCAGAACGAAAATTAATCGAAAGTTAACTCATCAGAAACTAAATGGAGAATAAGTAGTGTTATATAATATTTGGCTCTAGGACCTACTTCTTAGGAGCTATATTGGTTGAATAAAAAATATCACGTTTGAAACCCCAGAATGTTTCTGAACTTTGTTTATTTCGGAATAGCATTAATTGTTAATTTAATTTAAATAATTTAAAATCATACACGTAAGCAGAAAAAAATAAAGAACAGAGAGGCATCGACGGTCAGCAGGATTAAGTTGTTTAATTTGAAAATTTATCTTATGCAGATAAATGAATCATAGGTAAGCAAAAAGAAGAATAGAAAACATGTTCTATGTTATTCTTTCTTTAGTCGACAGGCTCAAGGAGGCCTTTTTTCAAGCCAATTCCTACTTGATTTACATTGCATCCAGCAAAACTAATCGAAAATTTTCGAACAGAATAAACTCAAATGTTAGCTTTCATCAAGAAGTCACTTCAGCATTATTTAAATCCGCGGATTAAAATACAGTGGTTTGGGTGAACTTCACAAATTAGTCGATCTTAAATATTCCCCTTGTTTACTGCATTAATTCGAAGTGATGAATTTGTTGACGGCAATAGAAATCAACTTCAGGAATTACCAATCTTGCATTTTTAAGTTAAAATTACTACTTCACTAACCACGTTGTATTTTTCTTTTTCTTCACGATCAATTCCAAGGATATTCAAACCAGTGTTCGGCAGAGGCCGACAGTAAACAACCTGTCAGCTGGAGACTCTTAATTACTTGTCATTTTCTGGTTGGATATTTCGGAGATTGCTTCCTACAAGAGACATTCTGCGACTGACCAAGAGGAAATCTGGTGTGAGAAGTTGGTGGCGCGGAAAATTGATTTTGAAGTCATTTCACTTGAGAACTTATATTACAAACAAGCGCTTTAATTTATACAGATTATTATCATTAGTTACTGTTCACACGTTTATGTTTGTTGTCCCTCTATGTGAAGAGATCATATGCATATGGGATTGTTTCTTAACGAGAAAAGCAATGCATTTCTGCATATGCGTCATTTCAATTTACCGCATGAATATTCATCCCTTTCCTTTCCATCTCTGCATGCTGCAGAATCTGACAGGAAAATATTCCCAATCCATGTTACAGTGGAACTTTCTCTCCGGTAGCAAAATATCTGTTTTTCTAAACTGTGTTCATTCATTCTGTATAAATGTCCGGAAAATGTCGATCATCTCTATCAGATGATCTCTGAAGTTAAAAAGGAAGTTAAGTTGGTGAAATGGTCAGGGGTGCAGTCAGGATAAATTAACACGTCAAGTTTTTCATTTAAAAACTTGACGTGTTAATTTACCCTGACTGCACCCCTGACCATTTCACCAACTTAATTACACCTCACAGTCAACAATACAATCATCATCTTAAAAAGGAAGTCTCTTAGATTCCTTGTACATTACGATAGACTCTCTCTAATTCTTCGCAGTTTCTTCTTTTATAATAACTGACTATCAAATTATTATTTAACAGTTTTCAATTGAATTTTAAATAGCTGAAGCTGAAACCTTTTAGTAATCAACCTTAACAAAAACGTCTAGTCAAATTGTGCATGGTGCCTCTCACAAAATGTAGAGGTGATACACGGCACAAGAAAAAAACGTAAATAAATAAGTAAATTATACAAAATAAATCTATACAAATAGATAATAATGGACTGTATTTACTAGGAATAATCATAAAACAGAGTTTGCAATAGCTATAATTTAATCATAGCTATTTCCTCATATCAATCAATTAATTTAATTGTGATTAAATCTTTCTCTAAAATAATCATTAGTTCACTAAAAAATCTTTTGAATGATTTAATCATGATTAAATTAATTGATTGATACCAGGAAATTAGTTGTCAAATAGGTAGTTATTATACAGATCTAATAATCTACTTACTGCTGATGCTTACAACAATTAAGGTTAAATTGTGACATCCATCACCCAACAACTTAGTTAGAATAAATATCTAGTTTTTCCTTTTCTCGTTAGTCTATTTCAGTTTTATAAATAAGAAATCCGGAAAAAAAAATCGAAAATGTTGCTAAGCCTTTATACTCTTGTAAGAATTGACCACCGCTGAAGCTTCGTTAGTACGACTCTGAAGGAAAAACCCCCTTCCCATCTTCCACAAGTTATCTTGTCCCTGGAGCTTGTTATCAGCCTACTTCTTGTACGGTAACATCGAATCATTTTTTACGATGTCCCTTAGTTTCGGGAAATGCTTCGCTTCTAATTCACTTTTTTATCAATGAGGTACTGCACTGAAATATTTCAGATTAGCCGGGTAATTTCCTAGTTTAGTATATTAAGTATCATACGTAGTGCATCCTAGATAGTGATCCATATTTCATTTAAGTAAAGTCTTTGGGTTATTTTCAGATAAAGGGAAATTTTTAGTGTCGACATTTTAGAAATTTTAAACCTTCATAAAAGATAAAGATAAGAATTTCTAGTATTACTGTGAGATGTCTATAGAAGATTATACTGCTTGGTACAATTCAAATCGTGTTTTCCTAAGAAATTCTAAATTTTGATTCTTTTACCCCCATGGAGGTTACATTAATACCTCAGTAGTTACCCAACAATGTTTTATTATCGAACAACTTATCATCATAGAAATAGAAAATTAATGAATAAACAATTTTGTTGTTTATAACAGTTTAAAATAGTTAGAAAATATTAAGGTTGATAAATGAGTAATAAATATTACAATCAAAATCACATCTTATTTAATTATTATGTTAATTTATTTATTACAGTAAAGGTGTAGGTCCCATTTTCGATAGGACATGGCTACATACATACTTAAAAGTAAATAGAAGTTTTTAAACTGTTGCATCTATTTTTCACACTTCTGTATATATTATATATATTTTTAAATTGTTTCATTTCTCACACAAGTACATTACGTATCTTAATATAAATACTTACAAATTATTCAAAATTAACGAAATTAAGATAGGTATAACCTTTTATAATTAAAACACCTAATTAATTTTAATGGATACAAATACTGGAAACAATAAAAATAAAACCTAAATATACTCAATAACTTTAATAATCCATAAATGATTTTAGCACTTTACAAATATGCACTTCCATCTTAGTTCTTTGCTAGCTTATCTAAATCCAAACTATTTCTCTAAGCCATGTCTGTATTTATTGTACAAGTCATCTGTTATTGGCAAGTTTTCTTTGAAAACAGAGTCATAAGTAAGTTGGAACTTTCTCTGTCATGCAGTGAGAAGTCTTAATTTATGTGTTTAAAAGATCATTTCTTGTACTTCCAAGAAACATAGGTTATAATTGAAATAATTTAAAAAAATTAATGAGATTTGGTCTTGTCATATTAACGACCTATTAACAGTTAATATGTCCAAGTCTTGGTCAGTTTTTAATGTGTGGAAGTAACATTTTCTGTTTTTAAAGAGATATCAAAATTGGTCAGTTGAGTTACTTAGGCTGGGAAATATCTTGATTACATTCAATCCTTTCAATAATACTACCAAAATTTTATTAAAGATTATTTTAATCTTTTAAATTTTAATAACTAAAAGAAATATTGTGAGTCATGGCTGTTTTTACTGAATCTGGTTTCGACCACGGGTTTTTTCTTCAGAATCTAAGTTCTGTCCATTAGGCAGATTGGCTTCGGGTTATTCGAGCAAGTTATAACTTAATTGATAGATGATGAGGCTGCGTAACTAAGTTTCGAAAATATATATCATTTTATAATAACATGCATTCAAGTTAAGATGATTAACAGCTGAATACAAACATCTGTTCTTAGGAATAATGTAATTAATGTGTTTCACTCATACTAGGGGGTATATTGTTTTTTGTACTTGTTTGTGAATAATGTTTGCCTAAAATCATATGTCATTGTAATAATTATTATTAGCGCTGTGTGTTTTAAAGATTGCTAACTTTACAAATAATAATTTGAAATATTCGAAAGCCTCTCATGAGGTTACAGTGTGTGAATGCTGTAAGCCCGATTCTGATTCAGGTCAGAAGTACTTCTTCTAATCGAGATTTTGTGAAAAGGGTTTTCCAAGGTCGGACACCTTTATAGTGATTGAAATCTTCAAGTTTCATTTATTTTTTTTATTATCGTGGCAATGATTTCCTGTGATTGGCTCTCAGACCGCCTGCTGTGATAATGTTGTCCTTATCTTTCCTTCTTCATAATATGCTTCGTTTCCAGAGATACCTCAATATTAAGGCACTCTTGATAGAATCTACTTATTTACTGATGCATCTCCGAGGGGAAGTTGATTTTTCATTACGATTCCATTGTCAGAGTTTCCTTCAGTTATAATCTTCAATACATTTAAAGAATCCGTTTAAATGTATAAAAGTACACCTTTTTAAATCGTGAAGACTTCACCTTTTAAAACAATATTAATTAGCAGTCAGTACTACATTGATATTTTCCAAGAGAAATGCAAACAGCCTTACAAAATGGCTAAACAAGCAACACCCTAAATGAATGGTCATAGATGCCTCTAAGAGGAAAGATAGGTTAGGTCATGATTTGGCTAATTTCGTCTTAATTTTGCAAAAAAGAACCATTTTACTAACAAGATTATTATTGCAGCTCAGTAGATTGAAGCTCTTTCCAAAAAGTTGTATTAAATTTTATGAAAGAACTGTTTTCTAATGATGGTAATATGCGCTAATCCCGCTTAATAATGTAATAATTATTTTTTTAACTAAACAACAGACTATTCTTGATTAAATGAAGTAGGTTGTGAAGGGGTAGCAGTCAAAAAATAAGCAGTGTTGAGATTAACAGACCAGATATTTATTTTGTTATCTTTATTAGCCAAAAAAACATATAGAAAATGATTTCAATCGAAAAATGTTATATTTACAAAACTAAATTTTATTAAATTGTGCGCCTAGAGTGTTCCCTTAAGCTGAATTTGATTGAGGTGTTTAGCCACGATTGTCGAACATCGACGAATTTTACACACTTTCAAAAAAAGTTAGTTTTGTTCATGTTTAAAATTCGATAACTCAAAAATGGCTGATGCAATAAAAAAATGTTATATGCTAAAAGTTTTAGGTCATTAAATTTTGAGCACGATAAGATTTTTAAAGTAAAAATCTGTCCATTCCTACTCTGATATATGTAAAAAAAAAAAATGGTTGGTAGATTTGGTTGGTAGACTGTTTTATAATTGCAAACAAATCAGGAATAGTATAGAGAAATTAGCTTCGAACGTTGAACTCTAAAAATTAAAACGTCTGACTACTGCAAATCGTTCACCACTAGTCTTTTAAAATATATTTTTTTTTTTTTTACTAATCCCTTTTAAACCTTATATAAATCATCCAGTCATTTAACTAAAGCTTTTCGATTCTTAAATTAATTCATACTTAGTGAACAAAAGGTATTACTTCACCAGCATATCACTTAAGATAATTCTTAGGACTGTGTTATGTTGTATAAATTTTTAAACAAAACCTCGATAACTTTACTAGAACATAAGTTATCTTTAAGGATATGCCCAAGATTATGGAAGTGTTTTATTTTTATTTAGATCACAGATGGTATATGAATGCGACTTATTATTATTTTGTTTTTTTACATTGACCCATTTAGTTTCCAATGAGAATATCCATAAATACGTTTATATAATGATAATAAAATATGTTAAATTCATTCCTTTAGCTTTGCAAGTAATTTTTAAATTGTTTATAGATTATGTATCGTGTCTCTAAAAATAAATAAATTGCATGCATATATTTTCACATTATGGCATAATCGTTGTTGCATAAAATGGAGCTATATAATTCATAAGACCCAACAAGAAGACAGACACTAATAAAGGAAGAGAACACGCCCATTTTAAGAAGGCAATCTTACTCGACTTTAAGGCTGTACTTAATTTCCGGAGTCCTTAATTTAAGTAGAAACCAATTCACGGGGCTATACCTTGGAGGGGGTGTTAACCTTTTTAAGTGACTTTGTTAAGAGGTTATCCTCTCCTTTCTGTCCTCATTACATTTAATGAAATTTCCATTGCATCCTTACCTAAGAATTGAACCCAAGACCCTTCATGGGTTGTTAGTGGTACAGATTTTATTTTTTTTTATTATTATTTTTTTTTTTTATTTTAATTGAACAACCTTAATTTTATATTGAATAGTTATTCAGATATAGTAATAATCTGGCAACTTAGTGGTCAAACGGGGATTATACTAAGGTTATTTAATATTTTACTCTCAATAGATTTCAATCTTTTGGGAGGAGCTGAGACAGAATACTCGTATTAAGTTCGCCGACTTAAAAAACAGTCAGGTGATAAAAAAAAAAAAATGTTAAAAAACGGAAAAAAGAAATCATCTCAACAGTTTAGATAAAGGATCAAAACAAGGAATCATGGTAGATGTTTTTCGGATAGATGTATATTTACATTCAAGTAAGATCATTTTTATGTACAATCGTTTTTCGGTTTTTGATAATATAGGTTTCCGATAAGTAAAGTATGTAGTAGTATAGTTCATACTGGTGAGGTTGATATTAAGTGCAGACACCAAGCTTATACAAGAACCACAACGTGTTTCTAGATTCTTTGTTTTTAATGAGCGGTCAATATTTGGCCGGTGCTAGGTGCTTGCAGACTCACCGGATTTTTACCGGTCAAACAATTAGTAGCAAAACGGGTCTTGCCTCCACTAACGAAATAATGACATCATTGTCAATCAAATCCCATTGCAATCGTAATTAGCACGCATTACCAAAACTAGTTAAAAACGCAGCATCTACAATTTCACCTTGTTCACACGTTTTATTTCTACACCTCTTCTGCCACCATCTTACTTAGTTTATTCTGTGGTTCCTGCTTTATTTTTTATTGTTTCTTAGTGGTTTATTTTTTACAGATATTAAACACTTAATTACTCTATATCTGTTCTTAAATTGAGCCTTAAGTTGTGAATTTTGGACAAAAATGAGGTAACAAGTGGTTTATCTTCCTTAATTATAGTGCATAAAGCTCCCCATGATTGGTGTAATTCATTAGCAAGGCAAAAGGAAACAACCTATTTCCAGTTTTACTATTCCTTTCATCGCTCACTTATCAAATGTTGGGAATACATAATAAAAAAAAATTGTAGGATTTCTAGTTTTTTTAATACCACAGATAATCCATGCACAATAATTAACAGGTTACTCCATCTGATTGATAATCAATCAATCAGGGAATCATTGCAATTAGATTTCTATGATGAAAAATAGTATTGTAAGGACAAAATTGGAAAGAGAAGAATACATGATATTTTTTGTTTTAAATAAAAAGGAAGAATTATATTTATTTAAAAAAGGAAGGTATAATTTGATAACCATATCTCTATAACAAATTTTTTTTTTCTTTTTTTTTTCTCTCTTCAAAATAATCGATTATGAAATCATTCGATTATCTCAATCAATCGAAACAGGATCATTTAATTATGAAAATCATTGATTATACACATCCCTAATAAATGATCCGCCGGTAAATAATCGGCGTGAACGCAAGCATGTACGAATATATAGTCTTGTACGCCACTGAGTCACCGGCACTTCCCGGTAATGCCTGCAATGCAGTGGCAGTGGCCGGTAGCTCACCGGCATTTTGCCGGCACCGTTCAGCGGTCGGGGTTGTACCAGGTAACTATTGGACAGTATATATATGATTTGATATATTGTTAAATGATTTTCCAGTATTACTGATCAACGCATTAAGGATTTCTCAAGTCAATCACCGTTTTACTCTTGGACACTCTCTTAACCATTCGTGCTAAAAATACCGTTTTTGGACATCTTCCTTGTCTCTTACCTGAAGCGTATTGTGTATACGAATTTAATAAATATTATTAACAGAGGAAAAAGTGGGCATTGGTTTAAATATAGGCACCGCTCCCTACTGGGTGAATACTGGCGGCGAGGACTGCCGTTGAAGCAATTTGCTAATATAAGATAGCAGTGAGCAGTTGGAACTATTCTTTCAAGTAGTGTGGATGCAGCGTGAGTGTTTTACAATTGGTGTTCATTCTTGACTGCAAACTTTTTTTATGTTATTATGTTTAGTTAAAAATAATTTCACAATGATATCTGGAAAGCAGAGATCTTAAGCTACTTTTTGAAGCACACCTTTACTCACGCACGCTTTTAGGTTACATGTGAGAATGGCCATCTTTCTTAGGTGGGGTTGGTGTAAATATGGCACCCTTTCATATTGTAAATATGGGCCCCCATTTCCACGGAACTTCAATTGCAATTTCTCCATTTGACATATCTCCTGTTGCCAACAAGAGAAGAGAACCACTACTCGTGGATGCAAAGCAGCTAAGTCACCGATCACCATAAAGATCAGTTAACCAAGTCGTTCGACAAAACTGCTTTCAAGAAGACTTCCTTGAGTTTCCCGGGGTAAGATACCATCCAGAGAGTAGGTATGGGAAAACGAAAGGCCTTCAAAAAAAGAAAATTCAACCCTCGCAACGATACGATTCATCATCGGACTCATTAGACTACAATGGCCCTTCCCTTGTGGACAGCGATGATGATAACAATCTAGATGTCAACGTTGAGGAAAAATCAGACCCAGACGATGGAACTTGCATCTTTTGTGATGGAAAGTTCTCTGAAAAAAGTGTAGGTAAAAAGTTTTATGTACCAAACGTGGGCACACTTAGATTCTGCTATATAAGAGGCAGTTATGTTTCCCATTTCTATAAATCACTTTCTTCCTGTAATAAAAAAAATTCTCTACCATTAGGTATTGTTTTAACTATTTTTGTGACTTTTTTGAAGAGGGTCCATATTTACACCCCAATTGTTCTGGTGCTATTTCAAATGCTTTTTTGGAAATCATCTTTATTGAAACGATATAATTGATTTAATCATTGTTTCGCCTTCTCGTTTTTAGGAAACTTGTTAAAGATGTAAATGAAAGACAAAAATCTAGATTTTTTTCAATTCAAAGTAACTTTACGTCAAAAACACAAGAGGGTGCCCATATTTACACATTTTCCTCTGATTATTGTAGATGGAAAGCTAAAAGGGCGGCGCACAGTGGGGCAAAATGGCCCAAAATGGGTAAAAACCTCATATTTTCTAAACGGTTCGTGCTATAAGCTTGAAATTATATATTTCATGAGGTGCTGAATTGAATGAAACCGTAATCAGCTTCATCAGATGATCAGAAAGGGTCAAAATTTAAGAACAAACAGCAAAAAAAAAAAATTAATAAAGCAATTTTGGGGTATATTTATATGCTATAGAAGCTGCTGAATAGAATAAAACCATAAACAGAGCAATCTGATCATTAGCATTGAGCCATGTTTTCAATTATAAATTTAAAAAAAAAAAAATTAAAAATCAAGTTTGTTATCATTACATGTATGTTTTTTAGGTGATAAATTGAATGAAATTTATTTTATATACCTCTATTATATACCCAAGATTCCTTCAATTAGATTAAAATTCATTATTAAGTTATATTTGGAAATAAATTATTTTTTTTTTTTAATTTTTTAAATAATTTGAAAAATGTAAAAAGTTTTACAAAGTGATTTCAGTTGAACTCTATTGAATGGATTGGACAGTTATTTAAAATTGTCAATCTTATATCAACAAAGAAGTTTGATCTTCATATTTTTCAATTTGATACATAATGAACTATTGATAAAAAAAAAATCATATTTAAAATAATAAAAAAGATTATATTCACTCATACTACATATGTACACAAATAAAATATATTAACTATAAAAGTAAAGAAAAAACAATTTTTAATCGTTCCTTTTTTTATAACAGTAAATAAGAAGTTTCATCACATAATGGGAACTTCTTTTTTTTATAATCTGGTCTTAAATTACTTATCACGGGATCAGAAGTCACCATGATAAGATGAAAAACATCTTCATTTGTTGCTGTTCGAGAGAACTTTCTGGAATGATGTTCTCTGTATTGTTTATAGTTCTTATTTCTACTTTCCTGAGCTTCTTCAGAGAGAGAACCAATAGGAAGGACCGCGTGCTCTATTATTTCTGCTCCGTGAAATAGAATTTTGTGAACAGTGGACGGCAGATAGTTATTTCAGCTGTTTCTGCTGTATATTTCTTAAATTTTACAGGATCTATCGGTGACTGACCACAAATAACTTACAATATAATTTTAAGTCTGTGAATCAATTGTTCATCGATATCCGTAATTTCAGCGGTCAATGGTGGATTTTCAAAAAATTTCCGAGAAATATTACCCGTATTGGTAGTTACAGTTGCTTGTTTCACTATGTCAACGAGTATACCTAGTTTTGCTCGTAGTTTTTTTTTCACTTCTTCAGCTTTCTTATCTCGTTGAATGCGAGTAGCTGCTGAAGTCCTCCAGGCTTCGATTGGTTTATTATAACTAAGGTGTAATATGTACTCCATAAATTTAATTCGGGCATGCTACGTTGACATACCCATTTGGAGAACTTCATCCTTCTGAAACTTTCCGAGTCTTGATAGATCGTTGAGCTGCGTTGGCTTACCTCCGCAAATTACACAATTGCTTGCCGACGGTGTTTCAGTTACAACTTGTGCCACTTTTCCATCTATCATAGTAAAATACAGGGCATGGGCTACTCGTAGTGTGCGTTCTCCACAATGTATTATCGAATCTTTGAGGTTGGCTATTTCAAATTCTACGCGATTTTTTTTTTCCTCTTTAATTAGCGCAGGGATTTCTTTTTTAAATTGAAACTTAAGAGCCCTGCAATATCGTGTTGAGTTTGGTCGATTATTCAACCAGAATTTTATATCGCTGTTATTTACAGGAGTTATTTGTACAGGCACTAGGGAGGTCATAAACAAATGTGAATCAGAAATATCTTCTGGTTGGCTAACATCATCTTCGTCTTTATCCTGAATAGTTACATATGGATATTCGTGCACATTATTAATCTGAAATGTTTGCATATATTGGCTTTAGCCTGATGCACCATCCAGCCCCCATTTTGTGTGAAGGACTAAGTTATCGTCCCATTGTTCCTTTTCGGCTAGTGATTTACTTTCTACAATCCTATTAACTGTATGATCTAGTAAATCTTGCAAGGGGACTTGTGCTGAGGTATCAGATATGTGGATATTTTCAGGATAACATTTAATTTTGGATTCCATTATCTTTTTATAACTTGGTAGTATATTAAAGCCAAAATCTTTTATAACCTTCTTTATAATATTGTATTGATATTTCGATAGTTCAGCTTGAGTCAAAAGAGCTAAAGCCTTATCTGTATCTAACATAGGAACTTTTTCCTTTTTTTGACCTGTCGATCCTGCCGCGTTTATTAACTCTTGGGAGTATTTTATTTTCAAATCCTCTATTTTATATTTTTTAGCCTTTCTTCCACATTTATTAAAATCTTTTGAAGGCCTACCACCCACATTTTTATCAGTAGGAGTACATTTTACTACTTTTTCAAAATTAATCACAAAATGATTCTGTAACCACTCCATATCATTTTTGATAAAATGTTCTCTACTATGATTTACCTGTCTTAACTTTTTTAGAAACTGGGGCCGAAATCTTCTTTTTACATGATCGATTACTTGAGATAACCGTTCTTCTTGTAGACCGACAAACCGTTCCTTTAAACTGACTTCCCACGGACGAGCTTTGGTAAATAATATTTCGCACAACACTTCATGTGTAACCGTAAAATCTTCCATTCTTTCTTTCCTTATAAATTGCCACTATACTAATACTAAACCAATCTCATAAACTAATATCACTACACTAATACAAATACAAAAACAAAAAAAAAAAATGAAAATAAGAGAACGTAATGAAACTCACAATAACTAGAAAAAGACACTCTCGTATTAATTCCATATAAACAGAAGAGCGCCGATTATCCGAACGTCAATTATTCATAAGTCCAAACACTAAATATAGAGCGTAGTTATAAATATAGAGCGAAAATGATTCCAGTGGTAGAATATAAAAGAATAAATAACATTGATATAAAAGAATAAAATAAATAAATATGATAATCTTCATAAGACAACTAAGGTATACAATAATTAGAACTCAGTGATACAAATAATAACCCCATAAATTGATCATTCAAAGTCCAAAACTTTTATTTTAAATTGATTTTTTTCTTTATTTGGAGAGCTATTTTTGAAAATTAATCTTTCTGCAATATTTTGGCACTAATTCTCTCAAGAAGAGTTAAGTGTGTGTAACTTATTTTTGTAAATAAAAACAAAAATCATATCACATCATTTTACAATGGATTAAGAAAAAAAAAAGAAAAGATATATATTTACATATATATATATATATATATATATATATATATATATATATATATATATATATATATATATATTAAATAAGACAGACTAATAAAAACAAATATACATATATAGTAAGCCAATTTTCACATCCTAGTTATAAAAAAAAAAAAAAAAAAATTTCTAAAAATCATTTTCTGTATAATGAAAAATAACACATAAATTCATCCCCTGAACAAATATGTCCGAAGCCGGGATTTATATTTATAACACGCTTTCTCAGATACCTCTACTTCAATTTGAACCCCTAAAGAGAGCCTAGTTCGGTGTAGCTTTTTTTGAAAGACCAAGTGAAATGAACATAAGTTAAATTTACGTGACAGCTAACTTCGAAAATTCCTGGCAGTCAAGGTTGTGGCTACATTAACAAAATAAAAATCGTCCATAAACCAGTAAACATCAATAGTGAAGTTCAAAGGGTTATACAAATTTTTTGCTAAAAATTCAGTCTCATAAAAAATTATTTTAACAGAACTTCAAAACCGTGTTATTTTCTCAACTCCAGAAAAGAGCAACTTCAAGGACGTGTACAGACTTTGGTAATGAAATAATCGAAAAAGCAGTTCCACAACCTTATGCTACATTTATTTAGGTATACAAAAATAATGAAAATAAAATAAAAAAAAAAATCATAAGATTTGGGGGTTTTTTCCACGTTTGCTCCACTGTGCGGCGGAACCTGATAATGTATTTATCTGTAATATGAGCAGGCTTAGGAGGCTGATTGCCGGGAGGATACGCTATTAGGACCCTTAGATCCCTCACCACTAATACTTGGGTATAAACTTTCCAAGGGATTGAAATATTTAAAAAAAAAAAATACAAAGGTTAGATGATTAATAACGATTATAATAATTGAAATTTGCTTTGGAAAAAAAGAAACTCCTTTTTAGAGGAGCTTGGAGATTGGAGAATAAAAGCTATCTATGTTGCTCCACAGCTTGGGATTTATTCTATACTTTATCAATATTATTAGCTTTAGCCCCTAAATGGCACAATAGCTCCCATCTATTGACGTCAGACTTATTTAATTTATTGAATTCTAACTACTCTTTCGTGCAATCCTAATTCTATTTAATTTAGTGGCAGTCAGCTGATTATTAATTATATTATATTTATGAAATATTTTTCATTTATTAATAATATAAAGTCCAAGGTTAATATTGATGATTTACGATTGAAGGTTTTGGTGGATGAAAGGGATTTGTCATATGTTTTAAAAATACAATCTACTTCATTGTAAGAAGGAGTTATGTACAGAAGTTTTGGGTAGGAAAATCTAAATATTTCAAAACATCTAGAAACAGATATATGAAGAAGATAAAGGGTTCTATGTAACATTTTCCTGCTAAAGGAATATGTCCCCCTCATATAGCCTCTATCCACCAAACCCTTCAACTACGATATTCCAGGGTCAGCACTGAACTTACACTATCCACTTATTACATACTATTAAAATGATAGAGTTTATATTATATTATTATATTAACGTACCATAAGTGTTAAGGTCTGAGCGGGCATCGTGAGAATCATCTCAACCAAGTCTCTCTAATTTATCATGGTTGGCCTCCTACAGCCTTTTCCACTATATCAGAGCTCCTCTAAAAGAAATATTCTTATTTTTCAAAGCAAATCTTAAATAGGTTCAAGATCCCCTATCCCATCCATCTAACCATAGCCTTTCTTTCTTCGAAGATTTTATATTTTTCCATGTATTGCCTGTGTTGATTCCAAGAGTAAATCTAATTGTCCTAATGGGTTATCCTGCCGAAAGTCAACTTCGTAAGTCCCCTCACCCTTATTCTTTCACTGCTCATAATAGAAATAAATATATCATAAGGTTCCAACTTTAATAATAATTATTAACAGTTGGTATAATTTTAGTATACATAATACCAGATGGACAATATGCCATCCCATCGTTTCGAAAGGGTCCTTATGTATCCTTCGATCTTTTCTTGTTTTCTATAATTCAATGATTTCAAAAAGAACCATTCATTTGTGTTGGTTAAAACTGTATCATAAATTTTAAAAATTAAGTAATTTTCTGAGAAAATGTAGAAAAACTTCCAAAACAGACTATTTGAAAATTACAAACAAAAACTGAATTCATAATCTAATTCATGATTTTAACTGCCTTCAATTCCTCCAAAGAGCTTCAATGATAACCATTATGCATTTGGTTCCAATTAAACTAACGATAATTGATAAAAATATACAGTAACTATATTATTTATTTAATTTTAATTTTTAACTATGCAAATACGTCATACTCTGTTATTAAGATTTAATGTGCTTTTTTTAAAAATTAATTTCTATGATCACTTGATTTAGTTTTTACTCTCCAACATAATCAATATTGTTGGCAGCTGAGCCGTCTTATAAATACCATAAATTGGTGGGAATAATCAAATTTATTCCCAAGTTATTATAATCTCAATTTATTATTTACTCAATATCGTGTTCTTTTAAAATATTATTTTTTGAATCGTGTTTAACGGAAAAATTCAGCTATTTATATATTTTAAAAATATAGATCATACAAAATATATTTTGTATATTTTACTGTAATTGATATTTTCTTTTTAATTGAATTTAACAGATTTTAATTTTCTATTATTCACCTATTGCTAAACTCAAACTATAATAACTCGTATCTTTTCAGAAAAATGCTGACTGTGGAACTCGTGATTTTGGCTGTGGCAGTGGGCTTTATACACTTGGCCATTATTATCTGGAAGGCTATGACATACTGGAAGGACAGAGGTGTCAAGCATCACACCCCAGTTCCACTATTTGGGAACTTTTTAACTGTGATCAGTTTTAGAAAACATTTCTTTCATTATTATGACAAGGTGATTACAGTAATATATACATATATATATATATATATATATATATATATATATATATATATATATATATATATATATATATATATATATATAAATCTCCAAGCATTAACAGAATCATTAGTATCAGTATCGATTATCGATTTTTATTGTTGTAATCTTATTTTTTTTAATGATTCCTTAGAAAAATTTAAAACAAACCAAAATAAATTAGCAATCATATTATTGTATATCATATTTTTATTGTATTTTTTTACCATAGGTATTAGAAGAAGAGTGGTAATTAAAAACAACTTGAGAATTTATTTTCACTATATTCAGTTTCTTGTTTAATTATATATTGTTTGTAGGTTTATAAAGCATTTCCAGAAGAGAGGATGGTCGGACTCCACGAATTCATGACGCCAACCTTGGTCCTTAGAGACACAGAGCTAATTGAACAAGTTCTCATCCGTGAGTTCTCAACGTTCCCCGACCATGGGCCTTTTCTGTTCGAACCATCTAGCGTCATGTATGACAGCATTTTTAACATGAGTGGCATCAGGTGGCGAGCTTTAAGGTCAGTTCATAAGTAGATATTAATTTAATAGATAAGATATTATTATTCCATAGTGTTCAGAAAATACTTCTGATAAAGGGAAAATGATAAATTCTAGCACTATTAACTTGGTTATTTAATGGTTTTTAAACTTCGAATTACTTTTCTATGTAAAGTATAAGTTTTATCGTGTTGTTAAAAAAAAAGACATGTTATATGATTTTAATCTATAATGGCCATCTTCTCTGCTCAAGTCCTGAGCCAGTGTAACATTGCGTTTTCGCACAGCCTCCACTGGATTTGACACTAGTGACGCTGCTGAGAGCAGCGCTGGTATATTTTTGAGCCTGGCTTAACCTCTGGTAAGTGGAGGGTTAATCTCAGTTAGGGGTTTCTCGGGATGCTTGTATATATCGTATGATTTTTTTCTTCTTTATTTTAGTCCACTATTTTTATTCTAATTCTTTTTATATTCTAATTTTATTTTATTTTATATCTTATACATTTTTTTTGTGATTGTGCATAATATAAACAAGGATTAATTTTATTCATATCACTTAATGGTCTTGAGTGAGGTAGATTGTCATATTTACTCAATAAAAGAATTATAAATGGATAATCTGAGTTCAATGAGCTGTATGAATATCACAAACTTTCATTGATGGATTCCGCATGTAATGTCAAAACTGCAATTAGTTACCTTACTGATAAAAAGCTAGGACTTCAAATGCCATATCTACTTTCATCCATTAGATGTTTATACCTACTAGTTCAGCTCTAATTATTTTGTTTAATTCATTCATTATCCATCCCACAACCCTATTAGTATCATAAATGAAATTTAATGGTTTATTTAAACAAATCAAAAATAAAATAATAATGATATTATAAAACAACGCATCACTATGCATATTATGTAAAATATAACTTTTTTATGGAGAGATAAGGTTGGCAGTTTATCTAACTTAAACATACATATCTCTTTAATGCTATGCCACCTTCAAACCTCAAGCTGAAATTTATTTTTTCAAATATACCACAAGGTAAGATGCTTCAACATCTCAAGAAATTGTTTGAATTATTATGGACTATCCATGCCAATTTGTTGTTCCTAAGGTGTAAAACAAGAATATATACGTGCCCAACAAACATATTATCTACAACTCTTTTCAGTAATGATAAAATAAAATGAAATGTATTTATTTTAATTTTTAAGTTAAAGATGGTCTGAAAAGAAGAAAATTATTTTAAATATATAAAAAAAACAACATTAAATTTAAACCTATATAAGTAAGACGATAACAAGGACAATATCAGTAAAATCAAAGTTGGAAATAATCGTCAATCTATTCTAACAGCATACAGCAAATCATATTATTGGACCTATCCACCCCTAACCCCATTTTCTGGTTTCATTTATTCATAATTTTATTTTTTTTTTTTTTTTTTCTGTTATGTTAAATATATGATAAAAAAAATAAATGAATAAATAAAATATTTTCAATGAACAATTTTAAAATTATTACCATACACATATTATACACTTTACCATAGTTCAATTATCATAACAACATAATAGTAAAACATTGTAATGATAATAGAACTATAGTGATAGACTTATATTATACATCTGTGTGTGTATACATATATATATATATATATAAAACTGATGTTGCTATTATTATCCTGGATTCCATAATTAATAGAAACTCCAACTTTAACTTGCAACTGAGCTTTTTTGAGATTCCAGAAATGTGTAACGACTCAACTTTTCACTATCATGAAAACAGATGAAAAATGTTTTTACCACACACAGTATTTTTGAAGCTGTAAATTTACTGGGTAATATTACTGTAAGTCGATAACAAAGTGAATATTGATTAGTTACTAACAGAGTAAAGACAATTTTCTCATAAAAATAGAGATATTAGACACATGATTACTGCACAACTATGTAACAGACTATAATTGACTCCTGTTGTTCTAGTTTTTCATTGACAACTTTGATTGGACACTAAAGAAGAAAACAGAAGGTGAATTTCAATATCTAATGATAGTATTAATTTTTTTTTGTCTTTATTTTGTTGACTAAGAAATTATATTGAGAAATATTATTTTTGTTTGTATCTATTTTCCATCTAACATTAAAAAATTCATTACCATTATACCACTGTTTGGAAATCTTAAATTTATTACTAAAACCGGTGCATACATTTTTTTAAAAAAACTAATATCAATATTTCATTATTAAGTAATTACTATTAAAGAGTTTAAATTAATTGATTTTTTTAGAAACAAGCTGCTGGTAACATTTACAACTGGTAAGATGAGATCGGTATTTCCTGCTCTTTCTGAATCATGTCTAGACTTGCTCAACAGCAATCCTAAAACACTCAAAAGAGAGATGCTGAGTGATTTAGCGATTAGAACATTCATGGAGAGTATGTTTGGTACAAAGATACAAAAATCTGCTGAAGCAGAGATCTTCACCAAGGCTCGGAAGATCTTTGAACCAACTAAGTGGAGGTATGCCCAACAAACGCTTCTCACCTACTTCCCCAAAATAGCGGACTTTCTGCATCTCACCTTTATGCCAAAGGATTTAGACAATTATTTCAGATCAATCATGGACACTGTTCTCAACCAAAGAGTAGCTTCAATGAAAGAGAGGAACGATTATGCTCAAGTTCTGGTACAGATGAGAGAGCAGAAGAAATTAAATATATACAACCGGGAGAATAAAAAAGTAGACCAGACATTTGGTGGGTACCTTTTTTATTATTAATGTAAAATTCAAAGTGTTTAACTTATCATATTACCTATTTATCTTAATAATTTTATTTTAGTTAAAATAATATATTATTTTATATATATAAGGAGTTATCTTTCAAAACTGAACATGCCCACTTAAGAATTTTTTTAAAAAAGAGCAAAAAAAAAAAACAGACTTTCCCCTGCTGTTAAATCCTGTAGATAGATGTATATTAAGAAAAACAGAGTATAGTAGTGTGTGCAGCTTGCAAGGCTTTATCTATGTATTATTTATGTATATTATCAGAAAGCAAAGAAAATAATTTTGAACGATGTTCAGTTTTGAAAGATGACTCCTCATATCACAAAGAAAAGTGAAAGAACAATATCTGCCTATACCTCCAAACCTTAGTTGGTAAAAATGTGCATTGATTAGTTCTATTTGCTACATATTCTTCACAAGTAGTAAAGAAGAAAGTATTTGTTTAAAGAAAGATAAAAGACTACTATTTTGAATGTCCAGCTGGTTTATCATCTGATCAATCAATTCAACCAGTGAGATAATTAGATACTGCAGAAACTCTCAAGGAAAATTTTAGTAACCTGTTAAATTTTTTTTTTATGGCTTCCTAGGCTTGACAGCCCATAACCACCTTAGGTTAACTGAACAAATTTTAGTTTAATAAAGTTTAACAATTATTTACCAGGGTATAGTTGCCAGCCATATGTCTGGGATGAGTGAGCTCCTAATTACTAATAGGCCTTACTTATTGTTGTGTATTACCGTTAGACTTATAGTAATATATATTGGTAATCGATACTGCGATTACCTTTTCTGTGTGGTTATCTATGATATAGAAAAAAAGTTCTGTTATGGTTAGTGTGTGTGTAATTCATCCCAGTTCTATTACATATCAGATGTATATGATAATTGGCGACGAGGATTTAAACCTATTTTCGTCAGACATTCAAGAGTCACAGAATGTTTTCTAAGCCTCAGTCACGTAAGTCATCATAAGAACTCAGCTAACCTATATCAGCAATATTCTCACTGTCTTGTCACTTAATTTTTTTTCGCCCATCTCTCTTGCCGATTGTCACTAACAATGGATGAAAAACAGTTTAATCAATTCCTCACTACATTCACAGCAGCTCTCTCAGCTAGTCAAAATCAGTTAGTCAAGGACATTTTAGCAAATACATCAACGGACATCGCGCCTTTTGAGGGCTTTGATGCGAAAAAGGAGAAGTTTACTAATTACCTAGAACGCTTTGACAATTATTTGACGGTGAAAAACGTGAATGATACTGCAAAGAAAGCACAGTTATTGTGTGCTTCAGTAGGGTCTGCTCATTGCAACAATTTATCCGCCTTTTTGGGTCCCCAAAAGCCACTAAAAGACCTATCTCATGACGATCTCAGGAAGGCATTCACACAAATGCTTTCCCCATCAAAAAATGTAGTTGTCTCTCAGCATTATTTTTTTTCATCATATCAGGAGGACTCTCAAACAATCCCAGAATATGTTGCAACTTTACAACGTAACCTCACTGATTGTGACTTCTTTGTGAGTTGCTCATGCAAAAAGAAGGTTTCTGTTGCAGATATATTTTTACGTGCACAATTTATCAGGGGTATAAAAGACAATTGGATTAGGGAAAAACTTTTACAATCTGATAATACGAAATTTGATGACATTGTAGCCAAGGCTGTAGCTTTAGAAGCATCTCGTATTCAAAGCCATGAATTGATGAACCAATCCAGTTCTAACTCATCTTATCAGACTGCCTCCACTAACAAAGTGTCACAATTACAAAACCCTCGTCATGATCATCAACCCAGTAGGCATTCGAGAAACAAAAGTCCTTCATCAAAATTCTTTCAGTACAGAAATCGTTCACAGCCCTGTTCAAAGACCAACATTGACTTTCGAGCCTTAGGCATTCATGACCTTTGCTTCAAGTGTGGACGGTCATCTCACCGCCATTGCAGAGCTTGTGGAAAGACAGGGCACATTCAAAAAGTCTGCATTACAACACTAACTAAGAACAGCATTGACAGTAAGCAGGTAGATGAATTATCTAGCTCTGACTCTGACTCTGAACATATCTATGGAGTTAGTTACCTTGAACCTGTTCATTTTCACACAAATGTGAATCTTGTTGACCTATATGAAGTAAATGCATGTTCAGGTAAATATCTTATTCCGATTTCAATCAATGGTAGACCTCAGATAATGGAGGTTGACTCCGGTGCTCGTTTTTCAATTATGCCAAAAGACAGATTTGATGCACTTAACCTTAGAATTGACTTACTTTCTTCCAACATACGTTTTCGTACTTTTTCAAACAATATTGTCACATGTGCTGGCAAAGCGAAAGTAACTATCACACACAAAGACAAATCTATTATCAGTGATTTATACATTGTTCCAGTCGGCCATGATGCCCTGATAGGCCGTGATTGGATAAGAGGCCTGGGGTTGGAACTCAAACAAATTGATATCGATATGTCTCTTCAGCTTTCAGACCAACCAGAGACAAACATCCTCTCTCTCACCACCGATGAGATTATTCAGGAATTCCCCTCAATTTTTGAAGAAAGAATTGGCTGTATACCCAACCTCAAGGTATCCTTGAATCTGCGAGACAACGTCAAACCAATTTTTACACGAGAGAGAGTAGTCCCATTTGCTCTCAGAGAACGAGTCAACAACGAACTGGACGCACTTGAAAAGGAGGGGATTATTACACCAGTAGCCACAAGTGATTGGGGCTCTCCCTTGGTCGTTATTCCAAAACCCGACTCAGGAGTTCGTTTATGTGTCGACTACAAGTGCGGAGTAAACGAGAGACTCGTGTCTGACAACTTTCCAATACGGAGAATTGACGATGTTCTCAGCAGCTTACGGAATTCTAAATTTTTCTGCAAAATTGATCTGTATAAGGCCTATTTACATGTCCAAGTAGATGAAAACAGCAGTGCCATCCAAACTATCTCCACACATCGAGGAACATATCGTATGCATAGACTCAGTTTTGGAATTCGCACTGCTCCAGGTGCTTTCAACAGAATAATGTCTCAAATTCTTCAGGGTTTACCAAAATGTGAGCAATATTTTGACGACATCATTTGTCATGGCACAACATGGGAGGAATGCGCACAAAATCTACGTCTCTGCTTGCAAAGATTGTCAAAGTATGATCTTCATGTCAACAAAAAGAAGTGCGCATTTTTTCAAACTAGCATCGAATATCTTGGCCATATTGTTGAACATAATAAAATTCGGAAATCGCCAGAGAAAATCCAAGCTGTAAGGGAGATGCCACGTCCACAAAATGTGGATGAGGTTCGTCGTTTTGTGGGCATGTTGTCTTATTATGCGCGCTTCATTCCTGATTATTCGACATTATCATATCCTCTTCGTAGGCTCCTTTGCAAGAACCAGATTTTCCAGTGGACTTCCGAGTGTGAGTCTGCTTTTCTCAAACTGAAGTCAGAAATGTGTAGTGATCGTGTACTGGTGCCCTATGACCCAACCCTGCCAATTGTTTTGACTTCAGATGCTAGTCCAGTTGGCATAGCAGCTGTTTTAAGCCACATCGTTGAAGGAATTGAGCGACCCATTGCTTACATCTCCAGATCTCTATCCTCATCAGAAAAAAATTACAGCCAACTTGATCGCGAGGCCCTTGCCATTGTTTTTGCTGTAACAAAGTTTTATAATTACATTTACGGAAGACGTTTTTATCCTAGTCACTGACAATGAACCACTGACCAGAATCTTTGGTCACAACCGATCACTCCCTCAAATGACATCTGCACGCCTACTGAGATATGCCTCATTTCTTGCAGGATTTGATTATTCAGTCAAATTCAAGAAAGGAATTGAAAATGAAAATGTTGACTGTTTGTCTCGAGCACCCATTTCATCCAATCTACAATCTTTTGATGTTAAGATTAATGAAGAGGTTCATTTAATACAATTTGAAGCACTACTTCAGATATCAAATGTGGAAATCACAGCTGAAACCATAGCCCAAGAAACCAGAAAAGACCCAGAACTTCAAGCTATAATTCAACATCTATTGTCTCGTTGTGAAGATTCGCCCTTCACTATTTCAAATGGCTTATTGTTTCGATAAGACCGGGTAGTCATCCCAAAAAGCCTCAGACCCGCTATACTGAGCCAGCTGCATGCCACCCACATTGGGATCATGCGAATGAAACAACTGGCAAGGCGTTACATCTATTGGGAAGGCGTAGATAGAGAAATAGAACATCTAGTCAAAGCCTGTCAGGATTGTGCACTACTGCAGAAAAACCCTCCAAAAGTCGTCACTCATCCATGGAATGAACCTGTGAACAATTGGGAACGCATCCACATTGACTACGCAGGACCTTTTGAGAATCACCACTTCCTCATATGTATTGACGCTAAATCAAAATGGCCGGAGATTCGGATTTCCAGAGAAGCACCAACATCCTCTTCTACTATCTCACTGCTTGAAGATATATTCTCATGCCATGGGTATCCATCAATCATTGTATCAGATAATGCTACAATCTTTACATCGCAAGAGTTTCAGAAATTCTGTTCCAGCCGAGGGATAAGTCAGAAGCTCATAGCACCGGGTCACCCAGCCACAAATGGCCAGGCTGAGCGTTTTGTGCAAACCTTTAAACACCGAATGAAGGCATGTGTACATGAAAAAGGAACGCTGGCAGAACGAGTGCGAAGAATTTTGTTCCATTACCGTGCTTCCCCTCGTGGGAATGGAGTATCACCAGCGGAAGCATACTTGAGCCGTAAGATAAGACTTCAATTGGATGCTATTTTCCCCAAACAGAAGGAAAGGCCTCATCCCAGGGACAAGCTGGTTCGATCACTTCAACAGGGGGAGAGGATTCAAGCAAAAATGTTCCAGAACAACTCTGAAATATGGCAATTTGGCATAGTGAAACGTCAATTGGGATCACGACACTATCTTGTGAAATTGGATTCTGGGCGTATCTTGAAACGACATATAAACCAGCTCAATTCCACCAGGGTGCCATCAGCTCAATCAATGACCTATACCCATGAGAGAGATCTGGGAAAAAAGTCAGTGATTATTAATGCTCCAATCCTGCCCAAGCAAAACCCAGTGTCAGAACACTGCCAGCCAGAAGGAACACCTAGTAACCCGAATGAGGCCCCATCTACTGAAACCACTGTACCTTCAACAAGTTCTTCAGGAAAAGAAGACCCAAATTGTCGTCCGATCCGATGCCGAAGACCACCATCATATCTTAAAGATTATGAGCACTAATATTTCAATATGTTTTGTATGTTCAATATGATTATGTATGTATTATATAAGTATGTATGTATATGTATTATCTATGTATGTATTGCATGTTCAATATGTTTTGTATGTTAGATTTTCATGTTTCATATTTCAGTTATTCATATTTTTGTAAAAATTCAAATTTTTAAAATCCATAATCTTAGTCCCTGTCATATAAGTGGGGGAGACACTGTTGTGTATTACCGTTAGACTTATAGTAATATATATTGGTAATCGATACTGCGATTACCTTTTCTGTGTGGTTATCTATGATATAGAAAAAAAGTTCTGTTATGGTTAGTGTGTGTGTAATTCATCCCAGTTCTATTACATATCAGATGTATATGATACTTATCCAGAAAGGGATTCTTGGTCATCAGTGGATACCTGGTAATTAAGTAGTCACCCATCCATGAGGTCATGAACTATGGCTGTACTCATCTTCAGTATCAATAACTACTGCACTAGGCCAATTAGCTGATTAATTAGAGAATAGGTATTCCCTCTCCATCCCACCTTTCATTATTCTCCTAATATAAGATAATCCAGTGGTGGGACAGACAGGGAGTTTTTAGGCTATTTTAGATAGTTATGGGGGTAAAACAAGGTGATATCTCTTTTATTGGATGATATCTTTGTTGTTGCATACGTATATTAATTTCTTTGTGAGCTTTGTAGCTTTGTTAGTAATGCATCAATATGTTTATAATGATGGTTTTAAATGAAAAACCAAACTCAAGTTTGACAGAAGTGATATTTTTGTCTGCTTTTCTACAAATGAAGACTAGTAAGGAGCTTTGTTCATGTACTTTATGTGACATAAAAATTAATAACTAATTTAAACTTATAGTTTCTAATTCAAAGAAGATAGAAAATATATTTACAACTCTCCTTTATAAATAATATATATTATTATTGTAATTTCCACAGTTATTTTTAAATCTCAGTTAGCAACTTTAGCATTAATTTAATTTTTTTGCTTTTGAAAAAATTTATTATATTATATTTAATATTTTATCAAATATAAAATAATAAATACAAAAATAAATAAATAAATAAAAAATTATATTATATTTGTATTATATTTATATTATATTTTTATAAATATAAAAATTTTATTATATTCTTACAACTTACGCATCCTTACAGATGTTACAAACGAATTAGCAATTGCCCAAGCCTTCATGTTTTTCTTTGCTGGAATGGACGCAACTTCCCTTCTCATGCTGTACACTGCCTACAACTTAGCACAATCTAAAGAGTGCCAAGCTAAAGCTCGACAAGAAATCAAGGCAGTCCTGGAAAAATATGGGGGTTATTCTTGGGAAGCTGTAAGAGACATGAAGTATATAGATTCTTGTGTACAAGGTGACTGCATCTAAAAATATCATAATTCAGAACTAATGCTTAAATAAACATGTTAATTAATAAAACGAGTTAAACATTAATAGTTACAATAATAAAGTAATGTATTTTTTCAGAGACCTTAAGAATGCAACCATCACTTCAGTTCTTAAATAGGGTCTGCGATAAGGATACATCAATTGATGGAGTAAAGCTGTTGAAAGGAACAAGAATAATTATTCCCATCCATACGATTCAAATGGACCCAAAGCATTTTCCCAACCCTGAAAAATTTGATCCAGAAAGGTTTATGGAAGGAATTAATGACAAGTTCACTCACCTCCCATTTTCAGATGGGCCTCGAGTTTGTTTGGGTAATTTCAACCAGTATAAGCATAAAAGTTATTTAATATTATTTTCCCGTCATATATCAAACATCTAGTATAAAATATTCACAACTCTAAACTTAATTATAATGTATTTTATTTTTTATCTGTACATACTTCTATCATCTAGGACAATACACCTCCAAATATTGGGCAAACCAATGAATACTCATGGTTATCAGGATTTCATGGATATCCAGTTTTATAAAGTCTTTTGTTTGTATTATTATGTGCCTAACGTGCTTGAAACTCAGTCTCTATTTTGTTGATTTAGAAAGTAGATTCATAATTTTTTCCCCAAATCGATAATATACCAGTTAATTACAAGCAATTCTGATATAACCCTATCTTTAAACTCTTTGAAATTCATTTAAAATACTGATCTTTGATATAGATAATTCTGAATAGTATAATGTATAATAGAATAGGTATAACGCCAGATTCATATGGATAGTAATATAAGTTTCAGGACACTCAGAATCTTATCACACACTCAGAAACTTACTTTGCAAATAGATCACATTGCAAACCTTATCACTTGAACATGAAGATCTTGATACTAACGTTTCGGGGAACATTTTTTTTTTTTTTTTTTTTTTTTTGAATAGTTTGAATTGTGGCTCAGAGTTATATTGGATATATTGGACAAAGATAAAACCAGTTTTGATGTGACAGAAGTGATTAATATTACAGATTAAGCTTCCTGAGTTTTGATTCAGAGATTACTGCCCTATTTGAGCTTTGGCATTCAATAGAAGCTTAATAGATAGTGTTCATAAAAATTTGATGAATTAATCAATTGATGGTTGGTATTTTTATTTGTTTTAGAATATCACCTTAAATTTGTGCATTCATTTTCTTTTCAGCAAAAAACTATTGTTCAACATTTGCAGTCGACATTGCCCTCATATCACCACCACCTCCACCATGGAACCTCCCTTCCCCCCACATATTTCACTGTTACTGCTAAATGCTTTAATTTTTTTTTTTTTTTTTTTTTTTTTTCTCTGGATTTCCTCCTGTCCATGAGACCTTGATAGTTATATTTTTGTCTCTTAACTTATTACCATGTATTTTCAGTGTTCAGGACAATTTTTCTTTAATTTTCTTACTTTATTACTGTTATTTTATTACTATTATTTTATTTCTATGTTTTCTAAATTGCAATCTCTGCTTTCTACTTTGTTCATTGGTCATAGGTTTTCCTCCAAGTTTATGTACCTGTAAACTATTTTTTTAAAGTATTTTTGTAACATTGTGTTACAATGTGCTTCTTTGACAGTTTCATTATAAACCTCTGATCCAATAAAAAAAGCCCTTGTTTTGGGATTATCTTTTATTTTTTAAAAATAATTTTGGCCTCACCATGCTCATTTATCATTCTAAGCTGACTAAAGCTCACTTTAAATTCAAATGTTTATTCTTGCCTGTAAATTACATTAGTAGATACTCTACCATTTATCTACTGTGTTGTTCTACAAATATTGTGAAAGCCAAACAGACTAAAAGATGTACAATAAATAATCATTATAGTAAAAATTGCTGATATAATAATTGTGATATTTTATTACTTTGCAATCACTTTAAATCGTGATAGATTTCAAAGAAATGTGTATTTCCAGAAACGTTTGTTACTAACTGTTTATAGAGTGAACTGTCATAATCCTTTGATGCCCTAATATAAATATGTGTTATTATGAATGTTTAAGTTTGTGAATAAATAGTTTTTATGACTTTTTGATAAATATCTGACCTGAGTAAAGTCCACATTAGGTTATAGTATCAGCATGTTCATATTATATAGAATAAAGTATTCTGTTCGAAAAATTAATTTAAATTCTGAATTAAAGGTTTAGTTTTTTCTTTTATATATATGTGTGTGTGTGTGTGTGTGTGTGTGTGTGTGTGTGTGTGTGTGTGTGTGCGTGTGTGTGTGTGTGTGCGCGCGTGCGTGTGTGTGGGTGTGCGAGCATGGGGGTTTGTTTTTTTAGGGATTTGTCCATTCCAAAAGACAATTCTTCAGATCAGTATCGGTATACAGAATCGATTATTGTAATTCGAGTCCTAGGTTAGAGTTTTCTAGGTATTCTTCTGGTGAATAGTATTTCATTGTATAACCATTATAAAATGTTATGATTTTACATCATATTAATGTTAAATAGTTCTTAATTTTGAATAGTCTCCCCCTATAGTTACTAATTAACATCATTTAGTAGCAATTGAATAATAATTTAACTGTTTACAGGAAAAAGGTTTGCAACAATGGAAACAACAACTTTCATTGCACACCTTCTTGAGAATTTTGAACTGTCACTCAATCCTGAAACTAAATTACCACTGAAGTACCAACCAACAGCGCTCTTCCTTACTCCAAAAGTAACAAATCCCATAAAAATAGATCTCAAAAGAATTGAGTCAAAAGACTAATAATTAAATTATTGTTTTCAATAACAGATTTCTTTTATGTTCCATTTATTTACAGTATATTAAGTGATAGAACTTTGTAAAACAAGCAAATTATATTCCATCAAATTTCTCAAAATTATGGAAAACACTTATTTTTAAGGAAGCTTAGATAAATGTTAAAAATGTTTATGTATACGTATTTGTTCAATATTTATTCACTGTATGTTTTTATGTTTTGTATTTTAGTGTATATTAATTTCTGAGTGAGGGTTTAGTTTAATATATACTTTATTAAATGAACGAAACCTCTGCATACTATTTTCTTTAACTTAGGTCTGACACTCCTGTTGTAACAAAAAGCTAAGATAAGATATTTTATAGTTTAAATACAATCTATTAATGTATTCTTACTGCTCAATACAGTTATATGTTTCATTTTATAAATAAAATAATATAATGACTTAAAAAATATATAATTAAAACCAGTTTTATAATTTATTCCACTCACTTGGAATACCATAAGTATAATCTAATTGTAAGTAGAATATATTTTGTTTAAAATTAGTTTGTTTGTTATTAGACATTGAAGAAAAAATTAGAAAAAAAGAAACAAAAAGTTAGAATTCAATCTTAAAAATTTTTTTTTTTTTATTCTAACTTCACATAAAAATAGTAAAAGATGGATATAGTAATAATATTTCAAAGTATTCCATCAAAAACTTTTGACATTCTTAATAAATTAGATAATGTTTAAATAAGTAACTACTGAAATTTGTGTTAAAATTAATAATAGCTTTAAAATAAATTTTTATTTTATTTTTAATTTCTAAAATATAAGTATCTATTAAACAAAACAAAATATACATACATACATATATATATATATATATATATATATATATATATATATATATATATATATTGGATAGATGGAGGTGATCAAAAAGGCAGTGAAGAGTTTAGAAGGAAAGTGTATGAAGAAGAGAAAATGACTAATAATATTTTTATAAAAATAATATTTTTATTGTGGTGTCTTCAAGCTATAAACTTTTTGATTTACGCATGTATAAATGTTACTTATGTATATTATTATTATTGCGTTCATAATGAGTATTATTTTGTCATTAAATAGATATATGTATAAAGTAAATTAACCATCGTTATTAACTTGGTCCCAACCACGTCGATTGATCGAGTTCCAAGTGTACATTAAATACAGGTTTTGAAGTACCGAGAAATGTTTTAATTTTGAATGAAACAGAATTTCAAAGTATTTCTTGGAAAACGCTTTAGAGCAGGAGAGCAACCTGGAACAGTCTTTGTACTTTGATTCGGTCGTTGACAGACGCAATTATAACCAGGCCTAAAATTAATTTCTTTCTTATTTTAAATAAAATGATTGTTCGCACAACGGTCAGACAACCGATTTTGTTTCACAGAATACAAATTTGAAGAGTACAAGGTAGTAAATTGGCCTTTATAATTGTGTTGAAAATCACAAAGACTTGGAAATTCTTTACGATACTCATTGAACTCGCCTATGAAGAACATGTATTCAGATCACTTAGGAATATATTGCATTCCATATTCAGGTCAAGAAGCTTTATGAAGGAGGAAAATCAGTGTACTTCGTTTGGTCGCCAAGTCATATCGGAATAAAAGGTAAGGAAATGGCTGATGAAGCACCAAAAGAACAAAAGAAGCTCTATCCCTACCAACACGAGGCAAACCCATTAGGACCGTATCAGAACTCGCAAGCCCTCTTAGAAAGACGACATCCCAGGAGTGGCAGACATTGTTGGACACAGTGAACTGAAGATAATTAAGAAGGACATAGCTGTTCCTGCTACGGTTGCTTACTTGCTTACGCATAATACGTTAAGCGCCAGGAAGAAGTAATCCTGACGCGATTAAGTATTGGCCATACAAGAATTAGACACCTTCACCTTATAACCAGAGAGGTTCCTCCCAAATGTGAAATGTGTGGCAATGGTTTTTCAATACCCTATGTTTAATGAGTGTCCTTACTATACCAAAAGGTTGACTGTATTGGGAATACCTCGAGACATTTCAATGACACTAGGAGACGATGAAAATCTTATTAAAGAAAAGATAGCCCTGCTTTACAGATAAAAACTGTATCATAAAATATAGGTAGATAAATCTTGAACATTATTTTCCTATAAAGATGGAACGAGCGTGGGGGTCACCTGTGGTGCAGTGGTTAGCATAGCAACCTTCTAAACCCAAGATCGCGGGTTCGTAGCCCGGCAGATGACCTTAGGATTTTTTAAAGGGAGTAAAAAATCCTTAGCTATGCCGTCCTTCGGAAGGGACGTAAAATGGGGGTCCCGATCCTGTGCGATGTCAGGTTCTCGTTAAAGATCCCTATCCTAATTATACCTGGATAGGCAAAATTTAGGACTCCCACCGTAGCATCGTCCGATTAGCCATAGCAGCATAAAAGTGACGTTAAACAAATAAACAAACAATCGAACGAGCGTTGATGACTCTTATGTTTTCCGTTCAAATAAACAAACAAAGCATTAAAATCTATAAAAATATTTTTACGAAAAAATATTATTTTTTAACTATTTGGATAAATACTATTTGATAAGCCATATCTCTAGTCATTGGGCAATACTAGTTTAGACGACTTATCCTCAATTTGTGTTATTAATCATTGGTACACTATTGCTCTCACACTATTGGTAAAGGTATGTAACTCTAGGACTCAAACGTTTTCTTTTGCGAGATTATCCTTAATAGAGTTATAAACTTTAACCGATGGTATAAGAGCCCAGAAGTTAAACAATGAACAACTTAACGCAATTTGAGAAGTCAGCTTAACTAGCCTTATCTAGTAATAGCTACCAGAGGTATTAACACACCTTTAATGCCATATTATTCCTTATATTCTATCAGCACATAATACAAGGTATATTTCCAGATATTTACATGTATTTTCTTGCATTTATTAATATATTTTTACATTCAGAGGGTCCCTGATTCTGAAAAAAAGTTCTTTTTTTCGTTGCTTCAATTTTACTTCCCTTCTGCCTGTGCTGAAGTAAACAGGTTTGTATCTTCTCATATTCTATTTTTTCAAATGTGAAATATGTGCCGGATTTGTAATAGAGTAGTAAAGACAAACGCTTCATCATCTCCCACAATTTAATAGTAATATATATTCATGACGGTATAAACCAAGTAGTCACAACTCAATGAAAGACAAGCCACCAATAATAATGTAAAAGCCAGAGTTGTACCAGCCTACCTGTCTGCCTTGTAGTTGCGGAAGTATTTAGTCTTTAACCAATATCTTTGGAAAATAAAATTAGAACGCTCAGAGGAACTAGCCTTATTTTGAAGGTCAATTTGTTTTGTTTTTTTTATTGCGGAAAATTATAACGCGTTGATAAGGAGTCATAATTGAAATGATTGTTTTTTCATCAAAATATTGTTGAGTATTTAAAAATCAATTTATCAATTCTAGTTACACGATATCAATAGAAACCGTCCCAGAACTAGCTAATAATGAAATTGCGAGAAACCTTTAGCAATTTATACAAATGAATTGTAGTTTAAAGAGAGTAATGAACAATAAGCATAATTTATTAATAAAAAATAAATAATTTATGAGACAAAAAAACAAAACAATTATGTATACTTATATACTTTATATACAAGTAGTCCTCTGAATTCTCACTACAACAATGCAAGTTCTAAAATGCTATTTGATAAATATACAAGGAATTAGTATTGGTAAAAATTACATTAAAGAAACAATGAATAATATAAAACGAAAGTTATTAATGACGTTTTTATAGGTAACATCGAAAGTTATTGTCATTAATTAATGCATATTTAATAGACATTTTATAAACTAAAAACAAAAACCTGGTGTAACTTTCATATTTTAAAATTAATTCTATATAATAATAAACTAAATATAGAATAATAATCGTATAATTTTAGCTGATTCTATGAAAGAAAAAAAAATCTTTACAAGGATTTATAGTTTTCAACATGTGTATGGTACCTCTTACCAAATGTAGTGGCACACGGCACCAGAAAATATACAAATAAACAAATAAATAATAATAATAATAAAGTTCTTTATTTATTTTGTGACCTTAAGTTCTTTAAGAATTATACATTATGTACAGTCAAGGGCCTTCAGAGACTTAAAATGAAATATTATTTTTAGAATACAATAACATATAATAATAAAATAATAATAAAAAAAATTAAATAAATAAAAAGTAACAGAAAATTCATATTCAATTTGTACAAAAACAACAAAATTTCATAAATATAAACTGTTCATATTTTATGTAACTAAAAAGTTGCTATTAACAGTTTTCGGTGATCTGAATCGACTGTAGGTGGTTAAAGAATTATTTGAAAGTAGAAAGGGTAATTGAATGATAAGTGCTGAGAGGGACTGGGGTTCCATAGGGAAGATAATCGGATTAGGAAAGTTTTGTCGAAAGCAGCTGAGCATAATAATAATAAAAAAAATTTAGGGCAAGTGCACTAGTAGTTGACACTTTTAGAAAGATACCACACGTTTTTAGCAATATTTCCTCAGTTGATCAAGAGACAAATTTCTTTCTCACCTCCTCAGGTACGTGTGAATCCCGTCCGTTGTCCTATTTTTTTTTTTAAATCTGAAATAGTATTAATAGAACGTTGAAAAGTGTTAATTTTCCAAATCACCTTTTTGCAGAAGTAGGTGACACGCCCTGGATGCCAATTTTTACTAGTTGACAGGTTACTAGTTTTCGAGGTACTCTGTTGCTTCTTGCTGCCGCTGCAACAGGAATTCCCCTTTTCACGTCATCAAGGGTCTTCTCTATTTGCTGAGGCTCATAATTGAGATGTTTTTTTATTTGTGCTATTTTAAAACTGACAAAAAAAGAAAAAGAAAAAGAGGGACCTAATTCCGTGTTGTTGACACCCCACCCCCTTATCAACTACTGCATTTTGAGCTCTAAATTAGCCAAATCTCGTTCTTTCCTCTACTCGATTTTTCCTTTGCATAGAATTCACATTCAATAAAGAAGGCGAGAAATGAGAAATATCTAGTATTTGACCTCTGTCAAGCACTATACAACAGGTTATAAATATATTTTAGCTGTTGACACCCAATAAAATCCTATTAATTTTCATCTATAATCACACGGAACTAATAAAATGTAGTACAGATAACTACTATTCTAAAGTATATTCTTAAGTTGGATAGATATAAGCATTTGATAGAGAAAAAACAGAATATTTACCAGAGCATCCTTAGCCGATTGCATAAGGATGGAGGCGTTTAGTCAACTGAACTTGAGTTGTGACAACAAATTTGGTGTTAAAAACAGTTTTCCCGTCCAGGAAGTCATGGCTGTCACTCTTTGCATACAGAAATAACTGAACTACCAGCCCAAATTTAAAACGAAACGAAAGTGCAAACAGAAACCTTATTATAAGATATGTATTATCGAACTGTCAACTACCAGTGCACTGTCAACTACTAGTGCTCTTACCCTAGTAAAAATAGTCTTGATAAACTTTTTAAAAAAATAACTCGTACTTGCTTTAAAGCAAGTCTATAAATACCAATGAATAAAGTTTAGGTTTATAATCATGTACTCTGATTATACACGTGGTCGTTTTAGAACTTAAATTGTATAAATACATAATTTATTTTTTTAAAAAATTCTAATTAATATGTATAAACAACGTTGCTATTTACTTACCTAATTTTAAAAACTGACAAATTCAATCTTTTTTGATAATTATTTTTTCTTTTTAATCCGCAGACTTTAATGCTTATTCAAATGCACATTTTATTTCCGTTGTTTAGGAAAAAATCCGTATTAGTAGAAGAATTAAAAATAATAATTTACGGATTTTCAATGCAGTACGTACGTAAATTTAATAAAATTGGATCCTGAATTTATTCTTCACTATTATTTAAAACTAAAATAAAATATACTAACGACAATTATTAGATTTAAAGCTAATTCTTTCCCCCACATTATGTATGTGTCTGATCAAAGAAAAAAATTGTCTTGGTGACCGACTTTTGCCTATTGGTTCGTTAAAGGGTTCTGAATCCTTTCATATCACACAGGGATATTAAAAAAATTATTTTTACAGAAATGGCTGGATTCATAATGACTCTTTGTTTGACGGATTCATTAACACATTAAATTCCGAAAGAGTTTTTACTTGCAAGATGAAATATCACAGAAGTCTAAGAATCCAGATTTGATTCGCAAATGATGAAATAAGAGATTTTTCACTTGAGGCACGCATGATGGTTTAGAAGGATCAATACCATTAGGATTGATGAATTAATTGCTACTTCAATTTTTTATTCGAAGACTATTTTCAAATTTTAAACATTTATCGTAAGTTTAAAAAGATTCAAACTTTGCTCCATAGATTTTGTATATTGGAATTTTTGAAAAAAGTGTGACGAGAAATTTAAATGATATCTAAGGTGGCAAAATGAAAAAGAGGTTCTGACAGATATCAGGTTATATAGCAGACTGCGTGTGTGGAGACGAAAGAGTCAGATAGATGGTTTGTACTTCAGGTTTTTCCTATGGCTGGTTGTTTAATTTTTCTGATCCTACAGAAAACAAATTTAAAATCGGACTATTGGAAATCTTTATCTGGTCATTTAAAAAAATATCTGGATTGGTTTTAAACGGTTTTATTATTTTTAATGATTTAAATTCTACATACATACTACATACTATTCGTAAATATTTAATTTTAGTCTATTTTCTACCTGATTTATTAGTTTTACTTTCGAATCTTTTTTGAAATTATAGTTATCATCATTTAAATGGAAAGCGTATTTGGAATTCTATTGGGTTGTCCGGAAATCAATGCAGCATACCATGTTTAAACCAAAACCTGATATTATTATTAAAGAGATTATTTATCTCTTTACCACGACCAAAACCTGATACTTTAATTTTATTCTACGTAGTAGTTTCGGCCCAAACGTCCTATCTAATAAGATCCCAGATCTGATACAGTGTGATATCTTGGTTTCATCTTACAAGGAGACGTTTTGACTTGTAACTCACAGATTTGAATGCCGATTATCGTTTGGGTAGTAGAGACCTACACTAGTGTAAAACTAGAGTTATAGCCGTCAATGACCATTGGGAACCGAGAAAAAAAAATTAAATTTGAAAATCACGTTCTTGTTTTTTTTTTCTCAGCTCTCAGTCAAGATAGAGAAATAATTTTTTCTTGTGAAATTGTAGTTTTGCATGCTATCTCTTTATCAAAACCTGATAAATAATCTCTTTAATAATAATATCAGGTTTTGGTTTAAACATGAAATCCTGCATTAATTTCCGGACAATCCAATCAATACGTCTAAAGATGGTTTGGAAATTCCCTTAATCTTTTTTGACTTACATATCTTATGACTTACCTTTAAGTTCATATAAAATGCTTTTCGGAAAGGGTATATTTCTTTTAGTTCTAGTTTTTAGTTGAAAGCGGATAAGATGACGATGTTTTACTTTTTTATGCGGGATTCAAACCTAATTTTCTTGATACCTTTCCGACTATGGTGGTTATTGGGCCGTTTTTTCTTTATTTTTTTATTATTGATTCTAAATAAATTTTTTAAGTGGCAGAAACAGGGAAAAATAACCAGTCATAGTAAAAACCTAAAGGATGACCCATCTATCAACTCGACCTTTTCATCTCTTCACACTTTGCTGTAGGCCCTGATATCTTTTAGTACCTTTTTTCATTTTGTCTCCTTATTTGATTATCCACATGCTTGATTTCTTGTCTTACATTTCTAAAAAATTAAATCTATATAATCTATGTACCATATTGTTGATATTTTGAATTCCCTTAGTTTTTTTGTTTTTTTTTTTTGTATGTTCTTAAAACTGATGATGAATCTCTAACATTCAAAACTAGTCCTCAAATAAAAAATTCCAATAGGGATGGCAAATAATTCATTTATCCTAATGGTCTATATTAACATGTTCATGTATCCGATGAGTTCATTAATAAATTTTTACGCTTTCTTCATCGATAGAGATTCCTTACACCTAAATATTTGCATTATCTGTTTTTATTTTATTTTTTAAAAAGTTTATATACTTATCATATTAAAATTAAATTCACTCAGTAAAACTGGTGTTGAGGGTGCGGAAGGAAGAGAGAGTGCAAGGTGACTTTACCTCGCTATTTAAGGCTGGCCTATTAAAACAAGGTGACTGCCGTTTGCCCGTACTGCATTCTATGGTTTTGCACAAATACACTTTGTTAAACCATATAATCCAGGATGAACACAATCTTCCTTCCTGCTTTTGAGATGCATTTTCCTTCCTATGCAGATGATATTATAGGAAAGGATGTAAATAATGTTAAACTAATTTAAAGGATGCAGCTAAATTATTAATAGACCGCTTTCTCGAAATTAATAGGGAGATCGAATTTATTTAAAGACTAAAATACCTTCGTCAAAAAATACCAACCTTGTGTCTGATTTAGGTGTTTAGGAATCAAGGTTCTTGAGGTTAAAAGAATTCTCTTTTTACCACTTACCACTTACCACTTCAACTATTTTCCTATATTGACTCAAAGATCTAAAAAGCAAAGTATGTACAGAATTATTTTCTCGGCTGAAGTCCTGGATTTCGTCAAGACTTCTTAAACTGCAATTATTCAACTTCATAATTTACTAGGCAAACGTTCAAGCTTCTGATTAATTAAAAAACACTTATTTAAATAACAGTAATTGGACCTTTTTGGACTTAAACTTTAGAGTTGAACTTTGGACTCCATTAAACCATATAATTCATCTCGTATCCAATCGTTACTATCCAAAATCCTTATAAAAATCCTCCATGCTCTTTACTTTAGCCCAAAAAAACTTACCCACAAAGATCTTAATATACTATACGTTTCTGACATAGTTAGGATTGATGAATTAATTGCCATTTCATACAACATAATACAATAATAATTCCAATTTCCCAATACATCATAATGAAAATAACCATAAATTTAAAAATGGCTCGGGAGTAAAAATAATACATCAAGTAGAAAATAGCCTAAAATTAAATATTTATGGATCATTAGAAATAAAAAAATTGGTTTAAAACCGATCTAGATTTTGTTTAAATGACCATAAACATTTCCAATTGCCCCATTTTAAATTTGTTTCCAATAGGAACGGAAAAATCCAATGAGTCATAAGAGAAATCCCATAGGAAAAAACAAAATATTAACCTACCTGCCCCCTTTCCCTTTCCACGATGGATATATTTCAGATATCAGTTAGATCTCCTCAGGTGAGTGCCAATGTTTGATTTCTTGTTTAAACATTTTTAAAACTTTAGTGTATATAATCCATGTAACATAGTGCTGATGTGTTGAAAATTTTATATGTTTTAAAACTGAAAATGGATGTTTAGCATTCGGAACTAGTTTTCTAATAAAATAATCCCAAATGAAGTGGCAATTAATTCATCTGTCCTAATTGTATTGATCCTTCTATACCATCATGCGTACCTCGAGTGTTTCTGACATAGCTCAAACCAGATATCTATATTTTCATAGTATACTCAATAACCATTCATATCCACTAGTATCTCAACTCGCTTCTCCCCTATTCCAAATAACCCTCTGAGGTGCCTTAAAATATGGTCTCGGGACCTTCAAATATAGAGCTTATTGAAGTGCTACCAATGAGCAGTCACTTTGTAAGTAACTGACAAGTTATTAAGAACACCATCATTTCATTTACTAGATTTATATATATTTTATTTTTATACAGTTGTAAATTTCGATTAATAAATGAAAAAAAGTTCAATTAAAATACCAATTGTGATGTAAGAAATTTGAAACGTCACGTCAAATATGTTATTAGGGTTGAGTAAAACGACTTGTTAAGCAATTATTTATATCAAGAGGTAGATCATGGTGTTTCATCTCGTCAGACAGGACTTAGCCAACCAACCAGTCATTAGCTGACAACCAGTAGCTTAAGATATAGGCGGGTGGAAAAGACTATGAGGATAATCTTCTTTATCTAGACGTTCTCCTAAAATAATGTATCAATTAGATCAGGTATCATTTAAAAAACTTATTTTTAGAATTATAATTAATTGTTAAATTAACTGAAACCATAATTTTACCTTTTAGTTTTGGTGAAAAAGAAAAATCCAAACATTTTTCATTTAATTTTTTTAATGTTTTTTGAATGCTTAATCAAAATTTAAACTTTCCTCCCTTCGAAAACTCAAGAGTTTTAAACTAATGAAAGAAGCTATATTAAATTCTCTATAAATTATTTCTTATCATTTTTTTTTTCTCTCAAAGTAACTATTTAGAAGCTAGATAGGTTATTGTGCCGTCCGTGGCTTGACGCCCAAGAGAGAAAAACCTGGTACAAAAATACTTATTTTCTCAAATGTTTTTGGAATAAGAATTTTAATATTGCCACCTTAAAAAGCTTGAGCGTTCTGAAAATAAGAAATGCAAATAATTAACTTCATTAAATTTCAGTTCGTTTCTTTTCACTATTGTCGCTTTAGGAATAATACTGACTAGAAATAACATGTACAATGCAATTAGTTTGTGTATAAGGTTGCTTTTTTTATATAAATTAAACTTTAGTTTGTCACCAGCCGCTGCATCAATTCTACATATTTAACTATAATGCGCATTAGTGTCTTAACAGTTAATTTACTAAAAATAAGCTATACGAAACAGTTCGTAAACAATTTTACATATTTTATTTCTGTATGATATTTTATTTTTTAATAGTGAAGGTGCATTTGTTGACTAGATAAATATATATGTATATTTAAATTTTCATTTAACTTATTTTACTATTAATCTGACATGTAATCGACATAATATAGATAATCGACCAGTCGGCCGGACTGATCATTACTTCGGTTGGAATTCCGGTGACATCGGCTAAGTTGTATTGCTTCATTTATAGCATTAAACCTGCGAGTACATGTTGCTACATGTTTTTTGTTTATCTTATATTTTTTCTTCTGCTTATCACAAACAGTAACAGAGTGTTATTGTTTTAGAAAAATAAAGCAAAGTTTAGCAAGTTACATTATTTTAGATCGTTAATTTTGAAATTTAGAATTTAAAGGGGCGTTAATTTTGAAATTTAGAATTTAAAGGGGCTCCACCAAACCATCTAATTCATCTCGTATCCAATCCTTGCAATCCAAAATCCTTAATGCTCCTTACTTTGTCAAAAATGTCCTTATCCATAAGAACCTTAATGTTCCATACGTTACTGATTTAGCCTAAACCAGATACCTATCCTTTCATAGTAAACTCCTGCTTCCCATTCTGTTCCCAATAGTACACCAAGGTGTCTGAAAAGAAAATGGACGAGAGACCTCCTGATATAAAATGTTTTTTTTTATTTTTATTGAATTGCTACTAGTGAGTGGTTCTTCACATGTTATTGACAAGTCATTGTAATAATTTCCTCAAATTTACTTGTTGTACATATATATACAGTTGTAAATATCAATAAATAGTTAAAAATAAGTAATTTTATCGTGACGAAAAAGATATCTTGTTTATGTAACACAAAAATATCTTAGATGTAATTGCAAATAAAAACGCATGTCAATTTCTAGCAGTCTTCGTTTTGTTTATATTACATATGTCAACCTTCATATTACATTGCAATTAAGAATTAATATTTCTTAATGATGGCACAGAACAAAAACTGCGATTAATTGAGATTCCTTAAATTCAAATTTCACTTTCCATGAAAAAAAAAAAAAAATAGGTTACGTAAGTGCTTTATTCAGTATTGTAGAATATATCAAATTTATTTTTTGTAAATATCATAATCTTTTTTAAATTTCAATAATTCACTATAAAAAATAAAAATAAAAATAAAAAAAAATGTTCATATTCCTACAATAAATAAGAAACTGTAAAGATGAATCTAAAATAAAAATTATAAGCAATTCAGGCCAAGAAACTGTTTTTCGGCGTAGAAATATGAATCAATTAAATGGCCGACTAGTTAGCACTTATTGCCGACTACAAAAACAGCCGACTAGTCGCTGACTAAACTGCCCATCTCTACTGTTAAGATAATTCACTCAGTGGTATTCAACTACAGTAAATACCTCTATATATATTATTTTTATTTATTTACTTTCACGATTGTTATAATACACATTTTTTCGGCGATGCTTATTTCGGATACCTGATTCTTTTTTTAAAACCGGGTGCGAATCCGGCACTATGGCAATATGGCATCTATCACCCCACTACTCACATAAGAACACTTCTGGTTATAGTCAATACATTTCCTTCAATGCCACAGCGCTGCACACAGATTAATCGTTAACGGTATGCTATTTAAATATTGTTTATTATATTAGATTTTAAACTGTGATCAAACTGTTAATTTAATAGTAGATTTATTTAATATCTTCAATTGAATTGCTCAATTAATGTATGTTATCTGATAACCGGAAATAGCTGAAAGTCAAGAATATATCTTGTTATTGAAGGTTCCTTTAGATAACCTTAGATTATTTTTCTATTTTCAATAAAAGGGACGATTGACAGTGAGGCATAGAACAGGCAAATTCGATATACCACCTGCTTACTTCAGTACAGTCTCATCTGTTTGGTATTGCCATATTACTTATGTTCGATTAGTTTAAACTAGTTTCAGCAGTGGGATATACTGAATATTATTGAAGTAAGTGTTTATTTTTCATTTGTTAAGATGCTTGAATATCTCAGCTTGACCACTAAGTTATCTGTTATTCCGAGCATATATATCTATATTGAAGTACTTAACTTTTTCACATTAAATAGTGTGTTAGTGTTAATTTATCTTTTAACATATTCCGAATGTTGCCATTAAAAAATAATTGAATGCCTTTGAGATTTTTCGTTCATGTAGAGCCCACATTTTTGAGGAAAATTTCGAAATCCAGATGTTTTCTGCCTTATTTATTAGCTGATTCAACAATCCTATGAATTTTTCGAACAGAACGGTATTTTGATAAAACCAGAACTTAAAAAAAAGTTCTTCCAAACGGCGTCAGTGTTTTCTGAAAAACATTTCAGAAAGCCTGATTGGATGGTGGGTAAATTTTATTTATAAAGAAAAGTTTAATCGTAAAACTCAAAGACTAGGTTTTGTTTTACATGTCTTTTAGTTCGTCAAGTAAGGCAATGGCTTTCGAGTGAATTTTTGCTAACACAATAATATGAAATCTAGTTTAGAATAGTTGTCCGGTTTTTTAAAAATAATTTTTATTTAATCATTTTAAAAATATTTGATTTCATATGTATATATTTAGTTAACATATAACAAGGAAAAATATATGGAACAGATAAGTTTAAAATATTTTCAAAATCATTAAATTTATAAATTTGTATTGATTTTTTTCCTTTCAAAGTGATCCTTTGAAAGAACTGTTTATTTAAATTGTTACCATCCTTACAAATGTTTATTACCTACTTAATATTCAGATTTACAAATTATTAAAACCTATTACAATACAATTTTGTAATTCAAACACATAAAGATTTGTTTAGCTAAAAAAAAAAAAAAAAAAAAAAAACATTATAAATTGAATCGGAAAAAATCGGAATATATATAAAAAAATATTATATGCCAATAATATGGTCCATGGCTGATTGTAGCACTAAAACGTATGGCGTTTAATGGTTACTAAGATTTTATTTTCCACCTTCTCAGTCCTTGGTGTTGTCAAATCCAAGCTATTGATGAATTTTTTAAAGTCATACCAGTATTTATTTTACATGTCGTGTTTTGTTACTGGGCCATTATTACCTTTAAGAACAGTCATAATTAGTTTAGACCTTTGTCTATCATGCAATAGGCAGTCGTAAATTATATGTTTAAAAGTATGTTCTTCTCAGTCTAAAGGAAATGTGTTACTATGTATTAAATTAATACGGTTGAAACGAAAAAAAAGTTTGAGAATATGAGGTCTCACGAATCCTTTTAGGTTTCCCGTAGCCAAAATTCATATATGTATATATTATAATCGTTAGCAATAGTTTTAGAAGAGATACAAATGCTACGCAAATTGTGAGGGTCACTGCCAGTAAACCACATAAGCGTGGCAGAAAGCGCGCATAAATTGGAGTGCGGTGAGAAAAAGGGAAAGGCACTGCGAAAAGTGTGATTCTACAGACCACTGTCATGATACGGACACAGAATCTGAGGACTCTCTAAAATGATGTAGCCTCACAGTAGTATTAACCAAGCTATGTTGGGTATGTTGAAAAAGAGAACAGAAAGAGATGAAATCTCTCATATCCAACCAGTTGCGGACTGGTCTTCAGAATTTGGCTGCAATTGAACTATTGTATCCGATAGTTCTGCTGAAATGATTGATGCATCGCTTCTAAAAGATGTAGGAATGGTTTCAGAAGTTGCACTGACATACGTTTTGGATCGAAGCGAAGTCGATATAATTAGCTCCTAGATATTAAGAATATATTTTTTTTTTTTATGGAAGGAAGGAACGGATACGGTTACAAGACATTTGCAAACAAAATTGCAAACAGTGTCTGATTCAAAGAGGTCCCCGGCTGATATTAAGTGAAGTCGCAATGGCAAAACATGGACTCTCGGTCGAATTATTAATGAAGGTCTTACACGCTCTGTCAATTCAACTTAAGAAAGTATTCTAGTTTCACAAATGGTTTCAATGATGACCAAACCAAACAGTTAATGCTGTACTGCAGAGAAATTCTTTTTTCGTTCATCCTGAGAACATTATCATGGCAAGGTCAATATTTCATAAAGTCGTATTTCAGAGAATCGGACTTCAATGCGATTGAATATTATTCAATGGTTTCGTTTCATGCCAATAAAGAAGAACATCCATGGAATACCTAAGTGAAGGAGAAATGTGACATATAACTTTAAATGGGCTGGTTTGTGATCTCAAGCATTTGAAAGACAAATCAAGCAAGCAACAGAGGCCTCAAAGGCAAACAAAACCGAGTCTCAAATAAACTTGACGAAGAAACTTCAACAATATGACATGGAATGTGGTTTAAAATGAAAAAAATATTGAACTTTATATGTATTGCGCTTGAATGAAGCTAATAGAATTTGTAAGGAATAAATATTCAAAGAAAGGTTAGTTGGAGGGGAGAAGGGTGTTCATAAACATTTATCTGGAAAATAAGAAGCTCTCTATTGCAGAAGAGCGGGAGAAGTTAATGCTCGAGTGATTGATACGGTATGATAAGATTGATACGATATGGCTGAAGATAGAGACGACCATGCATTAAGAAAACATTTAGGACATACCTGGAATAGACCAGCTTTGCCGTAACACTTTATAGATAAGTACTGTTAAATAGCTTGTTATAAGTAGAATGTTCATTCTGTGCTGATACTCAAATATATTTATTATTGGTAAAATTATTCACAGATCCAGAATCATAATGTTAACAGACATCAATAGATGGGGCTGCAGTGTCACTATGGACGATATCTAACATTGATATTGTATTTAATAAACCCCAAACTATGGACGAAAACAGCAAGATAGAACATAATTCACGCTCATCTTTTATTATGGAAAACTTTGTTATTGACAAATTCCCAAGATATCCTGATATGAAAGGAATGTGTCCTAAGATCACCAGGATCTATTAGTGCCGATTGAAACGTTGAGAGGACACTTATCTTCATTAGTGAATTCATTGCTAAGTTCAAAATCAAATAAAACCTGTTTTCTCCAATGGCACTTAGTCGTAATTGGGTTTGATCCAGGCAAACATTTTCTGTCTAATTGCACTTATATCATTAATACATATTGCCTATCTTGAGTTTGGAAATAACAAGTTGTTTATGGACTAGTTTCTAAGTCTAGCGTTAAGAAATCATTTATAGGTTGTTTTTGTCCTTTTATGAAAACTATAAACCTCTATTTATTTAGTTGGTCTAATATGACAGTTATTTGCAGTATTTTATAAATGCCCAGTAATATATATATATTATATATATATATATATATATATATATATATATATATATATATATATATATATATATATATATATATATATATATATATATATATATATATATATATATATATATATAAGCTTAACGAACCCGAAGGCTTCCATACCACCAACCTCTGACCACACACCTCTATTTATCCCATCCCAACAAATCCCCAAGATCACTATGACACAATCCTGACAAACCGAGAGGTTTTCCCTAATGCTCAAAACTGATTACTTTTTTAAAATTCGGTTATTATTAAATCCAACGACTTTATATGCCCATTTCATTCGTCAAGCTGCTATAACTGAAATATTCCATCCGGGTAAACATCCTACGATTCATTGTGGAGCCTTTTAAATCCTGCTTTGCGTTTATCCTTTCTTAGTTCAAATATTCCATGCAATATCTTATTTTCGAAAACTTTAAGGTGTTGCTCTTGACGCTCTTCCCGTCACGTAAGCTTTCTCCTTTCGCATCAAAGAACTGAAAGTATGATTATGATTTTTTGCATTTTACCTTTATCCTGTTGAATTTCATTTTTCATTGGTATTGTATATCCATAGTACTTTTAAACTGCTCTATGTATTCAAATTTGATCCCTGATATATTTATAGCACCTAGAAATACGTTTTATTTGTAATTGCGTAGATTTATGATTCAAGTCGGTTCAAACGGACTGTGCAACAGTATTTTATTTTTACCAAAGTCCCCATTAAAAGTATCGCAACACTTTGAAATATTTGAATTTTATAAAAACGTATTTTTTTTTTTTTTTTCATAATAAAGAAAGATTCTGAAGTCTTTAATAAACATTATTAAACTAGACATCAACAATTTTCATTAAAATAAATTACAATATTTCTTCCAATAAACAAAAAAGATAAAAAACTTACTTTTTAAAATTTTACTTTTTAACAATTTTAACTTTTAACTTTTTAATTTATATTAAAAAGACATATTGCCCCCTCTGACTTGAATGACTGCTTCCACAAGTCTTGGCATGCTTGTAAATAACGAAACGAATGATAAACATGGACTGAAGGAAATTTGAAAAAAAAATAATCTACAATTCTATCGTTTAACAGGGAAAAACATTGATGTGTCTAATTCTTAATGTATCACGTTTAATAAGTAATATTAATATGAATATAAACCGAGTATGGATTAAGGTAAAAACCAGGAAAATCTCTAGAATTATGCTGTGATACGTTTGACGGAAATTTTATATAGTTTAATATAAATTTACTATTTTGCCAGTACTATGAAAGTTTCATAAAACATGTTTTAATTAATCTATATTTATTATATTTTGTGGAAATAATTTATAATTCATTGTTATTTTTATTGATACTTCTGTGACCATTAATTCATGAAGTGCAATTAAAATAAAGTTTAATTAAATCTTACTCCAATACGATCTCTTCAGAATTTGTCTTATCGAAGAAACGTGAAACTTGATGGATATGGGGTGTTCCATAAACAAATATTGTATCTTGTTAGTTTCGTTACAAAAATGTTTTTAATTTTATATGGTTATTCTATACATTAAGTTTTAATTCTATACATATAAAATTAAACTGTAACGTTATAGGGTTTTTTTTTTCTTACTCCGATCTATTTTATTTACAACTAAGGGTAGATGTCATATTATATGATTGACATTGTTTTGTTAATTATAACCTAGTCTAGAATTTAAATAACAGACAAGTAATTCAAAAATAAATTTTGTATAAAATAAATAAATAAATAAATGCTTGTTCTGTTTACATGCTTATGATGAGTAAATACTCTAAAGCTCTTTGTTTTTCTTGTGACATGTTTAAGTATTGATGTGGCATTCCTGTAGCTCAGAAAATGTGTGGTTATTATTTAATGTTGATAGAGTCGTGCTATTGTGAATGGGATTCAAGGCAAACTTTGTAAGTGATTCTACCACGTTGCTAGTTATAAGATTTATAAGCATGTAAATGATATAAACAATTAGCTAATACGATACCCAGTATTCAGATAGTAAGAGCAGTTCTTAAATATAACATATTTTTTATATTATTGATGAATTAAACATTTTCTTCCTTTGGTAACAATTTTCTTTTACAATTTTTTTCCGTTCAAACAATTTACGTAGAGAAAAAGAGGAAGCTTGAAGATCCTTAGGTTGAGTCTAAATATGTATGAATGTGTTTCTTCTTATTTGAATTTTTTTTTTTTTATCTAATAGTGATATTTTTTCTCTTTGTTGTGTCCATTTATTATATACTTTTTTGTATTACAATTTCATTTTATCATTACGCGATTTTTCTTTTGAATAAGACACGAATGTCACCTATTACTCATAGCTCTCAACAGTGCTAGCTTGATATATTTGCGAAAATAAATGTGAAAAAGAAAATTCACTTAAATAAATAAACGTTAAAATACTCAGCAAAAAGTGTTTGGTTATTATTCCGAATTAGTGGAGAGATAGAGATTCTATAGTGCTGAAAACGGTTGTTGGTTTTGCTTGAAAGTACTTAAAATAAGTTTTTTACTTCCATTAAGATGTTTTCTTTTTCATTTGGTGTTTATAGTTTCTTTAGCATAAGTGAATTTAAAAAAATTTAAATAGAAACATTTTTACTGAAAATAGGCTATTTGCAGATATTCATTTTAGACATTTTGTTTATTATAACAACAACATAAAAAATTGTGCAACACAATTGAAAGTAAATTGGCAATAGCGGCTTAGCTAGATTTGATCTTTTAATTTTATGTATACGAACATAATTTACATAATTCATTTATATCATGTTAACATAAATCTAATTCGAAACCGGTTGTGGAAAATCATATTCTGAGAAAGATAATTTTTTTTATTAAAACATGTAAGTGGAATTTTACATAACGTGTTTACCTGCGACTCTTTATTTCGCAATTTCTTTAATAAACACTTTATAGATTGTTTGACAATACTTATCAATCTCATACAATTAGCAAAGTTTGTAGCCATTCAATCGTACCTATGATTGAATACTTGAAATAATCGAATTGCTTTTCAACCGACTTAAAAAAAAAAAAGGAGGTTCTCAACTCATCTGTATTTTTTTTTTTTTTTTTTTTTTTTTTTTTTTTTGTGTATGTTACGAGATTACTCGGTCAATTCTGAATCAATTTTGATGATTCTTTTTTAGATCGGTAGGGCATACTTCAGAGGTGGTCCCATAAAAAAATATGTTGAAATCAGCGCAGCACTTTTCAAGAAAAAAAAAAAAAAAAAAAAAAACAGTTAATAAAAATCATATAATAATTTAAAATCTCCATGGTAACTAAATCTAAATTATTAACAAAAATTGGTAATTTACATATACAGTCAACTCTCGATGTGTTGTACTATAACTATAACTTGAACTCAAATTTAAAGAATTTCATGTGTAATTTATTTTCCAGTTTCCCGTCATTGTTTATCTTTGCAGTTCATAGTTACACCAGTCTCTTATTATTAGTTATTCACTCGAGTGGTTTTACAGTGGCTATTGAAAATTCCTTCAATTAACTATAAGTTAAAATTGATTTGTAAAGTGGAGTAATGAGAAAGGAGTTTGGCGTTTGTTGCTAGTGAATTCCAAATTCCGCGTAGTTCTCTTTCAACTATCCTAAAGGATAAAGAAAAGATCGCCACTGGTGGAAGGCGGTAAGTCTACTTTTAGGACCCTCAGAAAAAAGCGCAGTTCAGTTGAAAGTTATATGATAAATTGGTACCGGGTATTTAATTTTCTGCGTCAATGATTTTATATGTATGTACAAACAACATACACATTGATGAAAAATATACGTAATGATTTCAACTACAATTTTCCCATTATATGAAGATAAGTGGAATGATAACCTCGATAATTCTTTGTTCAGTAAGTCAAACTATTTTTCAGGGTAGCTTGAAGATCGAGAATTGACTGTACAAACAAAAATACTCTCACCACTAAAAAGTGAAAAATAAAAATAATTTTTAGAAAAAAAAACAAAACCGACTTCAGAATTAAACCTACATATACAAACTTGAACTAAAAAATTTTCACTCAAAAAATATAAAACTTGAACTGAAAATTAAAAAATAATATTTTAATTGCTTCGAAACAAAAACCATTAAATGAAAATCAACGAAATTATCGACAATATTATACCTATTCACAATTTATGATCATATATTTTTGGAGTCGGTGCCAACCAAAACAAACAGAATTTGAAAAGAAATGGTAATTTTAAATTATATAAATAAATTATCATAAATTGTGAATACGTATATAAGTGTCGATAATTTCGTTGATTGACATTTAATGGTTTTTGTTTCGAAGCAATTAAAATATTATTTTTTAATTTTCAGTTCAAGTTTGTATATGTAGGTTTAATCTTGAAGTCGGTTTTGTTTTTTTTTCTAAAAATTATTTTTATAATTATGATCAAATTAATGATACTTATATTTTTTGAGTGAAAATTATTTTACAGTTCATTAATATGAATACATGATCATATTTCATCATTATCAATCCTAGATTTTGTATTTATTTAATCTGATGTCCTTCATCTACTAAGTCCACCTCTTTTCTAAATGCATCTTTCTTTACTGTCAGTCATTAACCTGCGTACCTTTCATGTCAAGTTGAGGCTGAGTGATTAACAACTGAAAATATTTTTGATTAGAATAAGTGCCATTTTTTTTTTTTTTTTTTTTATCCTTGATACATCCACTAGGGAATCATTTTTAGATTCTCAATACGGACCTTCGGTTTAAAATTGTATTTTTTCATAAATTCTTATTTTAAAGGACTAAAATTGTATGGTGTAATTTATTTATTATACATTCAGAAGAACAAACATTATCAGCGATGTTTAATAATGTAGATAAGTTTCGCACATATATTTATTTACAAGTTGCTTTAATCGTCTATAAAAGCACGAAAACTTGTACAAACAAAATTGCTTTACAAGGCTCTTGTTAACACCTGTCCAATTCTTATTTTTTTTTTTCTTCACGGAACGGCCCCTGGGACCACGCGAATATCATGAGAGCAGCACTTGTTCTTGGCTCTTCGCCTGCTTCTTCTTCTTCCACATGTCTTTCATGAACTCTGAATGTTTGAGCATTCTCTCCTCAGTCCATGCGTGACCCAGACCTATCTGGTTCAGATCACGTCTCAGTTGCTTAAGATACCTAGTCGAGACTTTATAACCACGGATCTTCTCGAAGATCTGGTTGTTCAACCTTTCGGGGCTAATTCTCACCATGTGCCCATAAAACCTCCTTATTCTGATGTTCGACTCCAGATCCGTTGTATTCTATATAAATAAATTCTTATTTATATTTATGTCAATATATTTAAATCAATTATATATTTGCTTTTATTGACAATGTTAAGAGAATTTCCGCAGGCGTAAAAATGGCCACTTCTAATGGAACCGAAACGTTTAATAGTTAGAGATATTGTTTTCGCTTCATTAGTTTGAATTTTGCGTTGTACTTCATTGCGTTCATTATATGACAACGAACACGTATTTCCTACAATTTGATGTTTGGCGAAGTAGTAATGATTTTTTTTTGTAAAGACATCTTTGTATCATCAATTTTCGAAAAAATCTTTTTAACAAAAATCGTTTCATATTGAATTTTTGAATCAATACTTCTCTGATGACTACCATTAGGATCTGGGACATATTCATAGAGAATACTCTGGTGCTAAGAATACAATCTATCTCCGACAAAAAATAAGGTACTCAATTTCATCTATATGCATTTTTAAAGTTGTCGATTGTTATTTTAATTCCTTAAAGGATTGATTTAACTGAGTTACATTATAACATTGAATTCAAAAGTTTACCAATTTTAGGAGTAAGATTTGGAAACTAAAAAACGTATTAAAAGAATCATTAAATAAAATCACTGTAGCTTATTTATTCAGTTTTCATAAAACAATTAAAATTATTAATAGTTTTTCCTGTCTGCGTTGTTGACTTGTTTGGGACCAAACTTTTGAATTCCAGACGTAATATCGTATTGGAAAGGGTTAAGAACTGGATGATCTGATGAAAGTTTTTCTCCTGTAATAACCAGAAACAGTTTTATGCGGAGTTTAAGTGGATCATTCCTTCCTATTGTGGCCATTATTTTCTGGCATCTCTTCTCTTTCAAACCGTTAAATCCTAGCGTCAACCTTACATTTTCGAACTCCTATAGCTTAAATTTTCAGTTCTTACCCGCCAAATCCGTTCCCGTCATCAGATTTGTATACTCCTGCTCATTGCTCAGATTCGACAGATCTTTCGTAATCCGATCCTCTTCTCTATAGAAATCCATCAATCTCAACATTCGCTATTCAATCACCCTTTTCACTTTCAAATACTACTTCTTTAACCACCTACTGTCCACTCAGATCCTGTTCACCGAAAACTGTCAATAGCTACTGTTTAGTTGTATAAAATATGAACAATTTATATTCATGAAATTTTATTATTTTTGTAAAAAATTGATTTTAAATTTTCTGTTACTAATTATTAATATATATATTAATAAAAAGTAAAGTAAAGTTGTAAATGATGGAACTGGAGGGTTTTACTTTTAGATGCTCCTGGTGGTACAGGAAAGACATTTTTAATTTAATTGATTTTAGCAACAATTCGTTTACAGAATGGAATTGCACTCGCACGTGCTTCCTCAGGTATTGCTGCTACATTGTTGGAAGGCGGTCGAACAGCCCATTCAGCGCTAAAATTACCATTACTTGCAACATTTCAAAGAACTCTACAATGGCAACGGTTTTACAGCAATGCAAGTTGATAATATGGGATGAATGCACGATATCACATAAAAAGTATTTGGAAGCATTAGACAGAACTCTGAAAGATCTGCGAAATAAAACCGATTCGGTGGAGCGATGATTTTGCTAGCGGGAAATTTTTGGAAACATTACCAGTTATTCCACGATCATCATTGGTAACATACCATCATTGGTAACATAATACTGTATATTTGTTCCTCCTGGTTTTAATGGTACAATTAATTTCTCTTTTTCTTAATTTTTAAAAAGTTTTAATCGTCTGTAATCCCAAGGAGTATTGCACTTAGTTTTTGCAGAAATCACTTCAGAGAGTATTTTAGAGTACTTTTCTCGAGAAAAATAAAAACAATTATCTTCTCGTTTACCCGCAATTAATGCATATTACTTTTCAAGAATAAGATCACGATTTACTGCAGTATCCATTTAGTATAAATTACGGTATTGGAAACAAAAAAAAAAAAAAGTAAACGTTACTCGCACCAGATAAATTCACCTGAGAAGATAAAGAGCATGGGAACAGGAACGACTCCGACAGATGGAATCCCTCAGGAATAAGAATGAGGCAAGAAAGTTTTATCAAGAAATTAACAACAGCCGAAAACCATTGAAGCCAAGAATAAATGCATGCAGAAACAGCGAAGGTAATCTGATCACTCACAGAATGCATGTTCTGGAACAGTGGCAGAATTACTTCAATGTCCTTTTAAATGAAGTAGAAGAAGAGGAGAGACTAGAAACAAAGAGGCCACTGGAATCCCAGCAGAATTGTTCAAACATGGGGGAGAAGAATTTGTAAGATATCTACATAATATCATAATGGACATCTGGAAGTCTGAAGAGATCCCTTCAGATTGGTTTAAAAAAGTGATCGGGGGAACAATATTTAACAAGTCTGGTATGATTTTAGCATTCGCAGATGATGTTGGCTAATTGGAAGAACTCCAACTGATTTGAAAAATAGCTTCCTCAGCCTTCAGGCAGCAGCATCGTGATGTTTTTTTTTGAGATGAATGAAGAAAAGACAAAATATATGCATGCTGGCCCACGACTTGATGGGCAGGAGCCGTCACACTTAGTTGCCGGAGGCTTTTCGTTTGAAACGGTGAACGACTTTGTATATCTTGGTTCACAAGTAAACTCCAACTACGAAATACAGGCTGAGATCCAACGAAGAATCATAACTGCAAATAAATGTTATTTTGGGATACAAAACCATTTAAAAAGCAGGACAGTTTCTCGAACCACAAAAGTGCTAATATATAAAACCTTGATAAGACCAGTGCTTACATATGCTTCTGAATGTTGGGCATTGACTTGTACACAGGAAGCACTCTTCCTAAGGTTCGAAAGAAGGATCCTGAGAAGAATTTACGAACCAATTTGCACCAATGGAACCTGGAGAATGAGAAGTGATGAAATTACGAGGCTCTACATGAGCCCTGATATTGTAAGAATAATAAAGGCGGGACGTCTCCGATGGGCAGGGCATATAGTTAGAATGACTCCAGACCAGATTCCTAGAAGAATTCTAGACGAAAAGGTGTATGGCACGAGAACCTCGGCTACGATGGATTGATAGAGTGGCAGCGGACGCTAGGACCATCTTGGGGGTCCGCAACCGGAGAGCGGCGGCAGCGAACTGGGAGGACTGGCGGACTAAGGTGCATGAGGCCTCGACTCTTCAAGAGTTGTTGCGCCATTGATGAATGAATAAAGTTACTCGCACCATCAAAGTTTGCATAAGACTGACGAAGCTGATTGACTTCAAGGAGAACAAAGGATTTGGCAGTATAGAGTTAATGAATATCAACATTCACCCAGCAGAACAAATGATTTGGCGGGAGAGAGGTAGTCGCCTCTTTGTCGGCACCTTTTTTTTGGACCTCCACCAGAGCAAGAGTCCGAATGTATAATAATGTAATGAAATATTCGGTCTTCCACCGACGTAATTTATATATACTGACATTCACCAATTTCGGTCTTTCACGGTAACATACACACACACACACACACACATATATATATATATTTGTCAAGGAATTTAATTTTAGATTTATTACAGGTTTGAATTAGATGGGGCAATATTCTTAAAGAATTAATCCAAAATAATATCAAACCCATCCCTTCTGAATGCAAGACGTGCTGAACGTTAGGGGTGGATATAAACATTTGGAAATTTAAAATTATATTAAGAAGTGTATAGGGGCGTAAAAGAATAAAACTTATAGGTATATACAATATATATATTGTATTGTATGATTACTTTTCATAACATTCTGTTCATTTATTTATTATTTTGCTTTAGAGTAATCTTACATATTCGATACAATGCAGATGGGCATAAATGTGTGCGAAAGTACAAAATTTCATATCGTAATGTCACCTGAAAGGAAACACTCCTACACGTTTTATCTGGCTCTATGGTGTCTTGTTTACCCAATCAATAAATGTCATTGCAGGGTTTTGTTTTTTTTAATATTGCCGCTTGAAAAGTAATCATTTTTCTAATTGAAGATGTTTTGTCACGGCTTTTCTCCCGATAATTCGTGTAAACATAATTTTATTGTGAATAGTTACCTAAATCATTTATTTATTGCTGATTAAATTCAAAGTTATGATTGTGTAGTTTTGAATTAATTTATGGAAAATAGTAGCAAAAGTAAATTAAGAGAATTCTATCAATTTTTAAACCTCATATCTTAAGTTACGGGTATTTATTATCATCTAAATTTATAAATGAATAAATTTTGAAAAATATAATGATTTTTTTTAATAGATTTCTATTGTTTTTTGTTGTTTTTTATATATATAGGGGTCAGTATTTAGGAAAAGAATAGAAGTTTATTTCCGGGTTCATATCATTGTTTTCTAAAAATATCCTATCAGAACTGACACTAACTATTCGTTCAAAACGCAATTTTATTTCCAATCATTTCTCTAACCCTCCCCATCCCAAAAACAAATATTGTTTTTTTTTTTACTGTATGATAGCAAGCATCGAACCCAAATAAACATCAATAATGCAATTACTATTTAATATCCTTTCCAAATCTGAGAAAACAAATAAAAAACATTTGAAGGCCGGTTTTGATTACTGTGCAATTGATTGTCAATCGATGTTTTAACAATCGATTTAACAATAACAACAAAAATTTTAACAATTTATTTTAACAAAGAAATACAAACGATTCACACTATAGCTAACAACAACGGATACAGTAAAACCACAATCGATAATATTTTAAGAAAACAAATACATAAAAAAACTATAAATAATATATACAAAACACCCCCAGAGGATAAAGCTACCCCTAAAAAATATATTTTGATACCATACTACGGCCAAATATCCGTTAAAGTCGGGAAAGAATTAAAAAAATTAGGTTTAAACCCTGCATTTAAAATAGATAAGCCATTGTCATCATACTTCCCTTCACCGAAGGACAAAATAGACCCTTTCCAAAAAAGCGGCGTATACGAATTAAAATGTAATGACTGTGAAGCAAAATACACGGGAAAAACCGGACGATCAGTAAATCAAAGAGTAAATGAACATATAAGAGCATACACTAATAAGACCCAAAATTCCAATTTCGCTATCCATCTAAATGAAAATAACCACAAATTTAATAAAGACTCGGGAGTAAAAATATTACATCAAGTAGAAAATAGCCTAAAATTAAATACTTTTGAATCACTAGAAATAATAAAATCGTTTAAAACCGATCCAGATTTTTGTTTAAATGATCAGATTAACATATCCAATAGCCCCATTTTAAATTTATTTCCCATAGGAACGAAAAAAAAACCCAATGAGTCATAAGGGAAACCCCGTTGTAAATCTAAAACTTAACCTACCTGCCCCCCTTTTACTTCTCACAATATCAGTGTTTTAGTTACCTCGAAGGTGAGTGCCTGTGCTTGATTTCTTGTCTTATCTTTTTAAAAACCTTAGTATATTTAATCTATGTAACATAGTACTGATGTGTTGAAAAATTTTATTGTATGTTTTAGAACTGAAGATGAATGTTTAGCTTTCAAAATTAAAGCTCATTAAATTTTCTATAAAATTAATTATATACGTATTCGTAGAAATTCCAACGGTTTTCGAGATATACGTTATTAAAAATCGACAATTTTAGAAATAAAAAAAATTTTTACCCCACTTTTTGCTAAACATTTGAAGCAAATACCAAAAACGTATATATGAAACTAAAGTAGATTTAATGCTCTACAATTTTGATTCCGATGTTTTTTCTGAGAAACGATTGTGGAACGTAATAGAAGCAAAAGTTTGACAAAAAGTGAGGTGACATTTGTTTTTTCCCGAAAATCACCTATTTTCAATAACGTATATCTCTTAAACGGTTAGAATTACGACAAATTTATATATAATAAATTTTATAGTAAATTTAATTACCTTTTATGTTTATTTTAAACCTATTTTTCTAGAGCCAACAGTTTTCGAGATATTACCGAAAAACCAAAAAAATTGACCTTCTCCCCTTCCCCCTCACCGTTAGCTCACCCCCCAGCGGTGGGGACTTTTAGTATGTTTACCTTCCAACTATTCCTAACGAAGCTATGAAGTAAAAAATTATCGCATATTCCATGCACTCTACAATGTGTTTATTGACTGGACTACTTCTAGACTACAGGTTATTGACTTTCGGAAACATAATGCTTTACGTAACGTTCAGTGATGTGATGATTGGGTGCTACCTTAACAATTTTAATAAAAAGATTTTTATTTATTCATTGGTAATGCTGTTCAATTAGTGATAAATAGTGATTTAATTATGTTATTATATCCTTATTCAATCTTACATCTGCTATCCTAGAGAAAGCATTCTAATCTCTTAAAATTTTATCTTATACAATTCACTTCTATCTCACAACGCTCAGATATGGGAACTGCCCATACTCATGTCAAAAAGAAATACTAGGTTGCTAACTCCTGTTGTTCCTTCATAGATTCCTATATATGTATATAATATAAAATATATTTAGATGGCATATTTGATTTATATAATAATTAATATTTATTATTACTATTTACTAAGTACTATTTATTATTTATACATTTTCAAAATTGTCTAAAAATTCATGCCATTTTTATTTGATTTTTTTTTTTTTTTTTTTTTTTTTTTTATGTTTTAGGTAAAGATATTTGATACAACGACATATTATATTAAGAGAATATATAATTCTCGTTATAATCGATAACGATCCACACAAAGAAATGTCGACACTGGTGCTACTGGTTGCAATATTTGTTTTTTGTCTTCTCTACTTGGGGCTAGTAGCTTGGAAGGCAAACATCTACTGGAAAGTCAGGGGAGTAAAGCACTTCAAACCTTGGCCGATTGTTGGAAATTTTGCTAGAGCGCTTACATTTAAATATCATGTGTCTTACTTTTATGATGAGGTTAGTGGAAATCGGATATATTGGTTAATAATTGATTTTTTAGAATTTATAATACACTAACTGACCCGCTGAACTTCCTACCGCTTAACAGAATATCGTGATATAGATAACGTAGAAACTTCACGAGTATGCATCTCGCAATGTCCCAAAGTTTCATCGCAACCCGACGAAGGAAGGCATAAGAGACGTACTAACAAACATTAATTTTGATTTATATAGATTATACAATCAGCTCAGAAATGAATAGGTATATTGCCAATTTAGTGATATTTAATTTGCCAAGAATTTTATATTATTTTTATTATAAACTGCTTTAATAAAACCTGTACCACTAATAACATGAAGGGTCTTGGGTTTAGTACTTAGGTGAGGGTGTACTGCTACTAGGCCAACGGTTGTGAAAGGAGGAGATTTGACCTAAATCACGCTTAACTGCCAGATTTTCCCCCATTTAAGGGTACCCACTTTCGGAGGCTGGGTGTGCCCCAGGAAGGTCTCTAGATCTCGAAGCCGAGCCACAACCGAAATAACAGAAAATAAATTTTCTGCCTTCAGTCTGACTCGAACTCAGGGCCGGGAGCTTGGTAGTCAAGTTCCTTACCCACTGAGCTTACCGTGCCTCCTAAACTGTTTTAATACTTATAGAAAAAAAAATTTTTCCAGCTGGAAAATTTAGTTCCATAATTTTGTTTAATAAACCTAATAGTTTTTGGAAACAATTAATGTTGCAAACTTCGTGAGTATTTGTTTTAAAGAAGTCACTTACTTTATATATTTATATCCCTTTTGATCTTTTAAATTTCAATGATTATTTAATCGTATCTGAATTGAGGATGAGGCAATCCTCGATTCCACCGATTCTAGAGAAAAGAATTAGTGATTCAAAGTCGATTCCAAGGAACTGGTTAATAACTCTGACGTTAGCAAACGTTTTATGATACCTACCTAATTATGTTAATATTATACATAGATTCTTTCTCTTTATGATTTAAAAAAATATATTATTTTATATTTAATAACACAGCCATTTTCAGTGTACTTGCTCAAAACTGCTTGGTACAGAATTTGAAAGAGTTATCTTCAAAAATCAAGCATTGCTGCTTGCAAGCCAAAAGTCAAATCGTTGAAGAAATAGAGTTGCAATTTCAAACAGCCAAGACTGAAGCACCGACGAAATAAATAATACTAGACAGTGGCACTATTTACATATAGAATATAGAATAATAATATTAATTAAGAACTTTGCATAATTTTTCTTAAAGAGTTTTAAACTTGGTCTCCCTGCTATGGTTGCTACTAGAAACATCATTTTGGCTTGGATGAGATTATCATCTAACTTTCTTATATCGTAGGTTTGAGATGTCCAAGTCAGGGAATACCAGGTTTCCAAAACAGGAATCTAGGGGCATAAATGTTGACCCTGTGATGGTCAGTTTGAGGAAATATATTAATGACATAAGTTGAAAATTGGAGGAGAGGAAGGAAATGGATCCAGAAAATTTTCATTCAACGATGCAAGTTTTACACATGAAAAATTTAATTATTTAAAAACTATAATGGCTGCTTACAACGCCTTAAAATTTTCGATTGTAAAGTACTGAGTAAAATAATTGGCCGAAAAAAAGGATGAATATGTGAAAGAATTTAGAATGCCCTAAAATGCACAATTGTATACTACAATATCCAGTAAATATAGTTCAGATATTAACACAATATGGTGGTTAAAATGAACATGTAAAACTGTTGTGTGGATTTAATAATGACCAAATTCTAAAAAGGATATTCAGTTTTGAACTGTTTGGTAATCTGATACATAAATGGGAAGAATACATCAGGGCTGATCTTGGGGATTTGGGTTTTAATGGGGTGGGTTGGAGGGAGATGTGTGGTCAGAGGTTGGTGGTGTCGGCATCGAGAATTCCCATAATTTGACAAAATCTGAGAAGAAATAGGATTATAAAAGATATAAAAACCAAGCCATCCTTTTAGCTACAAAATGTTCAAGTCTCTTTAATAAATAGATTAATATAACAGAATAAAATTAAAAAGCCATACTCTATGTTCCTCAGTAGTAGAGATGTATAAAACAAAATAAATAAAAACTAAATTTCAAGTTAGTTCTATGGACTCATGTCCTGTTACGTTCTTTGAACAAAATATAGAATTTTTTGAAAAATAAATTTATATAATGTAAATTCTAAGTGCTAATTAATAAAAAATTAAAATATTAATATTAAATACTGGTAATAATGCACCATCTGATATTGATTACACCATTAAACCTCATAGCTTATTTCATAATAGTTTGTCTATTGCAGGTCTATAAGGCATTTCCAAAAGAGAGAATGGTCGGTATGTACGAGTTCCTAACACCCACCTTGGTCCTTCGGGATCCTGAATTGGTAGAAAATGTGTTGATAAGAGAGTTTTCCTCTTACCCAGATCATGGACCATTGTTCTTCGAGCCAAGTAGTATTCAATATGAAAGTGTCTTTACAATAACTGGCATCAGATGGAGAGCACTTAGGTATTTATTTTTTTACCTCGATAAACTCTTATTTTAATAAGTACTACAATATTCCAAGGTTAAGGGCAATAATTAGTAGTGCTACAAAGTACACAATTTTTTTTTTTTTTTGTAATTGAGTAAGAGGACCAATATTATATGGCTCTTTAGAAAGATTTTTCTTTATTTCAGTTAGAACTTCAGGATGACTCTTTTGCCCTAAGCACTATTGTTATAATCATTTTTTTCCCATTTAATTGTTGTCTGTTTAAAAAAAAAAAAAAAAAAAAAAAAAAAAAAAAAAAAAAAAAAAAAAAAAAAAAAAAAAAAAAAAAAAAAAAAAAAAAAAAAAGATACCTTATAAGCACTATGCTCTAAACTTTATAAGGTTCTTTTCAAACCATATTTTCCTATTATAAACATTTATATATAAAGTTATAATTGTAAAGGAAACTCTTTTCTACTCAAACAAAGGAAATTTTAATAAATTGTATCCATTTAATTTATTTGTCTGACATAAAATGAAATTATTTTTTCAGTGTCATGTCTTTTAATTTATTTATCAAAAATTATATTATAACTTCAAAATGTTTTGAAGTCAGATATATATGTAAAAATATTTGCTTTTTTATTTCATAAAATTATATTAAATCATTCATTATGTAAACATAATTCATGATATTTTGTAAAATCTGTCTGATACCTGAAAAAGGCTTAAAAATTAAACTGTGATGGACCATCAACTCGCTTAAATATAAAATCAGTGACAAATATACAAGAATCGCTTCAAGAATCAAAGATTTTTGTTATAAATGAAAATAAAAACATCAATTTATCGGTAACATTAAAGGTAATTTATCGGGGACATTAGCTCCATTAGTATATTTTAATTTAAGCTTTAAGAACTTTTCCATCCAATTCATCCTTTATTGAATCCTTCTGATCTAAATCTCCAATACTCCTTTTAATTTCACAAATAAACTTATCAATTATGATCTTAAAGTCCAATATATTGCTGATTTGGTCTAATCCTTCCATGATAAGCTCCATACTCACTTGAATCCACTCGCCTCCCGACATACTTCCTGTTCTATTCTGGATAACTGTCCCAGTGATCTGGAAAGAAGATGGCCTAAAGAACCTTCTACTATAAAATTTTTATTGAAATGCTACCTATGGATAGTTACTTTATAAGTCATTAACATTCAGCTAATTTACTTTTTATATAATTGTACAGTTGTGAATAAAACTATATTAAAAAAAAAAAAAAAGTAGCTTTTTTTTAAAGTATTTCTATTTATTTATATATAAACTCATGGAAATAAATTAAATGTTTAAGATACAGTAGATGTATAAAATCTTTTGGTGATCCAAATTAAATATTTACTTTTATTCTTTGTTTGAAATGATTTCAATTTCGTTTTTTTCTGCACTTATGGAGTTGGACATTCAGGTCAAACTTTTAATAAAGTTTTATACAGAACTATTACTTTAAAAATTTCATAAAGCTCTTTATAAGCATCAATTAGAAATTATTAAATATAGTTAAAAAAAAAATTCTTAACTACTCAACGAAGAAAATATAAGAATCATGGCAGCTCATTTTAAAGAAATCTTATCTATAATCTAACATTTAACTATTTATTAAAAAATAACTATTTGGTGATGAGTATCATTTAATTTAAATTGTTTTAACCACCAATTTTTTGGATGTAGGAAGCAAATTAAATCATTACTTAAATTCTGCTTTAAAATTGTTTGCTACCTGTCTAGAAGGAATAACAGCTAAAAAAATGACAAGAAAAAAATCTTTGCCATAAACTATTATTTACTTAATAAAAAAAACAAAAACAGAACTTATTTAATTGTAATCTGGTATTCATAAAACAAGTAAAACACTGTTGATTTCCATTGTTTACAGTTTTCATTTAATTTTCATTACACTACAGACTGATAATTAGCATGAAATGAATTTATAAAACTAACAATTTTCTTATAGAAGAAATTCGCTTGAAGATTTCAAAAGGGCAGAATGTTTATTTTCCATAAATTGATAATTTTTGTCCATATATCGCTAATAAACTATCAATTGGAACGAAAAATTATTAATACACATTAATAATAAATTAAATAGCTTTTATCTTTCTTTTAACTGATTTCATTTACATGATTATTTTGTATTAATTACAGTTATTTCCTTACAAAGATTTTGATTTCTGCTTTTTAATTTAAGAGAATCGTCTTACAACTTTACAATCTGATTAAAAATTACTTTTTATGTGGGAATTCATATTTTTTTTAGATTAAGCTAAACTACTGACGTTAATTGATAAATAAAGTTTTTTTGGCTGCAAGAAATTCCTTAAAAAATAAGTCATCTTTTTATTTTCTTCGTACTTACCGAAACTTGTTTGGAGAACTTAATTATAAATAGTACCTAGGATTTTTTTTTAAGCAAATTTAGTTCCATCAAAATATTACAATGTAACTTTTTGAGCCCTGATTTAAGGTAAAAATAGATTTACACCAATAAATTTACAATGTTATTTTATTTAGATATTGATAACAATATTTATTATTATTATTTATTGAAACACACATGAGTGGTGATGTAAACATTTGGGGGTTTAGTACCAACCAAAAGTTTATATATTAAGTGTTTTTCTTATTATTGATGTTGAAGCACTGCCATCTGTGCATCTTCTAATTTTTTCAATGAAATTCCTCCATCTTTGAAGGATTGCACTGTCGTTTGAGGTATAAGGCCACTGCATGATATTATTACTGGCAGGATAGAAATCTTTTGAAGGTTGTACATTGTCTTCAACTCACCAGCCAGCTCCTTGGTACCTGCATATTTTCGTTGATATGGTTTTGTGGATGTTATCATCAACAGGTATTGCAACCTCAAATATCTTTGCTTCTTTTTTTTCTAGATCAATTAGTAGGATATCAGATTTGTTGTGGAGAACTGTATGGTCCGTTATTATTTGTTCGTCCCAAAATAATTTATATCTCCCTGACGTCATTATTCTGATTGGCCTATATTTATAATATGGAACCATTTCTTTTACCATTCCAAACATTTTTGCAAGTTCTTGATGTAGGATTCCTGCTACATGATAATGTCTGCGGAGGTACTCTGTACCAGCAAGACCAGTACATCCTGATGCCAGGTGTTGTATTGATTCCGGATTTTTTTTACAAAGGCGCCATTTTTCTGATATATTTTCTCCACAAATTTGTCTCCTGTAAACATTGGTAGGAATCGATTGGTCCTGCATTGCCATTACAAACCCTTCAGTTTCAGGGAACAGTTATTATTATTATTATTATTAACAATATTGGATTATAAAAAATGATGTGGCTTCATCTATAAATTTATCATTTATTTATTCATGTTTCTGATTTTTAGAAATAAGCTGTTGACAACATTCTCAACTGGAAAAATGAAATTTATATTTCCTGAAGTTGTTCAGTCTTGCCAAAATCTAGTAGATAGTAACCCTGGAATTTTAGACAAAGATCTATTTCATAAATTTGCAGTTCATAGTTTTATGAACTCCATGTTTGGGACAAGGATCCTGCCTGAAGGTGAAGAGGAATTAATGGTAAACAGCAAGAAAGTATTCGAAGGAAAACCAGAGAGAATAATCCAGCAAATAATGCTTACATTTTTTCCAAAACTAGCAGACTTTTTGAACTTAAAGTTTATGCCAAAGTCTTTAGACAGCTATTTCAAGTCCCTGTTGAATACCCTCATCGATCAGAGAGAGATTACGGATTCGCAGAGGGAAGACTATGCCAAAGTTCTTTGTGATCTTAAAAAAATGCAGAAGATGAATGTTTACAACAGAGAAAATTGTAAAATAGACAAAACCTTTGGTAAGTTAATACATCTTTAATTCTTGCCTATAGGTAGTGTGTGATCAACTAATTTTCAGCATGTTTCAATTGTGAGACATTTTTTTTTTTTAATTTGAAGGGTTCAAATGTGCCATTTTTCTGTTGTGATTTATCAGTAGTCAGTCTCATATTTCTTTTGATCCCATATATACATTACTGTAATAGTATGTAAATCTATACTGCAGAATGGGGACTCGATGGCCGAGTAAGTTGGGGTGTGGGTCTCAGCGCGCTCCTAACCAGAAGGTCGTGGGTTCAAATCCCACCTGGGCAGGTACAAAGTTATTTTGTGGTGAACCCACAAATAAATCTGGACCTTCCCACCCTGGCTAGAATAGGTTGGTAATCTGTAGGATAACCCTTCCTTCCTGCCCTAGTTGAAGTACATAAGGACGTTAAGCCCCAAAAAACAAACAATATGCTGCAGAATTTCAACTTTATATTAAAGTAAATTGATAACTGTTGGGAAATCACTGTTTGTTTTTTTTTTCAACCACAAAATTATCTGTCCTGATGAATGCTGGTAACATCAAATAAATTAATTAGAATTAAAAATCTAGTTCAAAACCTAGGAAAATGATGAGATAGTCCTTAAGATTTAGAAAAAGAAAACAGTACCTCAACAAATCCTATCTCTGTGAAAGAGAGGAATGTATTGAGTTCCAACCCTCTCAGAATACCAAGTTCCTCACCCTCCCCTATTTCCTCCAAATCGAAGTATGTCCTACTTTTAGTATCTGGTTATTCTTCAAAAGAGCTTCTTAATTCTAGAATCGATCCACATCTAACAATGCAGTAAATAAATTTCTGCCTCAATATAATTCAAATTTAGAATTTATGTCTCTCCTTCTATTTGTAAACTCAGTATCTATTGAACATCACACTCCCACTATATATATTAGTTTTAATATCATTGGGTTTAATTACATTTATGAAATTATTATTTTTAGCAGATGCTTCTGATGAGCTTTGACCTGAAATTTCCAATATAGGGCTGGTAAAATGGAGTTCATTAGCATCTAAGTCTGTATGCTATATTAATCTAGATTGCTCGAATTCATCATAAAGCACAAACTTTGTTTTTCAGACGTCACCAATAAAATAGTCCTTGCTCAAGCATTCATGTTCTTCTCTGCCGGACTGGATACAACAGTTCTGCTAATGCTTCATTTGGCATATGAACTATCCTTAGCCAAGGACTGTCAGCATAAAGCCCGTCAGGAGGTCAGAAGAGTACTGAAGAAACATGGAGGATACTCTTGGGAAGCTGTAAGAGAGATGAAATATTTAGATCAGTGCATACAAGGTATATTAAGGCTATGAGTGATTTGTTATCCCCCACCCCTATTAGCAATGTGTCAGCATCATTTTATAGAACATTTATAATTTTTAATAAAGTTAATGAGAAGTTACTGCATTTTCAATCTAACGCTATGAAAGGTATTATGAAATTTTCAGATTTAGTTAGTTGTAACTAAATAGCAATGTAATAAACTGAAATTCATTATTTTGTTTTTGTCAATTAGGTGAACTATTTGACAGAAAATATTTTCTGGATGGAGAAGAAGATGATCAGGAATGCAGTCAAAGAGGAACACCATGTCTAAGAAGAAATTCTTAAATACGTGCCAACATTTTGACCTGCACAACATTGGCACGTATTTAAGAATTTCTTCTTAGACATAATGTTCCTCTTTGATAGCATTCCTGATCATCTTCTCCATCCGCCACAACAGTCAACTATATACATATAATTCAACTATAATTCATAGTTATGAAACATTATGAACAGTTTCATAAAATTATGAAAATATTTTCTGCTTTATTAAATATTTTTCTGTTAATTTCTTTTTAGAGACTCTAAGAAAACACCCATCCCTTCAATTTGTTGTCAGAATGAGTGACAAAGACACTGAAATTGGTGGAATAAAAATTAAAAAAGACACTAGAATAATCATACCTTTGCACAGCATTCAAATGGACCCAACACATTTTCCTAATCCTGATATATTTGATCCAGAAAGATTTAGTGAACCATTTAAAACATGCACACACATGCCTTTTTCTGAAGGACCACGTGTATGTCTTGGTAAGCTGTATACAAAAAGCAAATTATTTATATTGATTACTCTTTCATTCTTTGTAATTATACAATATTAGTATATAAAATTTCCTTCAAAATCCTTTGACCTAAACTTATCCCAAAGATTTGATATATAGGTCTAGAATTTATACAAACAGTCTTATCATTGATTGCTTCTATCCATTATTCAATGCTACTCCTTATAATATACTGGTAGAAATGGAATAAAAAGCCAATTATTTAACAGTGACTCTAAATAATATAAGAATCAGAATGAGCAGATGTTCACAATCATTCACTCCTGAAATCAGTTTAAAATAAAACAATGAATATGAAAAAAAAAAAAAAAAAAAAAGATTAATAATTGAGAAATGAACGTCAATCATAACACAAACCAGAAAAAAAATGGAATTTTTCTACTTCTGCCAATTTAATAAAATTTATCTGTGGCATCTATTTTGTAGGAAACCTAATAAAAATAAAAATTGCTTGATCTCTCCAATAAACAAGGTGTCAAAAGAATTATATTTAGGTATGTATTTATTTTTTATTTGTAACTTTTACTCATCTTAATTCTGAAGGTGAAAACAAATAATGAAAGGTAGATTTTTATTTTATTTTTTTATTCATTATTAAAACAAGAGTGGTTTTACATAATTTGTCTGGAACCCAGTTTATATTTATATTGAGTATGATCAAAGTATTACAAAATTCATATCACAAAAAGCATTGTACTCATATTCATATGTACTCAGAGATGTTTTGACTTTGAAATCAAGTCGGTTATTAATCTGTTTTGTATGTCCATACAAATTTGTTTGCGGAGTCCTTATAAATTATAAGATAGAATTTTGTTTTATGAATATATTGTAGCATGTAGAGCTATTTCAATATAGTTCAAAGACAAATAGTAATCATCACAATTTTTAGGAAAGAGATTTGCTACAATGGAGACAGTGACTGTCATGGCGCACATCCTGGACAACTTCAAACTGCACCCCAGCCCAGAAACAAAGCTTCCTCTCAGATATGAGCCGAATGCACTATTTCACACACCGGTTGCCGATAATGAAATCAATGTCATGTTAAAAGGGTTATTTTGAAAAATGAAAATAAATAAATTTTATATACTAATTTATTTATTCTAAAGAGTTTTATAATATTTTTAAGAAAAATTAAAATGCTATGCAGACTGAAGAAAATTACAAAGCCTTTGAACTATCACTGATTGAACTGTATTACTAATGGCTTAAACAAATCTAAATTTAATAAAACTAGAATAGTTATTAACTTTTGCTAATAATTAACTTTGTAATTCAACTTCCTTATCCATGAAAATGCATGTAATATTATTTCTTTACAATGCATATTGTTAAAATATTGATCACTTGGTTGACTCATATTGAATGTTATCAATAAATGAAGTATTTATATACTTGTACTATTTATGTTTAATTTGTCTTGTGTATTTTTATAAAACAATAAATTAATCTTTTATTTATATTTATCATAATTTTTTTCAAAATAGCATAAAGGACCTTCACTTTTTTAACAATATTTTTTCTTATCCTCCCAAAGTGATTAGATGATAAGGGTATGAGGAAGAGATTGAAGGGGTGGATTGAAGTGATTTTGTTTGGAAAAGTGAAATTTATTGTAAATGTTTTAATAAAAAATACATTCATTAGAATACATTTAAGTTCTCTTTGCCTCCTACTTCAATAGATAATAGATAATAATAATAATAGATAGATAATAGATAATGATAATAGATTTAATAGATCGTATCTACTATATTTTAAAATATATATTTTTGTTGTTTTATTTTAATTAATCTATTTCAAAGCTCTGTTAAATAAAAAATTGTTTCGTTTGATTTGTTTGATTAGCTCTATGTTAGTATATCTAGTATATCTGAGACTACTTAGTTCGTTTTCTTTAATTTCTGTGCCCAAAAGTTAAGTCAGTACATGAAAGTTAGGTAGAGGAGATCTTCCTAACACTGTATGACGAGTGGCAGCCCCACTATTATGGTAACCAACTTCTTCAAGATGGAAACTATCAGTTAAATTGTGTTTTCAAAGTGCCCATTCACGTTGAAAACATAATTATTACAGTTAAAAAACGGTTAAAAAGTGCGTACCTTATAAAATGTAATTACCATGTACGCTTTTGCTTAGGTAATTATCAGTCAATCGTACTCATATTATCTCATCACATAAACTTTGAATTCTTTATCGATAAACTTATTGAGGCGCAGTAGCTCAGTGGGTAAGGCACTTGACTACCATGCTCCCGGGCCCGAGTTCGAGTCCGACGGACGGCAGAAAATTTATAGTCTTATTGTCGTGGATCGGATTCAAGTTCGGGAGACCCTCCAGGGGCACACCCAGTTTCTTGGGGGGGGGGGGGGGGGGGGAACATGGCGGTTGAGCGTGAAATCACCTCCTCTCACAACCTTCATGGATTCAGTGGTGCTGATTTTTTTTTATCTATAACTTAGTGGTTACTTTATAAGAGATTAGTGATCATCGATATCATTGACTTTGAATTATAAATGTCATTACCGTGGCAGGAAACATAAAATTACCATGTTTTTTTAATTCAACGGTAATTTTATTTTTCCATGGTAATTACTGACTTTGAGCCTAAAAATCAATTTAGATTTTCACAAAACACGATTTTGGTACATAAATCATCGAAGAGGCCACCAGGAATTTTTGCTCTTAGTTTGAAGATCACCCATATAAATTAAAAATTTAACAACAAAAATAATATTACAAACGAAAACTTTATTTTGTTTATTTATTTATACTTTTATCAATACTAAATGTAACTCAAAATAAAAGTTAAAATATTATAAATACTTAAAAGTAATACTTGTGCAAGCGTTATACTAACTTAATAGTACAAATTATCTACTAATTCCGCTAAACAAAAGTCCATAATACGACGTACTCCGTTATAATAAGAAATTGCCACAAAACGTCTTACACGTAAATCCATATGACACGATAACTGTCCACCTAAGCTACCATAAATGCTTCACTCTATACAAAGAGACAAATAAACTATTATAAACAATGTACTCTTGGCTGTCAACGTATACATTTCTTATCTGCAACGTTCATAACTGTGTAGGTTCCAGAATGCTTCTACCATAATTGGAAGCTGGGTTTGCAAAACTCTGTACTCTGTCAATTGCTTCACTTGCTCCTCCATAAGTCTTTACTTCGAACAGTTTCACGTCCGATCATTTGTGATTCAATATTTATTAACTGCAATATTTAACGAGCAAGTAAAAGATATTTGAGTCCAGATATTTGAGTAACATTTGACACAAAACCTTAAGTTAAAATCAATATCTCAATTAATGTAGTAAATAGCCCAAAAAATAAAAATAGAATAATATAAGTCGTGTTAAAAAGCATATTGCTACGTGGATATTATGACGAATGTCTAGAGTTAATTAGAAAAATAAAATTCATCCGATTAAGAACTATTACGAAAACATATTTTTTTTTTCATAATAACTTAGTTTAAAATGTTTAATATTTTAGTGTAGGAGAGAGACTGTTGTACCTTGAAACATATTTCTTATTTTTGGTGTTAGCACCTCCAATTAAGCTGTAAGTGTTTTTCTTCTGGTGGTAGGTAATACTAACAAATAGTTGTAGAGGGTCAAATTCCCAATTTTTAGTGTTCATTGACTATGAGCAGAAAAATACGAAATAGGGTTTTTGTTTCAAGGTAAAACAATGCTCTAGTACCTTGCTTGCCACAGCAACTGTTGTTCCTTGAAACAGGGGTAAATTTCGAAAATAAACACCAGAAAACAAAAGAGTATCTGTATTTTTCTTTCAGCGTTTTGTCATTTGACAAAAAGTAAACTTTATAAATTTGAACGACAAATTATAAGAATTACAGAAAATATGGATCCCTTTCTTACTTTTCGATATTTTTGGAATTCTGCAATATCATATGTGAAAAAAATAAGTTTTTCAAGGTACAAGAGCTTTCCAACTCCATTCAAGATTGTAGTTGGAATGGTACAAGATGGCATACCATTAGGAGAAAGTGCATGCGAATCAGTCCACATTCTATCTTCATACCAAATCGACTGGGCTTCAAAAGGGTTCTCTACTGGTACACCTGAACAAACAATTGATTATGTACCTTCAAAAACGTGATAGAAAACAAAAATATTCCGGGGCAATGAAAACTAAAATAATCAGATGTCAGTAAAAACAAAGAAGCTCTTCAATGAAAATAAAGATATTACACTGCCAATTCGCAAAACATCTGCTTGAGTGTAACAATAACAAGAGCAATGACAATAGTTTCAAGGTACACCGTTATCAAGTTACAACAGACCTCCATCACTTCCATCTAAAAAATTAACATCTTGAAAAAAAAAATAATAAAATAATTACAAATAAGTATATAACCTGAGCCGCGCTATCCACTCAAAATCATTCAAAAGATCACAAATTACTGAAAACACAAACCAATATCCGTGGTACTTGTGAATAGTCGGTCAAGTGCAATAATCATATTTTAGGGTGAAAAAAAGCAATTTTTTCCACAATGATTCAGAAATTAGTACTCATCTCTGTAATAGTCTCTTAAAATTCCATTAGACACAAATAAGAGAAAAAAATAGGTTTCTAGTGATTCCCATAACTCAAAATTCATAAAATACAAAATGCACTTTAACGATTATTCACAAGTGATATTCATACCAGAAGAGAATGTATAGAAACGAGAGACGCGTGTACATTCATCATCGACTAGATGCGCCTGGAGTGGCCGTTTTTCAGTTATTGTTTAAAATCAGTGGATGCTCTCCTTGTAACTTTCGCTGCATATTGAGTGCCTGATAATATATTTTCTTTAATATTGTTGATCGGATTTAAGATCAAATATTTTTCTGTGACAAGCCAGTTATAGGACATAACCTTGAAATAGAAAGATAATCACGTGAAGCCATAAAAAATCTGAGCTCTCTTAACTCCTCCATGTTCATCCATCGAAAAAACTGATGGCAGTTATTATTCCAACCTACCCATAATTTTTTTAATTTTATTATTTTTTATTTTTTTGAGATTTTCCTCTGTAGAAAATATTTTAATCCTCATAGTAGTTATTACGGAATGATTAGAGGCTAAATAGAAAGCAAAACAACAGCTCTTATACACGTTCCTATTTAATATTCAATTTTTTTTTTCCATCTAAATTACATGGTAAAAATCAAGGGCATATAACTTCTTGTTTTCCTTTGCAAATTTTATAATTGTGTCTATATAAAGGGGGGTAATTATTTTCAGTAGCATCTATTTAAATACTTAATACGCAATCTATTTGTAATACGTAATACGTAATATATATATAGGGGAAGGTGCTGTGCCTGTGGACAATTTTCACTAGTAATTTTTTCTAATTTTCGGTGCTTTATTTATCAGAGTGGTTATTGTACGATTAGATAAGAAATTTAAGGGGCTGTCGAACCCTGGTGTCTATTTTGAAAAATATTTTTATTTTTAAAGAAAATAATGTTTTGTAACTTACTGATTAGTGTCCATAGGTACCTTCCCCCTTTGTACCAATAGTGGTTGTACCAATGGACATTCATTTCTTCATAGGTTTATAGGGATAATTGAAATGATATTTAGAGAAACACATCAGCAATAATTTTTATAAAATGAACTAAACAAAATAGAATATTAAAGCAAGGAAAGTCGACTTGTTTAATGAACTAGAAGGCCGACTTGAAAGGTGACAACAATAAATTTAGCGTATGAAAGTAAATAGAAACTTAAATTATTTTTAAATCTTTTAACAGAAATAAATCTTTTATGTACCTATAACTATTATTAACGAGTGTCACAGACTTTTTATGGAATAAATCGAATCATTAGAGATCGTATCCATGAAAAGATGTAGGAAAATGTAATTGTTTATATAATCTCCCAGTGCCAGTTATAAAAGATGGCGGTGGTAATTTACTTTAGAATATCTCTTTATTTCAATTTCATAATCAGTAGCAATGTTCGGAAGAATAAATTTTGGGGTTCTGTCATTTGATGAAATTTTCTTCTAGCAGCAAATGTTGAACGTGAACGAGTCTACTTTTTCTTTGATTAAAGCTATAAAATGCTTTACAACATAAAACATGGCTCCCAACATATATTTCTTTATCTTAAATTTCTTTACCTTGTTCATAATCATTCACTAATTCATCCAAAAAATTACAATATTCGCTTGATGGATCAGCCAAGATCACATTTGTGAAATTACCATCTTCACAAGTGGAACAGTTTGTTACAAATAGTAAGTGGCGAGTTTTCTCCTTTTAAAAAAAAAAAAAAGGTTATACGAATAGTAGGTATCCAAATTTAGGCATTTTATATCATGCGGAATGCCTACAAACTTTTCCGCAATATTTATAATTAAAATAATGAATTTATTAACAAAGAGAAAAATCTGTTATACCTGGGGACACTTTAACTATATGTCCACAGGTTCAGCTGGCAATGGTGTCAAAAGGTACAACCGGACGCCATGTTGTGCGGAAAGCTCTGTTTCACGAAACCCGTAAGTGATAACTAATATGAAAACATATGAAGTTATGATATATTTATCGGACAACCCAATGAAATATTACTGCCTAGGAAACTTTTAAGTGTAAGTCTTAAAAAATTAAAAATCACTGGTTAGATTGGTCAGGATTTGGAAAAAAAAAAACTTAAAAATAATAATCCCTACAAAACTCTTGATTTGACAATCTTGAAAACACACGTGCAACTGCAGGGAGATGCTTGCAGCACTACTGATCTATCAATTTCAATTTCCCTCCTCCCGCTCTCTCTTTATTAAAAATATCCACTGGTACAACTGTGCTTAAGGTACAGCACCTTCCCCTACATATGAAGGTTTACTCATTTATTTTTTACATGTTTGTTGTTTACTTAATAGGAAATATAACCTTTCTTATAAGGACTTGTTTTTTACCCAATTGTTTTCATTTCGCGGCTAACTTCACGTCTTAAAATTTCTAACTGGTGTAAACAATTTTACGCATTGCATTTTCTTATTTGTACCATAAATGATTTAAAATGTATTATTTTAAATGTAAATAGGAAATTTCTACCCTTTAGGATGCAATGTTATCAAGACTTTCGTTTCAAAATCTTAGTCTATAGCATCATCTTTTGAAAAATGTCTACCTCATTTGCAGCCTCAAATGCTAAGAGCTCCTGTTCAGAAACATGGAAACATATAGTCCCAGAGTTACCTTTTACACTTAGAAAAATATTTATACGCTTAGTTCTCTCGTATTCCATCAAAGTATTTATTTCGGGAATCAGCTGCCTTTTCAAATTGCTCCGTAGTCAGTATAGATTTTATGCGGTCAGAGACATCATACATACATTTGGATGTAAAGTTTTGTTGTCTGTTCGCAATTTTTAAAAATTGTTGACATATCATTTAAATTTTGTGTCCATTTGAAATAAAATCTAATGATGATTTTAAATCTGATGTCAACTCCCGTGATGAATGAAGGATTTTGTAGGTCTGAGAAACAACTAAGTCACGTGTTCCCATCATTAGTGCTCACAAAACCTGTTTTGGAAATTGCCACTAGCAGCCCCTCTTTTCCTCTTTAAATGTATTTTAATCTTTTGTTCCAATTCAGTATTATCTTCTTGAATATTTGATAATAAAGGATTCTTTAAAGGATGAAGTTCTATGCGCAGGAGTGTACAGCTTCATGGATTGGGTTCTTGTATTTAGGAGGTGGATGGAGGAGCGCCGTTTAAACAGTATTAATATTTTAAAACGCATTAATATTTTATTACACCTTTAATAATTTTGAGCTAATAGTAGCGACCCTGGTGTATTTTTTAATTTCAGTCTTCATTGCTATTCTTTTCTATTCCAATTTTTCGTCACTAGACGCATTCTGGCTGATTATATGCAAATCAATTAATATTTTATTATAATTTCTTTAATCATTTTCAACTAAACTTCCCGTCTAAAGTATTGCAACACCTATAATTCTCGAAATTTTCCTGGTTTTTATCTTAACGCATACTTGGTTTATATTCATAATTATATTATTAATAAACGTGAGACATTCATGATCAGTATCATGAATGTTTTTCCTTGTTAATAACAAACGATGGAATTTTAGATTATTTTTATTTCGAATTTCTTTCAGTCCATGTTTATCATTCGTTTCATTTTTTACAAGTATGCCAAGACTTGTAGAATCAGTCATTCAAGCCAGAGGACAAAAGGGAGTAAGACAATATACCTACAATAAATACATACCATAATATATACATGGTTTTTGATAAACTATATTGGCAGATAATAATATATTAAAAAAATATATTTTTCAATGAAAGAAAATATACTAGGAAGTATTACTTCCTGTTTATTCTGGTTCGTCAAAACATAAAGGTCAAAACAGTTTTGAATACTAATAATTCTAAAATTGTAGTATAATTTTGAATAAAATTAGTGTAATTAACCTTAAAATCTTTAAAAACCATTAATTAACGTTTATCTTCAACAATATGTAATGTAGTCACCTATTTTTAGTATTCAGCTCACGATATGATAGTAAAAATATCAATAGATATCAAGAGTAAATATTATCTTTTGATTTTACATTTCTGATCTTTCTATAACAAATCTGACCTATTTCCTTACATAGTTGAAGGATTTGGTATATGAACTAAAACACAATGTTGAGTAAATTATGTTTATTTATTTTTCTTTACATTTTCCTGCAGCAGGGAAATGTTACATAGCCCCTTCATGTCCTTCATATATCTTTTTTTTGTTGTTTTGTAATATTCTTATTTTTCTACCTAACATTTCTACCCATATATCCATCATCCAAAGAACTAGATTGTATTTTTTTTTTAAAATGTGACATAGCTCCCTTCAGCCACTAAACCCTTCAATTATTATACTTACATTGATTACGATTTTATTATTTTAAATGAATGTATTCCATATTATTGTCTAAATTTCTGTGGTTTCTAAATCTCAACATATCTATTTTGGTTCACTAGGTCATTTATTAATATAATTAATTATATTAAATTTTTAAATATTGCGCTACATCTTATCATTAGTTCAGATTTTTGCCACTCCTATTATCTCACAACTTTCCCTTAAGAATCATTCATTTCGCAGTCTTCTGAGTGTGAGGTTGGTATGATCTTTCAAATTATTTCTCGTTTTACATCTTCATTTCTCATCCATAACATTTCCATTTAATATTTTATTTTTTAATTCTTAGTATTTATTATTATAATATATATATATATATATATATATATATATTTATTGATTTGATATCCAAACAATATTATATATCATTATGGTATAATATTAACTTCAATAACCTTGTTTGTAACTCTTCCATAAATCCTTTATTTCGATATATCCCATCTCTATTACTTTTTGTGTTTATTTATTTACCTATCTTTTGCAATAGCCCTTATTTATATATTTATGTTTCAATTCTTCATATATTTAATTCACAATACCACACTTACGGTTATTGTTAATCTTCATCTTTTAACGTCATACTTTGTTTTTTTATCCTTGAAGATGGCCAGCAATGTAGGCTGGAACATTGGCAAACCGTACTAAATTTTTACCCTTGGTACAATGGTTTCCATCGTTCTGTATATCCTACCCCTCTGTTTTTCTTTTTTAATAAACATATTTTCTTGTTACACCAAACAAAAAGAATTGTAGCACCTCACTCACATAACATTGTACTGTTTTTTAATGAGTTATGAAATGATATCCCTACCATATTACGTATAAAAATACATCAAAAATATTTATTTACAATATTATATAGTAAATAAATATACTATAATAAATAGTTTTAACACAGTGGATGGGAGGGGCACCTGGATAAAAATAAAATGACCGTATAACAATGTTAATTATATCATACCATTAGTAAAGAAAAAAAAAATTTTAATTGAAGTAGATTTTTTTTTTTCAATTTTTTTTATTTTAACATCTTTTAAATATTTTTTTCCAGGCATATATCCCATCATATTATATAAATATCCAAGGTTATTTACATTTTTTCATTCATACATTATCTACGTATGTGATCTTATTTTAAAATAGAATGACCTGATGTTAATTTTGGTTAAATATAGTGTTGCTCAAATGAAATTTAAGCCATTATGTATATCAAATGATTACACTTGGAAAATAATGTATGAATGATGACATACTTGTAAAATAAGATTGAAAATTAATCTGATATATCAGATTCTACATGTCCCCATGCATAAACGGTAAAATAACATTTGAGGCGTAGAATTCCGAAACCAGCCAAGTCCAATTTCCAAATTTTTTTTTTTTAAAGTTGTCCTACTGGATTATTTTTAGGTTGAAGGTTTTCACCAAAAAGTAGTTAAATCACATCGAAGTTGGATATATTAAAAATAATTCATCTTCCTAATCCAGGCAGAACTTAACCTTTATCGATCAGCTGTAAAATATTTTTAAAAATGGACTTGGCTGGATTTGGAATTACACGCCTCATTTACTATATGAGGCGTCCAGTTGCAAAACGTAGCAAAACCAAACTTCTAAATTTTTCACAAGAAGCCAAAAACCATAACAATATGATGCCTATTTGATATGAATGTAATTTTCTTGTATAATTAGCAGAAAAATAGGGGCAAGCGTAATAAGGGCCCTTGTTGACCAGTTTTTTTTTAATTGGTTTTTATTCTGTACTTACTCCGTTTTGCAACAGTTTTGGGGACTTACTCCGTTTTGTAACAATTTGAGACTTACTTCTTTTTGTTAATGAAATAAAATCATGTCCTGAGTTGATTTATAGAATTGAAATGATGGATTAAAAAATGATTTTACATTCAAAAATATTACTTAATAGCTTGGTAAACAATAAAAACGGATAGAAAAGTAATAAACGATATATGCTCATACATGGACTAGTCTATGTAATCACAATACACATTTTCCTAAACAAATTATTATTCTTCCTCATCTAACTTCTAGACAGACTTTTATTAAAACAATTTATCATTAAAAAATATATTTGTATACATAAATTCGATTATTTTATAGAGTACTGAAGAACAAGATAAAAACAATAAAGTATTAAACTATGTAGTAGTATCAAAATATTATTGGCTCTGTTTTCTAGTATGTAACTTAAAAATTCAAAACAAATATCTATCTAAAAACATAAAGTTTAAAATCTAAAAAAGTTTAAAAACATTTAATAATTTAGTTTAACAAAAAAAATTTACTAATCAATAGTAATTACGATCACAATAACATGTAACTTTTCTAAACAGCTAATAGAGTATCTTCCACCTCATTTATGCCTCCTAAATCTGACAAATAATATGCATAACATGGCAGCCATATTGTGAGATGGCTCCCTTTTGGTACTGTGATAGGCATGGTTTTACTCCCCTTTGCGTACGTGGTACGTGATCTTTAATTGTAAATTTGAACAGCTTTTCCTTCGTTTTCAAACCTAAAACCTAGTCAGTCTTCTGCGTGGCAAGGCGCTGGATCGAACGTTAAATAAAACTCAATTTCGATTTTCGGTGGATTTGCTGCGTTTTGCAATTAGGCGTCTCATATATTGTTTTCATAAAATCCCATTCTTCCACTATAGATATTTTCCAGTATTGACGCGATCTGTTAATATAGATAAAATTCTCGAAACGTCGCCAAAATAGTTGTTTATATTTACACACACACACATTTTTATATATATATACACACATATATATTATATATATATATATTATAATATTATATATATATATCTATATATATTTTTTTTTTTCAATTTACCTCTTCTTCAACCTCTTTAGCCTCAGGTTATTTCCATTCCGATTTTCCAAGTATGCTGTCATTTATAAATTATATAGACATAATACTTGTAAAATAAGGAAAAAAATAACCTTTTGGTATCTGAAATAAGTAGTTTAAAGATCTTAATTTAAAAATAGATGGATTAAATTTTTAAAAATAGCTACTTATAATAACTAAATAAGTGAAAACCGGATATTCCAAAGCTCTACATAGTTGCCTAATGGGAGAATAATAATAATCCTTTATTTTTAATCAAATTACCAGCTCTTGCAAGAAATTCAGAAACTATTAGATGATCTTCACATATATTTTTAAACTAGCTATAGTCTAAGAGTTTTATATATATATATATATATATATATATATATATATATATATATATATATATATATATATATATATATATATATATATAGTATCTTTGTTGCAAGAGGAGTCCCCTTCACTCCTAGTTTAAATTTTACTCGTACTTGGAATACGATCTCCTTATAATTCTTCAGGTAGGGCTTGTGCGCTATACAAATTTGATACCTCTGCATCCTTTTGTTTTATCTTTTGACTGTAACCCACCAATCTTTTCCGTAACTTCTGGTTCAATTATGAACTAGAACGACATATAAGGACGATGGAACAGTCGGAAAACCTTTTTCGTAAAATAAGCTTAAAATATATAAAATCACTGGTTTTTTAAGTTCATTGGGCGAAATAAACCTAAAACGTAGTATGTAATATAAATTGTTTACTTTGAAATTTTTAATCGGTCCTACACAAAGCTGTAAAAAGTAGCCAGCATAAGAGACCAGTAGTTTTCCAACTTAATTCACCCTTTTCGAAATATCATCTTAAGATATCTTGAGTAACAAAAAAAATACATCATCGCTTATGTAAAAAAATCACACACCTCCTCAATTTGGATTAATTTAAAATTTAGAAAAGTTTTCTCTTATATTTAAATAATTTATATTGGAGTTACTCTCTTGTTTTAAATTTAATTTACTGATTCTGTCATTAAACGTTCTGTCAAAGCAGTTACATAATGTCATCGTAAACTAAACATTTCCGCATATAGGTGGCCATGAACCCGTGTGTCTCACTTATCTTCAGTTTTAAAAAACAGAAAAACTTTTAGCTCTTTTATTTAGTACAATCAGAATTAAATTTCTATTAATATTTAATTAATTATATTCTTCTTTTAAGCGAGTTTTCATCAAAGGAATAATTCTGAATAAGGCTTACTCTTGGACATGTATCTGATTTCCTTGTCACTCTTTATCTTCACTGCGATATGCGGACTTCTTTACTTCACCATTGCCGTCTGGAAGGCGATGACTTACTGGAAAGTCCGAGGAGTAAAGCACTTAAAGCCATGGCCAATAGTTGGAAACTTGGGAGGTTTGATAAAATTAGACAGACACTGGACTTATTTCTACGATAAGGTATGCCAAGCATAGTTTTTTATTTTTTTTTTAAATTCACATGTCTCTTTATTACCATTTAGCTCAAATGTTTTTTTAGGTCTATAAGGCATTTCCAGAAGAAAGGATGGTTGGGATGTACGAGTTCATGACACCGACCTTAGTTCTGCGGGACACCGAACTCATTGAACAAGTTCTTGTCAGAGAATTCTCTAACTATCCAGACCATGGATCATTCCTTATAGAGGATGATAGCATAATGAATGATAGTGTGTTTGCTCTTTTAGGATCTGATGTGAAGTGGAGGGCAGTGAGGTAATAACTTTTCATTAAGAACACCTACTGTTAACCCTGAACATTTCAAGGTATTATCATACACAATACCCAACTCTTACCATGTTATCACAATATGTAGTCAAATAAGGATCGAGGTAAAGCTGAAAACAAAATTTTAGCGGAATCATGTAAGGTAGATCAAGTCAAACATTGTTATTGGAAAATATTGGTTTAAATGAGTTCTCTACCAATCATAACTACGCCTCCACACCATGTTGATATCTGAGTTAAGAAAGTAGGGATGGAGAGCGATATGAATGTCTTTTTTGATGGGTTTTCTCAAATATATTAGTGATCAAAAACTCTTGAAAATCTTAATTTATATTCAGAATAAGAGACTCACTTTTTACATAAAGTCAATGTTATTTGTCAACAGTAATGATAGGGGGGGGGGGGATGAAATGTGGGTAGAAAATTCAGAATAATGAATTTGAGGAATCAGAAGTGAAGGTTCCACCTTTGAAAATTCAAATTCAAATTTTTTCCTACATCCTTATTGACTAAATAAAATAATTAACAAAACAATTTTCATGGTAAATTTTCTGTTCCGTAATTTCACACATAAAATGTGTTTTTATATTTAAGTTCATAGTATTTACTTACTCGCTGGCTCTACAGGTCGGTGTGACTCTTGACCTTCCGAATTATCTCCTTCCATTTCTCTCGGTCATCCGCAGTGAGTCTCCAGTTCCGAGCTTCCACCCCATTTCTCGCCACTTCATCCTTCCAACTGCTTCTAGGTCTATCTCTTTCCCTCTTCCTCTTCAATATTACCGTATCTAGCACTTTCCGCTGAGTTCTTTCATCCTTCATTCTCTCAACATTGCCGGCCCATAGCAGTCTATTTGCTTTTATATAGTTGACTGTACCCTTATTTCTTAGTATATCTGCAATGAAGTTTATAGTACCCGAGATAATTCAGAAAAAAAAAACTTTAAACCGCTCTCCTCCCTTTCTCTCATCAAATAATGAGGACTTTTTATTATGTATGTTCCAAAGAACACTCAATAAAAAACTACACCAGAACTGTATGATTCGTACTTTTTATAGTTAGTTGTCTGGATTAATGATTAAATGTTATGTTTTTGTCTTATGGGTCGCTCGTTATACATAGTTTTTACATATTTTTATACCAACTGAAAATTGCTTGTAGAAACAGTTAAAATAGAAAGAAACCGAGAATCATTTCTATCATCGTTTACTCGAGCTAAAATGCAATAGGAGCTTGATAACATCATTTGCACGAGGAATATGATACTTTTATTCACAAAGCAATGTTTATAACAGTAAAAGTATTGTGTAAACTTTTTCATTTAATATTAATTAGATAAGATTTATATCTATGACTAGATTTATCAACCAATTATCTTATGCATAGTTAGGAATAAGCAGTTAATTACTAGTCCTTGAATCCACTTTGATTACATTAAGCCTTATCTGAATGCTTATACAACTTCTTTTATTTTTCTTTGTCATGAATGCTAAAATTTCAAGTCAACAATTATGTTTTCAAACCAGACGTTATGTTAACAAGACACTTATCTTTTGTTCTAAAGATCTATGCATCCATTCTACAAAAGTTCGTAAATTAAATACTAACTTTTGTGATTTACTACATTTCATCATTATCATCATCATGATTAATAGTATAACCCGGTTCGGATTGTACAGTATGGCCGCATCATAATACTGGCTCCATCGATGCATCTCTCCCAAGTGCAAGGATCTGCTAAACTCTTATATACAGAAACTTCTGTACATCCGCTTGATCTCAATCTGGGCCGTCCTCTTTTTGTATTTCCGTCCACCTACCTAAATAATAATTCTTTCATTATTGAACCTTATAAAGTGTGCCGCCTACATTGTAGAGCTGAACCATTTTTATTTCACATTAGGTAATATTGCTCACCAAGTTTTTGCACAAAAACAAAAATAAACTAACATTAAAACAAGTGTGAGAGGGATCAGTTTAAGTCTTGAATGACTGTTTCAGAAATAGGCTGCTAACGACTTTTACCACTGGGACAATGAAAGCGATCTTTCCGCAGCTGGTAGAATCTTGCCAAGAAGTAGTGGATTCACCTCCTAAAATACTCACCAAAGACTTCTTCTCCGCCTTCGCCATCGAGAGCTTTTTGAACGGCATGTTCGGAACTGCCCTTCTCCCAGCCGGCAGAGAGGAAATGATTCTTAACTGCAAGAATGCATTTGAACCCACGCCATTCAGAATGTTCCAGCAATATGCGCTTACTTATTTTCCGAAACTAGCGCAATTTTTCAATATGAAATTTTTGCCGAGAGATCTAGACAATTACTTCGCTTCTCTCATGGATACTTTAGTTAATCAGAGATCTGTACATGACTATGGAAGGAGTGACTACGCGCAGGTCCTGGTCGAGATGAGACGGCTTCAGAAGATGACTATTTTCAGCAGGGAAAATAGTAGAAAAGATCAAGTATTCAGTAAGTACCAGCAATTCTTCATTTCCTTAAATAATTAATTAATTAAATTATTATTTAATATTAATTGATAACTAAGTAATTAATAAGTTATGCTGTTATCTTGCGTTACACTTTTACACATTAGGGAAGAGGAAATAAGAAAATAACAATCTTTAAAACACTATATCCATTTTGCAACTCATGTAAACTTCAGTTACATCTTACATCTTACGAAAGCATATAAATATAACACACTAAACAATATTATAGAAATGGAAGTTTACATATGATGTTATAGGAAACACATTCCATGAATGCGAAACTTAAAATGAAGCATCGGTGATACCGTTACCTAAATTAACTTCTTCTTCTTCTTCTTTATTATCTTCCTCCTTGTGCCATAACTAGCGTGAAGGGGCCTCAATCCAACGATGCAAGGCCTCACGGTCCCAATAGTCCAAGCAACGAAGACAAAAAAAGGCCAATTAGGGGACATAATTCATGTAGAAGCCAATTTTGGCACAGTTGTAGGGGGAGGTGTCCTTAACAACATACTAAAAGTACTGGAGGGTGGGGGTGGAGCTAAGGGTGGGGGGGCGCCCCAAAGGTCGGTTTTTTCAGTTTTTCGTTAATAACTCGAAAACTCTTGCCTCTAGCAAAAATATATTTATGTACTAAATTAATTTACATAAAATTGTTTACAAAAAAGGTTCTATACGTTTTTTTTCTGGGATCAATGCTTAAGAAGTTATAGTGGGGGGAATATGGAAAATGTAAAAAAAACACGTTTTTATTGTTGAAATTTATATATTTATTGTTAAAATATCAATGTTTATTGTTACAAATGAATAGTTTATTATTATTAATTGAATGCTCATTGCTAAAAATAAAATTTTTGTTATTAAGCCTAATATGCTTATTATAGTACTTGCGGTAAGTCGCACTTTTCCTCAAAAACACGTTTGTCGGTACTCTTTTGGCTATAACTCCGAAACTATTTGTCTAATCTTGAATTTCTTTATTTCATCTTAAAGCTGGTTAAATTTATTATCAGAAACCATATATTTAATTTTAATTAAGTTCCGTGAAATATCCATTCCACCTCGCTGAATTCCGCGTACCGTTGTGAAATCCACATTTTTTCGGAACATTTCTTGTTATAACTCAAAAAATATTTGTTCAATTCCGAATTTCTTTTTTCCATCTCATAGTTGGTTAAATTTGCTATTAGATCCTATATATCAATTTTGGATAAAATTCCGTGTAATACCCTTGCCAGCACGCTAACAACTGCAAACTTTTATAAAATTCTAATTTTTTTTAGCATAATTTCTCTCTAACTCCGAAACCATTTGTCCGATCCCAAATTGCTTTACTTAATTTTAAAGCTACTTAAATTATCTATCAGCTCCTATCTATTACTTTTAATTATATTCCGTGTAATACCCATGCTAGCACACTAAATGGGTATGTTTTGGCAAAACATGTCCTTTCTGATATGCTAAGTGGGCTGGCGTGGGTGTTTCACGGAAATTTATCAAAATTTGATATATAGGATCTAATAGAAAATTTAACCAGCTATCAGATGAAGAAAAGAAATTCAGAATCGAACAAATATTTTTAGAGTTATAATGAGAAATGTTCCAAAAAAATAAGGATTTCACAACGGTACGCGGAATTCAGCGAGGTGGAATGGATATTTCACGAAACGTATTTTAAATTAAATATGTGGTATCTGATAATAAATTTAACCAGCTTTAAGATGAAATAAAGAAATTCGAGATTAGACAAATAGTTTCGGAGTTATAGCCAAAAGAGTACCGACAAACGTGATTTTGAGGAAAAGTGCGACTTACCGCAAGTACTATAATAAGCATATTAGGCTTAACGACAAAAATTTTATTTTTAGCAATAAGCATTCAATTAATAATAAAAAACTTTTCATTTGTAACAATAAACATTGGTATTTTAACAATAAATATATAAATTTCAACAATAAAAACGTGTTTTTTTTTACATTTTCCATATCCCCCCCACTATAACTTCTTAAGCATTGATCCCAGAAAACAAAAGTATAGAACCTTTTTTGTAAACAATTTTATGTCAATTAATTTAGTACATAAATATATTTTTGCTAGAGGCAAGAGTTTTCGAGTTATTAACGAAAAACTGAAAAAACCGACCTTTGGGGCGCCCCCCCACCCTTAGCTCCACCCCCACCCCCCAGTACTTTTAGTATGTTGTTAAGGACACCTCCCCCTACAACTGTGCCAAAATTGGCTTCTACATGAATTAAGTCCTCTAAAAATCCTTCGTTGCTTGGACTACAAAAGAGCTGCTTCAGTTGATGGAGAGTTCTTTTCCTATCCTCTGGATATATTCCTAGGTCTTCCGCATGGTCTCTTGCCAGTGGGTCAAGCTTCCATCATTTCCTAAATTAACTAAAACTATACAATAAATAAGAATATCCATATAAAATGATTGGAATATTTAAAATGGCATTATGTGAAAAAAAAAAAAAAAATATTGATTTTTTTGTGTCAGTTTTTCTCTGACTACTGTATGGAGTGGATTCGGAAAGATGACGATAGAATCATCCTCAACATCTCAATATTTTTCACAGTACTCACAATTTAATTACTACTCGTATCAGTGGCTCAGGAAATAAATCATCTGATAATAATACATTCTCAACGTAATTAGTATCCGTCGGCGATTATGTTTTTTCGTTTTTCTCTCACAATTCAAATTATACTTAAAATTGTATTCAGATTTATTTTGGAGAAAATCACTATTTTCTTTATCCTCAGCTACTGAACGTATCGTTTTTTTAGGAACTAGTGTCAAAATATATTCCATAATTTAATCGAATAACTATTCTAATCTGCTCTACGTATTTAAGTTACCAATGTGAATTTAAAAAAAAAAAAAGTTTTTTAAAATTTCTTCATTGTGTTTTCAGATCCCAAAATTGTCGGCGGTTCGCACTTAAATGTATTCCTATTAAATAATTTTTGCATTATCTTCCTAAAAATGATGTTATAATATTATTATTGTCATCCATCAACTCAACAACTTATCGCCAAGTCAAGGACTCCTTCAACAGCTTCCACTTATTGTCCTTGTCCCGCGCTGCCGCTCAGCAATCACGCACCTCATTGAGTCGTAAATCGTTCATTAAGTTTGCGTCCTGTGATAGATATTTTTTCTTTATTCTTCTATTACGATAAAAACATACTGTCAACCACTTCTCGAGAATGCGTTTATCGATCACTAGCATGCCCCGTCGCGGCTTCGCTCTCTCTCATAAGTAAAGAACTTAGATAATTTTAACAAATAATTGAAATGATTGCCGAAATAATGCTATGAAGAGAAATACTCCACTCATGGAAAGAAAAACCTATAATAGCTATATCCTCCCCCACCCCCAAAAAAAAAAAATAGTTCTCATTCGATAGTGTAAACGATTTTTAGGTATTCAAAGACCTCACCACGTTCTATGGGGCTAAAAATCGTGCCTTGACTTCCTAAGCAAAAATATCATAATGCCACTAAAGGCAAAAAGACGTCAACAATATTTTGTAAATATATTTTTGAATAATTACTTTTTGAATCTATGGTGGAATTTTTAAGGTACTGTCGCTTTATATAATAAAATTTTAGCTTTGGTGTCTCGAATTCCAACACGAAATCATAAGCCCGTTTAAGGCAAACAGTATTTTTTAAATATATTCTGAAAATATCCATCATTGAATCTATAAAGGAACTTTCCAGTTGCGATTCGTTCTTTCACTTTATATGATTTTAAAATCAGAATTAATGAAATTATTAATCATAGCTTACCAGTAGAATACCCATATATATATATATATATATATATATATATATATATATATATATATATATATATATATATATATATATTATTATATTCACCCACATCAGAAATGCAAGAATTAGTAATCAACATTTAAACGCACATAAAAATCGACTTTTGGTGTAGTGACTGGTTGAAGACCAATATAAGGATAAACTAAGTCCAAATAAAAAAGATTACATGCTATTTTCCAGATCATATATACAATCGGGATTTAATTAACCTTTATTTTTGTTTGAATATTATTATATTCACAGAAGATTTGTCAATAAATTTTGTGTTTTTTAAAATAAAAAAGACGTTTGAAGTGCGACGTCTGTTTCCTAGAATAGTGAAAAAGTACTGATCGTTGTTAGTCCTTTCTTTATTCACGTGTTTCTTTAATCATCCAAAAATATTACGTAATTTTTTTTTCTCTCTTGAACTAAGAGGGTATCATCAAAAGAGTCTATATTACTGATCATACCAAGGTCTTATCTGTTTCCAAGGTCGTATCATAATAAGGTCTTATGTGGAGATTCGTTGCTCTCTTCAGCACCCTACTCCTAGAATGTTGAGGAAGACTGAAATTACAGTTTTAGAAAGTCGTATTCCTTTTCTTTCTTATTTGGACAGCTAAATTAAAATAAGGAAATGGTTTTTATTTTTATAGGAATATTTTTTTGTTTAATTCCTTCTCATCAATTTTTTGTTTAAACAGACATATCGAATAAATTAGTGATATCGCAAGGATTCATGTTCTTCTTCGCTGGGCTCGATACAACCACTCTGATTATGCTTCACTTAGCATTCGACTTGACTCAATCAAAAGACTGTCAAGATAAAGCTAGACAAGATGTCAGAGACACGCTAAAGAAATACGGTGGATACTCTTGGGAATCTGTGAGAGCAATGAAATATTTGGATGGCTGTATACAAGGTAATTATTTTTTTTTTAATGGACGCTATTAATTTAAAATTATATTTAGAGTTTTAATTAAAAGAAAGATTGGTAAATTTGATTAGTAATAATATCGCTTTATTGTCATTACTTCAAATCTTGGGAAAAATATAAATTAGCATATGCTAACATAAGCATAGTGTGTAATGTTTTTAATGTTCCCCTAAAAATGGTGTTTTTCACAGAATCAGAAAATCTTGGAGGCCTTCCAGTTCTTTTATTTTTCCCATGAATTGCTTCAACTGAAATACAATACTATTCTAATAGCGGTCCATGAGTTTATTATAAATTAACCAGCTCTAAAAGCTAAAAGATATTATATATATATTTAAAGGTATTTAAGGTACATAGTTCTATTTAAAAGCAATAAAATGGTAACTGTATCCGTTGGATTTGAATTTAATTCTGTATATTTTGTAGAGATATTAATATTTTACAATGATATCTCATAACAACGATTTTTTAGTTGATTCTCTTCATAAATTCATTTAAGATATGTACCATGCACACCAATACCACATCTATATATATAAAAATCAATGTATGTGTGTGTGTCCTACATAGGCTTTAAAACGGTAAGAGATACTGTTCCATGTGAGCCTGCATTTTTCCCCTCATATTCAGGGGAAGATTACAGGCCTTTTGGTGTATTTATTGGATGCGCAATTTCCACTGTTGTACGACTCGCCTTTGCAATGACCATTATCAAGGCAAACACGCAATAACTACAATTTTGCGGGCTAAATTCTCTCATGGACAGTTATATGTGGCCTGCTCACGCGTTGGAAAACCATTTGATTTATATGTATACGCAACAGATGGAAAAACGAAAAATATTATATATCTATCAGCACTAAAATGAATAAAAGTAAAACAAAAATTAATTCTTTGAACTTTTTTTCAATTCAAATAAAAATTACACAAAAGAAATTAAACAATACTACAATAATTGTTTAACTGAGTTTTTTTTTTTTTAATTTTGCTAAGCGCGTAGCAACGCATGCCGGGTACAGCTAGTGTCATATAAAAACGTTTAATGAAAAACAAGATTGGTTACAATAAGAAATTAATTATAAAAGGATAGGTATAAACTATAAATAATTAAAGTGAAAAAGAAATCACTTCTTCTCTAAAGTAGAATTATTAAGGTCATACAATTATAGGTAAAATGAAACATTTTACGCAGTTGTTTTCCCATATTATTTTCAACTACTAGTAATTATAAATTTATAGTTATTGCTAGTTATAAAGGTAAGTTAAAAATATAACTAAATCCTATAAGCTGTTCGGACTTTTGGCTCAAAACACACTGCGTTGTTTGTTGGAGCTTAATGTCCTTAAATATTAAGTATCGACAATCAACCCATACCACAGACAAACGAAATTCATTACTTAGGACTTACATTCGATAGAAGAATGACCTGGGGCCCACATGTAAAACAAAAACGTCTCAGTCTAAATAAGAGACTAAAACTTTTGTATCCAATATATCATAAACGGTCGACATTAAAACTCCAACAACGACTAAATACATACACTTACTTACTTAAGCCCATATGGACACAGGCACCTTAAAAAAGTTCAGATATTACAATTACAAATACTCTAATCAGACTAATCAAAAAATCAACTTGGTGCATTACAAACCAAACACTTCACTCAGTTTTACAAGTACCTACAATAAAGGAATATATACATAACCTTTATAGAAGATTTCACGACAAACTTTATGGACATAATAATATAATCATTAATGACATGGTCTCGACTTACATACCTGGAAATACTCCCAGGAGCCTGAAAAGAAGCTGGAAGGTTTGCTCAACTAAATCTTTTTTTTTTTTATTCATGCCAGGAGGAGGTACTGTTGAGTGCTTGTCTCCCACACTCCTATAGAGCCTGTATTATTACAATATGAGCAAATTCACTTATTGTTACTCCAATAACAGGTGTGAATAAACATTTTAAGAGAAAAAAGAAAAAAAAAAAACTTTTGCGTATCAGGTTAAACTGCAGGACGGAAAACAGATTTTATTTTGTATTTTGAAATACTGCCCAACTCTGGAGCCGTTTAACTCGCGAGCGATTTGCTTTTGCGAAAAAACAGTTATTATGTCAATGATTATATGTTGCTCAGTTTTACTTAATTGAGCTCTTAACGCCACATTTTAAAAGGTTAATAACATTACCAATATCCTTGTAACTTGAAAATGTGATCTGAATTTAAATTATTTCATAAATATCAGCGTTTTAAACTTGTTTGAATTCTGAAGGTGTTTAAACCTTCTAGCTAGAGAGGCATTTTAAATTTATAAAAGCTAAAAGATTTATTTTTAAAAAAAATGCAAAATCTATCATTTACAGAAAGGGTGAAAGAAACTATTACATAGACAGGTATATGCATTTAACTACGAAACAGGTTTTGTTAAGCATATGAACATGGGATGATCCTTCACTAGATTTGTCTTTACCTTATCTTTATATATTATTTGATAATACTGTATATAGTTTAGTTTTTAATACCATCTCTGTGTATTCTGTAAACAATCTGAATGTCAGAATGTTCAGATAAATTAAAAATATTTATGGGAAGTTATGTAATCGTTATTGCTTCACCATTACAATGACAACACTACCTTTCATAAATCCTTGAGTACAAATGTTAATCTCTTTGCAATAGTAATTAAAAAAAAAATTATATTCTCATAAACGGGAATGAGTTTTTATTTATATTTTTTATATATATTTTTTTAGAATCTTTGAGGATGCACCCATCCCTCCAGTTCGTAGTTAGAGTGAACGACAAACCCACAGAGATTGCAGGAGTCAAAATCGATAAGGGCACGAGGATTTTAATTCCATCACACAGCTTGCAGATGGATCCTAAGAATTTTCCTGATCCAGAGAAATACGATCCTGAAAGGTGGTTGGATGAGAGCAATCTACCGAAGAAATACTCGTATCTACCATTTTCGGAAGGGCCAAGAGTTTGTCTCGGTATGTTTTTATTATATTATGTTATTTTAAATTGGTTGAAGATTGATAAATAGTTGAAGATATCTACGCAATAATAGATGGTTAAGCTATAAGTTCAGCCTGTGAAAGTAAAAATACCTGCAACTTATTTTGTTTAATTAGTTGAAATCACAATTATAGTGCATGTGTTTCATCAAAATTTATGTCAAAATAAGTCTTTTCAAATTATCATTTGAAGGATTTGGTGGATGAAGGAATTATGTAACAAAACACAATTTTGAATAATTTATGTTCAACCTTTCTTTCCTTTTGTTTAAATATTTTCCTTTAGCGAGGAATTGTTGCATAGCCCCTTCAGATTTTGATTCCTAATACTTCTGCACATAAAGTCTTCTCCAATGAACTAGATTTAATTTTTTTTTTAAATGTGACAAATACTTCATTCACCAAGGGTTTGAATTGGTGCATTTATGACGAATGCATATGTCTGCTTAAAAAAAAAAATTTTGTATGTACATTGATACACATTGTAGTAAATTATTTCATAGGCCATTAAATGGCATTATCACGTGAGTATCTTATGTATAACTTTTTACCTTACATAAATATTGTACACAACAAATGTTTCTTTTGTTTCTGCTCTATGGCAGGTGAGATTCGAAGCTAATTCAGAATTTTAGCAGTTTATAAATGACTATTTACACCACTTTATCATGAAAGTAAACCCTATTAAATTGATTTTTGTTTTTTGTTTTTTAAAAACAACAAAAAAAAACTCTTTAATTGCTTTTTTAATTGTGTTAATTTCTTTTGAAGTGCTACTTATTCGAAAAACCCTTGCTAAATGTTATAATTTTCCTCATTGCTTAATGTTCACTTACATAAAAAAATATAAACAAATAAAAAAAAAAAAGCTGTCGAAAACATCGGTTTTGTTCAAAAATAACCAATCTAAACCAATCTCAAGAATTGTTGAAGACGTAATTAGTAAATTTTGATTTGTTTCACGGATAATCAGAGCTTTTGAGTCAAACCTTTTAATTTTTAAATACTACGTTAAAAATAAATGAAAATATTTGCATCCTGAAATTTAAACATTTATGTTGTAATTTATGTTAAAACATAAATTTATGTTGATGTTGTATATTTGTTTAAGTATATAAACGTTATGAATTATTAGTCAAAATTTGAAATTATTATTTCAAACAATAATTATTTAAATAATTATTAAATTAAATTAATTAATTATTAATAATTTTCAGCATACTATAGCATACATAGTTTTTCTTCTTTGTGTTTAGGTAAGAGGTTCGCCATCATGGAAATCGCAACACTCTTCGCCCATATCCTCGACAATTTTGAACTGTCTCTAAGCCCTAATACAAAACTGCCTTTGCTATACGAACCGAACGTCTTTTTCCATACACCTCTTTCAAAGAACCCAATTTGTGTTGAACTAAAAAGAATATCAAAAGTTTAAATGATAAATTATGTATTATTAGTTTTAGACATAGTTTCTAGATATTATTAACAAAAAGAAATTGTGAAGATTCGTTTATTTCGTTCAATCAGTTAAATTTATGCATTGATATAGAATTGTTAGATTAATTTAATAGCTCTCAATCATATTATAATGAAAAGTGATAATAATTGAATAAATTATACAATAATTTTTGTTATTTTAACTAATGTGAACTAATAGCTGTGATTATGTATAGTATTTTTTTATGTTTGTAATGATTGGCTATATGTATAAAGCAGTTATTTGAGTTAATTATTGTGAATTGTGGCTCAAGCAGTGACTTTGACCCAAATAATTCACTAAGCCTGTTGACTTTTTATAAATCTAAACTTTGTGTTATAATGAGAAATGTTGCCTTTCTTATATGACACTCAACCCAAACACAAAGTATTTTATAAAATAAATAATAAATTTTAAAATATATTGTAAATGAATAATACTGTGTAAAAATTGATTCTTAATAAAGTATATTATTTTGTAGATCATCAAGCAAATTACAATTAAAATATATTATGGGTGAAACAGAAAAACACAAGGTAAACGTGCCTATTGTTTTTATATAAAAAAGGGCACGGAAAAACGAAAAGGTTGGAAATCACTGCCATATAATAAATGACTATATACAACGTATAATCAGTTTGTTTTTAGACCTTTTAAAATAAATAAAAATTGTAAAAAAAAAAAAAAAAAGGTTTGATAATTTGTGACCCATTGCCACCTTTATTTCGATTTATCCACGCAATCGTATTATTCAAGATTACCCTACCACTTAATATGTCAGTAGTAATCATAAGAGTTTACCCAACTTATCTGATCGGCGTTGGTAAATATATGTATATGTTTTAAAAGTGGCACAACTCAAAAATTTGCAATTTTAGTCATCATCGTGGCTAAGTTCAATATTCTCCTATGAAATGTCAAAAATGTATCGAATCAACTTCAAACTCCACCTGAAACTTCTCACTTGGGGACGGTATTAAAAGATAATTCAAGTACACTTTCGATAATTCGTGCAAGACATTTTTCTAATGCGAATTTTCGATTTTGTGTCACTATTGAAAACATGTGCGATATGAATTCGTGTGTAAAATTATAAAAACCATATCGGATAGATAATAACTGATTATATATCGAATGAAATGGACCAGATATATTGAATTGAAATAGTTGTATTAAACAAAACTCTTTTTATCATCGATCAAACACAAGGACAATCGGAATAAATAAAAAATAAAAAAATGTATATATATCAGTACCCCGGAGGTACAGAACACTATGTCCTTTTTTTACCAAAAATATATTATTACGTATTCTTAATCTCCTTTTTCCCCTTTATACAGAGGTATAGAATTCTATGTCCTAGACAAATTAATTGTAAGTTACATAAAAATGTTGACAAATGTACTCCAACTAGGACAGGAAGGACAGATTACAAGCCTATTCTAGCCTGGATGGGAAAAACAAGATTTATTTCGTACAAATAAGTATAATAAACATTTCAGAAAATGAAATCTTTTTTTTCTTTAAACTGCTCTTCTGTAAAGTTACGAAAATGTGACTTAGTGTCCTGTACCTCCGAGGTACAGATATATTCTTCTGTTTCTTTTTAAACTTTTTGTATCTTTCAGTCGAGTTGTATCATCTCAAGATCTCCATCTCTCATAGTCTTTCAACAAAGACAACTCTTGCATTGCCATCCTTCTAGCTTGACACAACTAGAGTTTAAGTTTTCAAGTTAACCAGGATTATGTTTTCATAACCATGCTAGGCTAGCGTCTACCTTTATAGGTGTTGCCAACTGGTCTGATTTTCATCAATTTTGGACCGGTCTCACTATAACTGCATTCCCGTAACTTCTCACCTGTTTCTTAACCACGACCTTTTTAATTACTTTGATTTCTTATTCTTCTCTATTGTTTTCAATTCTAAGTCAATTCCAGCGGTTGTATAAGCTAAACTTAACAGGTATTTCATCCCTGATCTCATCGGTTGTCTTTAATAGCTATATAGACTCAGCTTTCTAGTTCATACAATAACAGAGACGAGTACCGGCTAGAAATTGGCATGGTGTAGGGATCGTTGTACTAGGAAAAATATCAATATTCCGTACCGATAATTTTTCGATCTCTAGATATCGGTACATACACTCACCCAAGCCCACTTCACCTAATAAAGCGAATGCAGGATTCAAGGATTTATCACTTAAATTAATTTAAGTGTGAATAAAATAATTTGTATAATGATATGAAAAATAATGATTATTAGGTGATACTATAACCTACAAATAATAGAATACACAGCAGATGGTACAATTGCCTTACTGTGTTGGTTACTGATAAAGAGGTCAATAGATTATCAATGGAACACAAATATAGGCTAGATTTAAATTAAAATTATAAACACATCTCTACATTAATACACATACCAAACTTATAGATGTGAGCCTTTCTCATCGCAATGATTTTTTCACTGTCCTGCTGGACTTGAAAAGTTGGTGCATACAGCCTAGTTTCGAAAAACATTTTTTTTTTTTTTTTTTTTTATAGCTATAAAAAGGCTTATAAACTCATGACCGTCACTTGTCCCTACCTATAAAGTGAGATTTCATGGAAGTTATTTAAGTATTAATTTTAGAATACTTATGCATTTGTTTTCTAAAGTATGAAAACATATATTGGAAAATAAATTAACATGCTTTTAAACTTTTTTAAACTATAAAGGGAAACTGAAAATTCCGTTTTCTTTTTGTCCCTCGGTTTGGCCTCACGACCGTCACACTAAATAGTTATTTCAACATTCTCTACAAGAATAAGCTAGTGCTAATTATTGCTATCTACAGAGTAATTCGTGGTGTTATCTTCAAAAGTGATGCGTTTGGAAGAAATTTTTTAGTGTATCTTCTAAGATTTTCATCAATCCAGGGTCAGTTTTCTTCCTCGTACTTTTTAAGTATCACGCTTTTTTGAAATGATTCGTATTTTTTAAAAGCTCTTGGACTCCATATTTGATTATTTTAAGATGTACAGAACTGATTATTTAAACTAGTCGTTTAGGTAAGGCTCTGATGTTGCAATAATCATTAAATTATGGGAGGTTCTTTACGACCGTCACACCTATTTTTTTTTAAATTGTCAAGAGTTACATGTTAATGTACCAACACTTTTATAAGGGTAAGGACATCACTGAATTAAATTCTTTTTTGGCGGGGGGTTGAGGGTGGGGGAATCGGACTAAAAATCAACTCAACCGAATTTTTTCTTTTTTTTCAGAAGTGCAAACAGTACAAAATAATACAGCACACAAATTTAAGCGATATAATTGGTAGTATTTGTTGTAATGTGACAAATAAGAATTGCGTGTATAGAGAATGTGATTTGTGTAAGACAAAGACAATTTCCTTCAATGAATATTTCGGTGCTGGATGGGAATCTATCATCCATCACTTTGAATGGAAAACGATCACAAGGGAAAGAGTGAAAAATAGACAGAAAATACTTGTAAAAGTGATGAGAAAAGTTAAAGTATTGTGTACCCTAAGACTACACAAGAATTGAAAGATAAATTATGTTCCCAATCTTATTGTTTATGACATAGATTCAGAGGACACAACCAGAACAAGTTTTCGAAGTGTTACAGAACGAATTTAAATGATGTCGAAGTTTTTCTTGTGGTAGACTTCTCAAAAAATTATCAGTTAAAGTAATATAGCGAAGTCCAATGTCGCTATTTCGGTGTTTCAAATGAACCGGAGCATATTTCATTAAAAACATTTCTAATGATAAATCAGGAATAAAAATAAAAACATTTTGTACAGTCTCTTCTTGCAATAGACTAGATGCAGCAGCTATATGGGCTATCCTTTTTCCGATATTCACGAAAATAAAACTAAACCACAAAAATGTTACAGAAGCGAATATTATGAGTGACGGTCCCGCCAAACAATAAAGGAACAAAAGTAACATGTATCTGTTTTATCATTTCATGAAGAATTTCTGGTTCGAAAGAGCTTCTTATAATTTTAGTGAGGCTGGATATGGCAAAAGTGTAGCGGACGGAGTTGGTGGAGCAAATAAGATAGCCGTTGACATAGCGGTCCTTATAGGGAAAGATATTTCGAACCTTCAACAGTTCATGACTTCTGTAAGTAGATCGAAAATGCAGGTTTTAGAAGTAGATAAAACCAGCATGAAGGAAGCAGATTCAATTTTCAAAGCCAAGTTAGGTTTAAATTATCTAGATGGAATATTATTGAATTGTAGATTTATGTCTTTAATTGTCTGCAGAAATAAATCAGAATGCAGGCATCAAATGACGAACTATCGCAACTTAATACATCCTGAAGCCAACACATCTGCACCTTCTACTAGTATCCTTATATAAATAAGTATTTTTATAAAATATATATATTTTTTTTTCAAATTATATTTTCAATATTATTTCTTAACCGAACTTATAGGTGTACTATGGGGGGAGGGGGGGGGGGAATACAATTGCCAGTCGATTGAGATATCAAGAAGTATATTCGGATGCCAGTGATGAAGAAACTTTAAATAAGATATTACGCAAGTAATAACAAAGTTTTAAACAAATAGAGATATTTACTCTTCCAGTATTGATCACTTTTATTTATTACTTTAAATTTTTACGCATCAATAATAAATTTTGAATAAAAAGTTTTCAATTTCTCAGTGTAAAAATTGTGTTTATATGTTTAACCTGTTTTTATCCATTTCAGTTGTATATACATTCGTTAAATGGACAGTGTGTTGTCTTTTCTCATGATTGTCTCACAACAAAAAATATTAAATAGAGTGAAATAATGGTTTAAAAAAGAAAATAAAGATGATTGATTTTTGTGTAATGTGACTATATTTTCCCATGATCACTTTTATTTATCTTATATTTAGATCTGAAAAAAGTATTGTGAGAATAATTGTATTCTTAATTACAAAACCGAGAACAAAACTTTTAAAAAATTGACATTGCCATTGTATCTTTAAATTTTTACATTTGCTTAGCATTTAATTATATTTAGATTATATAGTTTTATTCATTTGAGGACATTAATATTTTTTTAATACGAAAAATAATGTTTAAAGAAAGAGTAACGGTCAAGAGTATTTTTATGAAAAGCTCAATAAAATAATTCAAAAGAGTGGTAATTAGAAAAAAAAAACTGGCCCAACCCGGTAATTTATTATAAATAGAAGGTATATTATAATAGAAAAATTAAACATTATAAAAATGTAATCAACTTTAAAAATTCAATTTTTTTTTTTTTTAATTTTAGCTGAGGCCATGTATCTCTCTATTATTTTATGATTTTGTCCTGATTAATTTATATCTCCATATACAAAGTACTAGTAGTTGAAGAGAGAAATCAGAGGAGACTGGGGGAAACTTCGTTACTAACGAACCAGGAAAACTTAAGCTGTCTGATGATATTTAGGATGAATCCTAAGATCATTTAGAAAATATCCTCGTTTTAAGACAGATTGATTAATTGATGATGATGATGATTGTAATTGCTTGATTAATGCGTTTAAGTGTTACTGTATAAAGAGATGTGCATTTTTTTTTCTCGCTTCTATAACTGGGGAAGAGGATTCTATTTCGTACTTCATTCCATGTATTATGCATAATAAGCGATTTGCTTCTTTCAGAGAAAAACCAAAGCTAGTCACACTAAATGGAGCTGGAAGGATGGGTTTTCCTGACAGATTACCAATCTATTCTAATCATTCTGTGGGTTCACCATGAAATAAATTTTCATCCGACCAGCTGGGATTGTAATACACGACCTTCCGTACCAGGTGAGCTGAGACCCTTAATCAAACATGCTCGATGATCGATCCCCTAATGACCCTCTTTATGAACTATTACACAAAAAAAAATAAAATAAAAAAAATACTACTCTTTTGATACTTCAAATACCCTCTATTCGAGTATAACCCTTTAACACAAGTTATTGTCTATGAGGTATGTATCCATATAACTCTTTCGAACTACTTCTATCAGTAAAATATTTGTACATTTTTTTTCATTCCATATTATGTTCTTCCATAATACATCAATAATAACTTACTTCTTTTATGATAAATATGTGCGACCTTTGATGACAAAATGTCTTCACGTTTCAGTAAATCTTATATGTTAATAAACTCTTTTTTGAAAAAGGTTTTCTTAAGGCATTTGCTGCAAAGATTATTCTGTACTTAAAATAGTCTGGAAGAAAAGTATTTGGGAAAAGGTAATTGATATTGAAAAGGATAACCGGTCATGTTCTTGGCCCAAAAGAAATTCCGTTTGGTCAAAAGATATTTCCGTTTGGATATAGGAAGTCAGAGTGATAAAAATTTTGGAACCATTTATAGTAATATGATTCTTAATTATCAAAAAGGAGAAGTATGCTTGTATACAAAATACTCGGAATGTATCATCGGCTGATGGTTTTTGGAGCATAGGGCTGGTTCTGGTTATCGTCCTAAACTTCAATGTTCGCTTAAAACATCATTTTCTGTCAAGCCTAGATAAAATAAAATACTTAATAAAAATAAAATAAAATGAAAAATAAAGAATTATATTTTATGTTAGAATTACTTTTTTTTATTCCATAATTAACAATTTTAATATTTTAGCTAAATTCAATTCTTGCTAAAATGCTGTATAGTATTTTTAATTTAAATAACTTACCTTTCAAAATGGCGAAATATTTATTTAAAAAATATTTTGAGTTTTTCCCTATTTCCATCTGAGCTTGACTTAATAAACATACTACCAATTATATAAAGTAGGATATAGCATGCATATATAATAAAAAATTCGATTTTTTTTTTTTTTAAATAAAAAAAAACCTTAGAATGTTTCTATTGTTAGTTACTTATTCAATACTTTTTAAGAATCATGTAAGGTACTTTTGTTTTAAAAAAAAAAAAAAAAAATTAACTTAATAATAAGTTGCTTAAAATATCAACAATAAGATTGTATGAATACATAGATGAAGTGCATGTTTCCTTGAATCCAATTATAATTTTACTTTTATCAGTATTATTTTATTTTAGAAGGCTATTTAAATTTAAATAAAGCTCCATCGAATTATGTAATTTCAATTAGCGTTTCAAATGTCTCTTCAAAATTTTTGTTATCAATATTTCTTAATTAGAATTAAATTCTGTACTTGCGGAAAAGATGTTAAGGTCACTACTGAATTAATTGAGTGATCAAAAACTGCATATCAATAATTTTTTTTAAATACTACATTATTGTTATCCAATCAGGTTTTATAACAAATATATATATATATATATATATATATATATATATATATATATATATATATATATATATATATAAAATATATAAAATATAAATATATAAAATATTTATATAAATAATATAAATAAAATAAAATTTTATATATAAATAAAATATATAAAATATTTTTTCTTTTCTCCAATTCTTTTGGAGTAAGAGTTACATATATATATATATATATATATATATATATATATATATATATATATATATATATATACACATATATATTATGTAACTCTTACTCCAAAAGAATTGGAGAAAAGAAAAAATATTTTATATCTTTATATCAAGTATCTTCCTTTTTTTCTACAATACTGCAAACAATTACACAATGCATTCGCCAAAAGAAAGGAAATTGAAAATGTCACAATTGGTTTTTATTTATTCTTTTTATCTTAGCAAAATAGGTTGTATAACTCTGACTCCAACCCTCTTGATGTTTTCTCGACAATATTTGCCATCAATAACGACTTAAAATTTTATCGATAACAATTGTTTAGGGTCCTTGAAAAAAACATTTTGCAGCGAAAATCTCAACCTATTATAATCATACTTTCATTATTAAAGCAAATAAATTAAAACAACTAAATGAGCACACTCTTCTGATGACACAATGCTTGAAACGTTCACACCATAAACAATAGAATGTTGAAAATTCTTGAATCAATGTAAAGCACTTATAATACTTCTGCATATAGATAATTAAGAATCGTATAACTTTAAATGGATCCAAACATTTTGATCATTCTGACATAGACCCATATCCAAAAGAAAATACTTGAACCCCTTTTAACCGGTGTTCTATGGGCCGAATCCATGACCGGAATGAAAGATTGTGAACATATATAAATTTTGATAACTTGAAGAATGTACACACACATCAGTTATTCTTTTCATCATTTTGTCTAAAGTTTCTCTATTTTCTTATTTTTATTATCCCCAAACTCGGTTTTTATTTTTGTTTTACCATTTTCGAGAGTCCTAAGGGCAATTTTTATAAGTCTATTTTTAGATTAGAAATGTGTTTAGCCCCGTTCAACTTCCTTTCTAATTGTCAACTTAGATACTTTATTTACTTACGTTGGAAAAAGGTTTTGTCATTAAACATAATTTGAAGATTATGGATTCCATGTTTCCAAGAGAATATCATATATTTAGTTTTTTCAGGTTGAATATTCAATTTATTTTTAGCAGCCCATATAAATAATTACCTAAAACTTATTAGGTTACATTGTAACTTAACGTTACAATGTAATTGGAGCTGGTAAAATAACATAGATTTAATAGCAATAGAATGTCTTCAGCAAATGCCAGGACCTTAGCTTCTTCCACCAGCACAATACTGAAAATGTCGTCTATTATTATATTTCTAAAAAGAGGAGAGCAGCATGAATTCTGTGGCGTACGTTTATTTTAGCATTTAGTTAAAACTGCGTCCCCTAACTGGATATTTTTTTTTTTTTTTTTTCTAACCTCCGACTTAATTATAAATACATACAGAGGAAATTAGGGTATTGGATCTTTTATTGCCTTTCGGCATTTTAAGATTTATTTGTAGCTCTGCCATCTCTGGAGGGTCTCAGTCTGCTGGAGGCAATCCGTCTACATGTCGAGTGCGGAGGATACACTTTGCCGGCGATGGTGGGTCATATCGGGTCAGTTCGTATGGTCTGAACCCCTTCCCTCGGCGAGTACGTACGCTAAGGGGATCGTTAAGATAATTTTTAATTATGAGATAAATGTTACGGGAGCATGATCTATCGTGCAATGCTTTCACATGATACAGCCAATACAGTTTGGAATTTCGACGAAATTAACTTTTTTTTTTTTCATCCCAACAGAAAGTTGGTCTATTATTGTATCTACCATGAGTATCCTTATGATGGTCCTAGATAGAACGGAACCGATTTGGCTTGATGGGTGGCATATACTCTAACAGTGTTAACATGGTTGATAGTGGATTCGGCACACTTGCGTGTTATCTCATAAAACACAATACGAAACAACGAAGAAACTGTTCCGTCCTCTGTTCGTCGAAACTGTTCTTTGTTATGTCACAACACACAACTCGAAACAACGACGAAACAGTTCTCTGTTATGCCAAAACAACACAACCCCTACACATATTCGGAGTGTTTCGTACAAAACTTTAACGTACAAAACAAAAAAAGAAAAATATAATTTAATCTATATCATCAATCGCCAAATCGCGATGCCATTCATCCAGTTCCCTTAGTCTTGATGCGACTATAAAACCGTACGGGTGGTGCTAATCTTGTTCCTTAGTCTGCTTAGTCTAAGGACTATTTGAACTAGTCTCAAATAGTAGCATTTTTCTTTGAATATAATATGATCTATTTCATCAATCGGCGAATCGCGATGCCATTCATCAAGCTTCCTCAGTCTTGATGGGACGACAACACCGAACTGGTAACGGTAATCTTGTTCCTTATTCTGCTTAGCGTTCAGCAGAGTTGAGTAAGTCTCTCCTATTTGGGTTCTTATACTGTCCAAATGTGGTTGAGTAGAATATGTTCCTGATGGAGTTACTAAAAAATATTTTGGTAGACTTTGGGAGGTGGGGTTGGAGTTATCTGGTTGAGATGTCCCTTATTCTTGTTTCGACTACAGCACCGTACACGTTAATCTTGTTGCTCATTCTGCTTAGTATTCTGCAGAGTTGAATAAGCTTCTACCATTCGGGTTCTTTAACCGTCCAAATTTCGTTTTTTATCTGTTCCTACGTCCCGAGACACCTGATAACTAATATGAATTCAGTGATCGTGATATCACATGTTTATATTCACGATTTTTACTTCGTGTTGAATTTCTTATTTATTTTTGTTTTGAAATTTCTTAAATATGTGTCTCATATCAAAGAAAAGGCCAAAAGTGGAGCAAAGGTACCTGGTTTCACGGCATTTCATAAAGAAAAAAAGTTTCAAGACAAACTTGAACATGTGTTTCGATTTGGCCATATTAGGCCCGATTCACACAGAATAGACGTTGTGCAGAGTCTATTGGGTCTTCCTAGCCATGAGTTTTTTTTTTTTAATTTTATTTTTTTACCTTTGAGGCTTTCGCTAGACACCATTGGCCAAATTTAAAATAATATTTATTCAAAATAATAGTTTTTTTTTTTTTTTATCTTAATCAATCGAAGTCTATGCTTTCTTAAGGTGTGGTTCCGCATGGAGCAGCCAGCCGCAGCAGCTGCAGCGTTCAGGGTGGTTCCGCATGTAGCTTCCAAACGCGGCAGCTGGAAGTTCATCAGTTCGTTTTCTGGTGATTATTTCACAAAATATAGAAAGAGAGTTAAGAAAACGTGCTGGAACCACAATTTTATTATTTTTTCAGACGATGTATAAAGTTTAAGTTTTTTACTGTGAATAAAATTTTAATTTAAATTAATTAAAATTTTAATTTTATCATGTAAGATTATTGATAACTTACACTTTTATTATCTTACATAATGAAAATTATTTAACGAAAATAGGGTTGTCAATAAAATATTTACAGTAAAATACTGGAACTTTAGACATCGTCTGAAAAAATAGTAAAATTGTGGTTCCAGCGACTTTTCTTTATTTTCTTTTGTCTTTTTTTATATACTGTCTTTCTATATTTTGTGAAATCATCAAAAGGGAAAATTTATATATATATATATATATATATATATATATATATATATATATATATATATATATATATATATATATTGGTTCCAAAGTTTCTTGTACCATTTTAGACTTTTTTTTTTTTTTTTTATATGGTATTTTTGAAAAACAATGCTTAAAATACATTCCAGAACACAATTTTCACATTTATAAATAATTGGATGAAACTTCAGGTTGAAATACCACAATGTATGTAAATTAAATGTATATTAAATATACCAAAACCCTAAAATTGTATTCTGTAATGTATTTTAAGCATTGTTTTTCAAAAATACCATACAGATCGGTATGACATTAAAAAAAAAGAAGTCTAAAATGGTATAAGAAACTTTGGTGATGTGGGTTAGCATACTACAGACGCGAAGGAGTGCGTCTGGACTGGTCCCTAGAGCAGTCCGAACGCAGCAGCCAGCTTCTCAAATTTCTGGCTGCAGCCGCAGCTGCTCCCTCTTGCAACACTTCTATTAAAACCAACTGAAGCAGTGCTCAGCTTCCAGACGCTGCGTCTGGCAGACGCAGCTGCTGCAGCTGGCTGCTCCATGCGGAACCACACCTTTAGGCCCAATTCACACAGAACGGACGTCTGACAGAGACGAGGCTTCAGCATGGCACGGACGTGACAGAAGCGTGACGTTCGCAACAGAGGGGCAGGAGAGTGACAAGAAAGGACGTCAGTAACCTGTTGGTTTTGTGGACTACAACATGGCTTTTTCAAGCAGTGACGAAGATCATGAAGATATGTTGGATTTGGTGTATTTGGGTAATGTGAATTAAAAAAAAAGAAAAACGTATTTCGCTGATTTTTCTCCTATCCCAATTCAGAATTGGTGTTCCGTGTAATGCATACCTACAACGCTATAATATACGTACAGAATGCTATATTTAAGAAATAGTAATGCTATAATTATAGTTCAATTTTATTAAAACGGTTTATTTATTTATTTGAGTTTATTTTGTTTAAATCCATCTTGCCGCCCACTTTCTCTTAAAACCATGTAAACTTAATAGTTAATTGTAAACAAAGGGAGTTAATAGGTTAAAACTTACCTTGAACGTCAAATTTATCACCAATTTTCTGCCAGGCCAGGTCTTGGGCACTCCTATTGCAATAATCAGCACGATTAAAATCATATAAACACGGATATTCGCCAACTTCTTCACAAAATTGTATGTTGAAGTTTTCACGAATTAAATATTTCGATGAAGTAAAAAAGGATAAGGGATTGTTTTATAAATCTCACTGCCCATTGGTCTCAATGGAACCATTGTTTGGTAACAGTTACACTTCCAGATCATGGATAAGATCAATGTGTAGGTTGAGAATTAATCATGCTATCTCTGGTACATACGTATATAAGATTGAAAGAAAAGATACGGATTACTGTGAATTGTGCGAAGTTAAAGCGATCCGAAACATATAATAATGTTATATAAAATATTCTGCGGAACGATATCTTTTTATAAATAAAATTTTAAATATAATAAATGAAGACAACCCTTCTCATATAGAGATAATATCAAATCCTAACTCTATACTAGAAGAGTTAGGCCATTTTATAAAATCCATTTTCATTAAATTATAAAAAAACAAACAAAAAAAAACGTAGACTTCCATTGATTAAGATAAAAAAAAAAATTACTTTGAATAAATATTATTTTAAAGTTGGCCAATGGCGTCTTGCTAAAGCCAAAAAAGAAAAAGATAAGTCTCTTTCGCGTCTCTCGTATTAAACGATATGCGATTTCCTTCCATTTCGCTGCAGTCGGTATTGGTATGTACACAGGTTGCAATTTTTCCCAAACACTTCGAGGTGTTGAATGTCCAACAGTCGCAAACCCATCTGGTATATACCCAGTCGCGAAGTATCTGGGGTATAATAGTGTATATCCATACTCATTAGTTGCAATGAAAATTCTTATAAGTCCAATTTTAATCACTTAAAAGGACCCAGATGGCAGTTTTAATTGGTTTTTATATAAAGTCCTTATATAAAGTGGTATTTTATATAAAGTCCTCTGATGTTTTTCCAACGCTCCTTGCAATCTACCGCTGAAATGGGAAATGATAATACATATTAGTGAACATAAATCTGTTGCATGTATTTATGTTCACTAATATGTTTTATTATTTCCCATTTCAGCGGTAGATTGCAAGGAGTGTTGGAAAAACGTCAGAGGACTTTATATAAAATACAAAAACCAATTGAAACTGCCATCTGGGTCCAGAGCAATGAGACCTAAAGAATATTACTTGATTAGCCACTTCCAGTTCTTGGACTCTTTCCTAAAGTCAGGTGCAAGTAAAGGCAACATCGTTAGCGGAGGACTGTCAACCCAGCAGGAAGCAGGAAACAGTGATGATGGTATCCTAAATGAGGGCATATACGAGGAAGCTTATGAAACTCAAGGTTCCATGCAAATTAGCAACCAACTCACAAGGGACTCGCCACCAAATACAGAGCTGCCTTCTCTAACACCTGAACAGAGCAACACCGGTGGTTACCGAAAGCGAGGAAGATCCTCAGTTACAAGTTTACAGCACGTGAACACTTCTGCGTGTACTTATTTTGAGGTAAGAAAACGACTGCTAGAACAAAGAACAAAAACTGCAAGGTAACTCTACTAGCCATCCCGACCCTGATATGACATTCTTGCAGAGTATTTTGCTGGACATGAAAGCAATGAGCGATAGGCAGAAGAGGAGCTTCAAAATGGGTTTATTGCGACTGGCCGATGAAATACTGTAGCCGCAACATCAACTGTTAACTGGCACCTCAGTGAATGCTCTACAAAGAACCTCATCAGTGAGTGCTCCGTCAACAAACACCGCAATGAGTGCGTTTGATGACCCATCGACATCACAGTCCACTGATCACATCACCACTCGTGGAGAAGAGGTGCTCCACGCCCAACACCGATTTCGAAGTGATCTTTTTCAAATAGATACTTGACATTTCTCCCAAAGTAATTTATTCGTAAGAGAGCTGTACTAATTAATTATATTACAACTAGTCAGAGAGTTATGTTGTAACTGGATTCTGAAAATTATGAGTTTTAAATTTAATTTTTTATTTAAGTATTGTTTATAACTTTTTTCACTTGTTTACTTTATTAAAATCAAACAAAAAATTGTTTCACAGTTATTCTGCTTTTTGAATTAAAATTATTTCACAACAGCAAACATTCATTTCACTTACCTCAAAGTTATTAGTAGTCTCTCTTCCGGACAAATTGGTTCCCTTCAATTAGTTGATTTATTTTCCAGGCCATCCTTCAGAAGGGGCAATATTTTATGGAAACACACACGAGTGTGTTAGGCCTTATATTGCAATGTGTTAATTTTGCAAATACTAACTATATTACTTCATTATTTTTTATTACTATTTGAAAACGAATATGTGAAGCGTAGAATTCCCAGATAAGTCCATTTTTTTTTTATTTTTCACAGCTGGTCGATAAAGGTAAAGGTCAGCCCGGAATAGAAAGGGAAATTATTTTTAATGTGATTTAACTACATATTTTAGAAAACATTTCACCTAATATAATCTAGTAGAACTATTGATTTAAAAAAAAAAAAATCAAATCTGGAACTTGGATATAGCTGGTATTGGAATAAAACACCCGTGTTACAACAATAACTTTAAGTACATACCATTTGTTTGTCTAGTAGCGTCTTGTTCAAAGTCGTTTGTTGTCTCTTTTATTTTAACACAGGATGATACTAATTGTATCATATCCTTAATAGCCTATATTGATATAGCTTTTTTCAACCAAATTCATAATTTTTTCAACCAAATTCATAATTTTTTCAACCAATTTCATATATATATATATATATATATATATATATATATATATATATATATATATTTACTATAACATTCATTATGGGGTCAATCCATTTCAAATCGCCCAGGCAGTGTTGCTCAACATTTTTAATTTTCCTGATTCTTTTATCATGGGTTCCCTATGGGTATGCATTAACAAAACTTCAATTGAAAAAAGCCTTAGTTTTTATTTGGCAGCCATTTTAAAATGATTATTTAGTGAATTTTATGAAAAAAATAAGTTTGCGGAAAATTTAATTACGAACTCATTTTTAAAGATATCAGAATAATTTAGAAACTAGTGTGTTCAGCGTGGAGTAGCCTTCAAAAAGACTATTAACCATGTCGGCGGCAGCTCCTTTAATTTTAGCACGAATTGATCCTATTAAATAATCGTTTTGGAAATCGGCAGTATTTTCGTGATTATAAAACTTTGTTTATTAATTTATCAGAAATTTCTAGAAATCGCGTTAGTGACATAGGGTCACCATGGAAATCAGGTATCATCTCTAGATACTCTTTCTTTAATGTGGGAGGTGCCATTTTTATAAAATATTTAATATAACAAACAAAAATAAAATGAGATAGTATGCAATGAAATTAAAATAATATGAAATGAAAATTAAATTTATCCTTAATATACAGTAACTTAATATTTAACTTAATATTAAATAAAAAATTATATTTTAAATAACAAAATATTTCTTTATAGTTATAGTAATGAAATCATAACCTTTTCTTTAAAAATAGAATAGATTTTATTCAAAATTATTAAATTGAAAATAAAAAAAAGTTTAATATGAGATAATATCTCTTAAATAAAAAAAAAAATCACTTACACTAAGATGACTTCGATAGTCAGATCCATGCCAGTTTAACGTCTCGTCTTCCTCTGAATGGACTCGTCAGCAAACAGTTGATACTGATCCTTGATATGCCCTTAGTTTGACGATGTCCTACCGACTGCGCCAGTTATCTTCAATTTAAAAGTAAAGACTTTTTTAAAAAAGAAGTTTATTCAATAAAAGTTACAATATCAGAAAGAAGAGTGGCGTGGAGACGGCTCTGGATGTACTGAGAGGGAATTACAAATTTCTTGAGTTTATAAAGGGTTACATGGCTTCTTCTAGGAAGCTTTATGCTAACATTACAGTTCACAGGAGAGCAAGTTCCCACGAGGGGTTTCTAAGAAATAGATTACAATGGTTAGGAGTCAAGCTTAAAATTAAAAATATCTAAGGAAAAATATATAGTGTAACTGTATATATATATATATATATATATATATATATTTACTATAAACATTCATTATGGGGTCAATCCATTTCAAATCGCCCAGACAGTGTTGCTCAAATTTTTAATTTTCCTGATTCTTTTATCATGGGTTCCCTATGGGTATACATTAACAAAACTTCAATTGAAAAAAATTTGCAAGCCATAGTTTTTATTTGGCAGCCATTTTAAAATGATGATTTAGTGAATTTTATGAAAAAATAAGTTTGCGGAAAAGTTAATTACGAACTCATTTTTAAAGATATCAGAATAATTTAAAAAACTAGTGTGTTCAGCGTGGAGTACAAAAAGACATTAATTAAATTCCGCTATCATGCAAGAAATTGGGTCAAACCCATTCTCTAAAAACCCTTAAAAAAAATTAAAAATCGTTACTTTTTAAGATCATAAATTTTTAGGAAGGAGAAGAGACTCACAAATAATATTTTATTTTTGTTTTGAGTACTCATGATACTACCAGCAGCATAAGTTTTAGTCTTGAGAATGAACTCCTTTTTCTTCTACGGCTATTCAAAAACGGCTAAAATCACGTTAATGCCAATTTTCGTTGGTCAATATCTGAAAAGGGACTGAATGAAAACAAGTGAAAATTTCATGAAATGTTCTTCATACTAATAAGAATACTCCACAAAAAAATTATGACTGAGACTCAACTACGTTTTGAGTTATAAATCTATGAATTTCTATAAAAGCGCTACCTTTTTAATACACTCGTGCCATGCTAAAATAGCAACTATTGGCTTAAACTTATCTTAAATCTATCAATTATTATTTAGAGTATTAAAATAATCAATTTAGTCTGTATTAATAAGCAATACTTGAGTTAAAAATGTCCATTTATTAAAAAAAAATTGTAAGTATATTATACAAGTATGTTTGTAACTTAAAACCCTTCGTTAAATGTCAACTGACCCAGCAGTTGTTGTTGCAACAAGTTAATGTGAGTTTTACAAGTTTAAACTTGAACTCTTCCATCTGCAACTGCTAGTTCAGTCTACATCTTTTCTGTCATGTCACCCACCTCTTGCTGAGACATGAACACACCCTTATAGCGGGCAACACTAAGTTGTTACAGGTTATCGGTTATGAGCTGACGTGATAAAAAAAGAGACAATCTGAAATGAATTTGACACTGCCGCAGTTACTATATCAACATTTTATTTTACCATTATTTTTATTTAGATGTATTTTTAATTTATAATTATTTTTACATAGAAGTTTATGTAATTTTTATTTTCATATAAAGCAAGTCCATGAGAAACCTCACTCCACCTGATACCGATAACCATTATTATTATTGTTACCTTTTTCTATCGTGCTATTGTGTTTTACTAATTATTTCATTGATTTATCGACTTTGGCTAATATAAGGATACCACGTTTGGACTTTTGATTTGGTTTTGAATAAAGAAGGAACTCAAATAGTTTTTTTTATTTACCACACACCTTAAACCCTTAATCTTCATTGCTTTTGTATAAATAAGTCTCAGTTGGTTATAGTAATTTGATTAGTGAAAATTTTCTATTAGTGTAGTTTTAGAATTGTGTTTTTCCATTAAATTATTGTGCTTTATCAAGTTTAAGTGTAACAAGTAATGAGTTGTTTTGTGGGTGAACTAATACGTGAACAGTGTCATAAACAACACTACAAGAAAGAAGTGCCTGAAGATTTGATTGGGGTGAGTGACTTGCCAACTGAAGAACAATGTTTGCTAAAATTAAGAATTTCAAATGAAATTACTAATATTTGCCATTACCACAAAGATAAATATTTAGACAAGTATAACCATATTTTTGGGAAAAAATGTGACCCATTTGGTCGTCATAAAAGGCCCATTAAAAAAGGTTTGCGTAAAATACTAATTGAACACCTTTCCAAGAGTAAAAATGTTGACATTAAACTAATTCCTGGACAGGCTCTATGTCCAACTTGCACATCAAAAATATTTGTAGAAAAACGTCCCAAAGATGAGATAAATAATGTTAAGAATGATCCTGAATTTATTTTTGGCCCTTTTGAATTAGTAGAGGAGAATCCGTTACATCAAGTAGAATCCATTTGTGAAACTTTAGAATTGTCTCCTTTATGTAAAATAACAAAGTTTAACACAGGACAACGACTGTCAGCTTTGCAAAGAAAAACTGATAAAATAACGAGCACTGTCAAGCGAAAATTGGAGGAATCTTTTCATAATGACTTGGAAACTCAGAAATTAACGGTTACAAAACCTTCAATTAGTGAGTACGACATACTCATTACTAAATTCAAAGAAAAATTCTATGTGTCTAGTAAAGATGATAAAATTAAGATAATTAGTCTATTGCCAAGCTTATGGTCAAAAATAAAAAATAGTTGAGGAGTTTGGAGCGTCTGAATACATGGTGAAGTTAACTAGGCAGCTAGTAAAGGATCAAGGTCTCTTACCAGCTCTTACAAAAAGACAGGGAAACAAAATAAGTGAAGCTATTATTTACTGTGTTAAAGAGTTTTACGAAGATGACGAAAATAGTCGCTTATGCCCTGGTAAAAAGGAATATGTTTCGACAGTGATAGATAATATCAAGGTGCAGAAACAGAAAAGGTTAATTCTTCTCTCACTAAATGAACTCTACAGCACATATAAACTAAAATATCCAGACCACCAAATTGGTCGCTCTATGTTTTGCGCTCTACGACCAAAGTGGTGCGTTCTTCCGGGTTCATCAGGAACTCATTGTGTATGTGTTTGCAAATATCACCAAAACACAAAGCTTATGATAGAAGGAGGAAAGCTTAACGCAAATTATAAAGACCTCATAGCATTCATGGTATGTGATATTGAAAATGAAAAATGTATGCTTGACACCTGTTCAGAATGTCCTGGACCAGATACCCTGCTTGATGTCTTACAACATGAAATTGACAATCTACCTGATGAAGTAGTTTTCAAACAGTGGGTGCAAACCGATAGAGCTGAGCTCATAACACAAGTAATGCCCACTGAGGAGTTTCTGCATTCCCTTGTTGATTAGCTTATGCTTCTAAAATCCCATCATTTCATATCAAAAGCTCAAGCTCAACATTTTAAGGAAACTAAAGAAAACTTAGAAGATAACCAATGTTTAGTGATTTGTTATTTTGCTGAAAACTTCACATTTACAGTGCAGGATGAAATACAAAGTTTTCATTGGACTAATACACAACAACTCTGCATCCGTTTGTAATATACTACAAAAAAGAAGAAAAAGTTTGTTGCAAAACTATTTGTGTTATTAGTGACCACCTAAATCATAACACAACAACTGTGTACACATTTCAACAACACCTCATCAGGGAAATTAAGAATATTATACGAAATATTGAAATGGTTGTATACTTCAGCGATGGCGCAAGCAGCCAATACAAAAATAAGAAAAAAATTGTCAATGTCTGCGAACACAGAAACGATTATGATGTGCAAGCCGAGTGGAATTTCTTTGCCTCATCGCATGGAAAGAATTCTTGCGATGGGATTGGCGGAACAACAAAGCGAGAAGTAACACGAGCATCCCTCCAAAGGCCTTATACAGATCAAATCTTGACTCCACAAGACATGTTTAAATACTGTCGGGACAACATCAATGGAATCAAATATATTTTTGTTCCTTCAGCTGAAATTGAGGAAATGGAAACAAAACTGACCGAGAGATTTAAATACTGTTTACCAGTGAAAGGTACAAGAGGCTATCACAGATACGTTCCCTTAAGTAACAATCAAATAAGATGTTTTGTTATTTCCAAAGGCTCGAGCTTTGATGATCATCAGACTTCAATATTATTTACAAATGTATCATCTCTCACGAATAATGACTTTGTTGCCTGTATATATGATGAGGAGTTAAGGCTTGGAAAAGTTGAAAATAAATGTGAAGATAACAATGAAATTTTGGTGCATTTTTTTCATCCTTCTAGACCGAAAACTGCCTTTCAACTGTCAAAGAATGATAATGCGTGGGTACCTGCAAAGAATATAGTACGTAAAGTGACTCCATTGGAACTCACTACAGTGTCTGGAAGAACACATAACATAACTGATAAATTGTGCAATGAAATATCATTTTTGTTCAACTCCTTAATCAAAATTACAGCTGGCCAGTAGGTACAAACAGAGTTTAACACAAAAATCTAGAGAAAAACATTAGTGTATGTGTATTACGCCAGTGTAGTACATGAGACATATGAGTTAGTTAAGTTCAAGTATTCTACCTGGGGTTTTATTATTACTGTCCTTTCTTATTAAAAATAAGAGGTATTTAAAAGTGTATTGCTAATTTAGTGATTTAAGCATCATTTAACTAGTCAGTTAAGATAATTTTAATGTTTCAAATTAAATAAAAATAATGGTAAAATAAAATGTTATGCAAAAGTATTGCATATTAATACAGACTAAGTTGATTATTTTAATACTCTAGATAATAATTGATAAATTTAATATAATTTTAAGCCAATAGTTGCTAATTTAGCATGGCACGAGTGTATTATTATTATTATTATCCTTAACCCAGGGCCCATCGTGCACCACTGCACTTCAGTCACTGCGACCACTCAGTGATCTTTTGTGACATCCTAGCACCTTCAGTCCTCCCAGAGAAACTTAATTTCCCTTATGAAACCCAAAATGTTCTTAGCATCCGCTTCACATATTGTTTTTGGTTGTACCACAGAGTCCCCAAAGAATCTTAGTCTGTAGTATGCAAGAGCCTCGCAGTTGCACAGCAAGTGTTCTGCTGACTCTTCCCCTTCCAGACATAGTCTGCACTCAGTGTCCTCTACTAGGCCCATTCTCTTGAGAGGGTATCTCAGGGGCCCGTGCCCTGTAAGCATGCAGGTTACATTGTTTAACTCTTTTCTTGACAATCTTAAAAGATACCTGTACCTTCTGTCCTTCAGGTGGATGAAAAGCTTGGACTGCCTCATCCCCGGACTACCAGCCCAGAGTGCTGTCCAGCCTTCCTCGAGCCAACGCCCGATCATTCTCTTAATTTTACACTGAGGTACATAACAGGATGGCTCAGGGTCAAGGAACGGAGTCTCAGAACCCCTCCTCGCCAGCTCATCTGCTACCTCATTTCCTTCCACTCCTTCGTGTCCCGGGACCCATATGAGGGTGACCTTGTTTCCCTCTCCCAACCCAATCATCAGTGAGTTCGCGCAAAACCAGATCCCGTTCTTCAGACCTCTACCTAACTTCCTTTAACACAACATCCTTCAAACGCTCCTTTATTTCTAGAGCTTCGAACTTCTGGAACTCCCTCCCTTCCATCATTCGCCATTCCTCCACTTATAATAGCTTCAAATCACGTCTTTTCGTTTACTTATTAGAAACTCAATCTAATAGTCACATCAATGAAGAAAATATGTTTTAAAATGAAGTATGAATATTCAAAGCATAATATTGATTTGTACAGAATTACTTTAGTACCATTGCACTAAATTTGTATAATTGGTTTCAGCATAATTATATTATTTATCAGAGATACATTATTTTTCCGTATAATTTATATTTCTTAGCTTTGTCTACCGCATTCTTTTGTTAAATATTTTTTTGTTTTTTCCTAATTTGTTTTTGTAGCTTATTTTCAATTTCGAACCTTAAGATTTAATTTGTTTTCGTGTGATATTTTAAAACATGTATTATTAATCTTATTACTTTATGTTGTAATTTAAGTTTTTTTTTTTTTCAATTCCTTAATTTAATTTAAATTGTATTTTCTTGTCTTTATTATATTTCTAAATTATACATACGGCAGCTAGGCCGCCAATAATTGTTCATTATAATTATTCTTAAGGGGCAATGGCCCCAGAATAAAATTTATTTTCATTATTTTCATTATTTCATTATTTTCATTATTCATTTAGGGAGTTTTTACAATCTGTTACCAGCTTGGAGCTAACATTGGGTGAGAGGACAGCCTTCAGAGCCGCTTGACTATCCGATAGTATGTAAAACCTTTGGCCCTTAGGTTTTTTGTCGAGGCTTCTGTTTGCAGCAAACCCTATCGCTTGCACCTCTGTTTGGAACACTGGATACGTACCCAGAGGTACTGCCATTTTACACTTGGGTCCATATATGCCCATCCCGGCTCTCCCATCCTTCCTTGAGCCGTCGGTATACCATACATGTGATCCCCTTTCAAAATCTAATACCTTGGTAGCCCAGCATTCCCTGCTGGGAAAAACCACTGTGAAGTTTTTTATGAAGTTGGATTCCCGGGGAGTTCTGTCGGCCAACCTGCATAGATCAGTTCCCCGGAATTCCTGCAGGACCCTTAAATGTCCTGTGAAGTCTCCTATCTTATAACCATATGTGTTATTAATGTTTATAGCACTCTTAAGAGCTTCCATTTTTACATGAAGGCCTATGGGGGCAAGCCCCAGTAACACCTCCATTGCTGCAGTAGGACAGGTCCTGATGGCACCTGTTATTGCCAAGCATGCTAGCCTTTGCACCCCATTGAGCCGCTTTCCAGCCGTAACCTCTTGGCATTTAGTCCACCACACCAGAGCACCATATGCTATCCAGTGTATATCCAGTAAACCATTTGAGGCCTAATTCCCCATTTCTTACCATACAATCTGCTGCATGTCCACAAAGAGCTGATTGCTTTCGCTCTTATAACCTCCAGGTGATCCTTCCAGGTCAATTTCCTATCAAGAGTTAATCCCAGGAATTTCACCTTATCTGCTGCCACAACCTCCTGTCCTCCTAACCTGGGCAACTCTAGCGCCACATTTGTCTTCTTTGTAAATGGGACCACAGTAGTCTTGCCCGGATTAACTGATAACCCATGAGCAATACACCAGTCCCATAACATATCAAAGGCTACTCTCAACCTTTCTAATAGGGTACGGATGTACTTCCCCCTGATTATTATTACCAGATCATCTGCGTATCCTATGACTTCAAAACCAGCTTCAGTGAGCAGTTTAATTAGGCTGTCTATTACTATCAACCACAGCAGAGGGGAGAGCACACCTCCTTGAGGACAGCCTTTCCTAGTTATTATCGTTCTTCTTGTGCTCCCCAATTTCGCTGTGATTTGTCTTGACACAAGCATACTGTGTATCCATTCTACTAGAGCTCTTTTAGCCCCTAAGTGCTCTAGCGCATCCCTAATGGTGATGTGTGAGGTATTATCAAACGCCCCTTCTATGTCCACAAAGGCACATAGTGCTATCTCCTTATGAGATAGTGCATTCTCCAGTTTTCCAACTAGATGGTGAAGGGCTGTTATTGTTGACTTGCCCACTTGGTAGGCGACTTGATTAGGGTGCAAGGGATGCTCAGTTAACAGTTTACCCTTTACATGTTCGTCTATTATCTTCTCCATCGTTTTCAGTATCACTGAAGATAAGCTAATAGGTCTATAGGATTTAGGATCCTCAGGAGGTCTCTTACCCCCTTTCGGTATAAACACCACGTCAACCTTCCTCCACAGATGGGGAATATATCTCAGCACATAGCTGGCCCTAAAGAGTATCACTAGACTCTTGAGAAGAATTTCCTTGCCCTCTTTCAAATGGGCCGGTATTACACCATCTCCTCCAGGTGACTTGTAAGGCTGGAAGGACCTTATAGCCCATTCCACCTTACTACTAGTAAAAATGCGGGAAGCCTCCTCTCTGTCTCTACCAACGGGTGGCCGTCCTTCCCTGTAGACCCCCTCCACATCCCCATCTGGGTCTATCACTACGCTTCCTGGAAAATGCGTATCCAGTAGAAACTCAAGAGTCTCCTCTCTGGTGTTAGTGTACATATTATTGGGCTTCCTCAGATAGATTACCAAGCCCATTACTATGGTCCTTAGCAAGGACCTTCTGGAGTCTAGCAGCCACGGGTGTGCTTGTTATCCCCTCACAGAAGTCTCTCCAAGTGGCTCTCTTTGCCTTCCTTATTTCCTTGTTATATTCTGTTAGGGCCCTGGAGTACTCTTCCCTTTTCCCCGTTTTCTTCATCCTGTTGAAGAGTCTCCTGGTTTCCTTCCTGAGCCTATCTAACTTCGCGTTCCACCAAGGCACGTCCCCCTTATTACCTGTTGCCCTCAATGGGCAACTTTCCTCGTAGGCTTCATGGATCGCACAGTTGACCATTACTGAGGACTCCTCTAAAGCCCTTACTGTTAATGGTTGTCTCATGATCATTACGAGTGTATTAAAAAGGTAGCGCTTTCATTGAAATTCATAGATCTATAACTCAAAACGTAGTTGAGTCTCAGTCATAATTATTTTGTGGAGTATTCTTATTAGTATGAAGAACATTTCATGAAATTTCATTCAGTCCCTTTTCAGATATTGACCAACGAAAATTGGCATTAACGTGATTTTAGCCATTTTTGAATAGCCGTAGAAGAAAAAGGAGTTCATTCTCAAGACTAAAACTTAAGCTGCTGGTAGTATCATGAGTACTCAACACAGAAATAAAATATTATTTTTGAGTCTCTTCTCCTTTCTAAAAATTTATGGTCTTAAAAAGTAACGATTTTTAATTTTTTTAAGGGTTTTTAGAGAATGGGTTTGACCCACTTTCTTGCATGATAGCGGAATTAAATTAATGTCTTTTTGAAGGCTACTCCACGCTGAACACACTAGTTTTTAAATTATTCTGATATCTTTAAAAATGACTTCGCAATTAAATTTTCCGCAAACTTATTTTTTTCATAAAATTCACTAAATCATCATTTAGAATGGCTGCCAAATAAAAACTATGGCTTGCAAATTTTTTTCAATTGAAGTTTTGTTAATGTATACCCATAGGGAACCTATGATAGAAGAATCTGGAAAATTAAAAATGTCGAGCAACAAATTATATTTATATCGGGCGATTTGAAATGGATTGACCCTATGTGAATCTAATGTTCGATTTCAAAGTTTTAATATATAAATATTATAATATCTTATATATATTATTTTTTTAAATTATGAATTTGATTGAAAAAATTATGAAATTGGTTGAAAAAATTATGAATTTGGTTGAAAAAATTATTAAATTGATTGAAAAAATTATGAATTTGGGTGAAAAAAGCTATATAAATATAGGCTATTAAAGATATCATACAATTAGTATCATCCTTGGCTTATCATTGCAGGATATTGAAAGTTACCAGGTTTCTGTTGAAGATAATGTTGACACCTGTGTTAAAATAAAAGAGACAACAAACGACTTTGAACAAGACGCTACTAGACAAACACATGGTATGTACTTAAAGTTATTGTTGTAACACGGGTGTTTTATTCCAAAACCAGCTATATCCAAGTTCCAGATTTGATTTTTTTTTTTTTTTAAATGAATAGTTCTTCTACTAGATTATATTAGGTGAAATGTTTTCGAAAATAAGTAGTTAAATCACATTAAAAATAATTTCCCTTTCTATTCCGGATTGCGCCATAACTTCTCTAACCTGCTCAGTTTTGTGGATAGCAGCATTGTCCGTCAGTAAAATACTATTGCTGAGGGCAAGCTGATCAAGTTTCTCTAGCAGTTCAATCAGAAACTTGCAAAATAAGTCACTATTACATGTCCCAGAAGATATTACAGAAAAGTGAACGACCTGTTGGTTGTTGATAGCCAAGACGAGAGTTGTGTTCTTCCCTCGCACTGTCGGCATAGTCACAATAGCTTTCGTGTTAGCTTTTGGCCTAGCCCGGTTTCTTGTTAAATATAGGTAAAACCCGGATTCATCAATGAAGACGATGAGAGAGCGATTTTGAGGTATCCAGCTTTCAAAATCCAGAGCGTATTGTTTTCTTTGCTGAATGGCCATCTCCGAGTTCATACGGTCAAGCTCTTTTGATGCGCGTTTTAACGTAATTCTCAACTGAAATAGTCTTCTATGAATTGTAGAGATCGAAATATTGATGTTTCGCTGAGACAGTTTCTCTTTTATTTCTTGTAAGGTGTAGGCTGCGTTTTCTTCAATTACTTCCTCAATCGCAGCAAGAGTTTCGGGGGTCAAACTTATACGGTGGGTACCACCTCTTTTGTTTTTTTATTACTTTACCGTCATTTGTTTTGTATGTTTTGTAAATAGCTTACGGTGTTTGGGTTTTGAGGCCAGATTGAATTGCAGCATCCTTGATTGAGAGACCTTCTCGTTCAACCAATCTTACTAATAACTCTTTTTGGGGTAATGAATTTAGAGTAAATTTACCTCTACGTTGCTGGTTACATAGCGGCCTGGCCATAGAACATTGTGAAGATGCAGAAGACTCACTATCGCTGACAGAATTCCGGAATCTTGGTTCACTCTGTTCACCGATTCTTCCGAAAAACTAGCACTCATGTTTAATAATATGTAGATGTTTACCGTAACAAGACCGGCTAATAACTGCCCTGCATAGAAAAATAAACAAACAAAACAAAAACGAAAACAAAACACTGTATATATATGTCTAAATGATTTCATCAATCTAATCCCCATTGATTTCTACATGTGTTCTTTATAACAACAACTCATGGGATTAAGTGCATCAAATTATTTGAATAATTTATAAATTTGTTTGAAAAAAGTATGAAATCGATTGAAAACATTATGAATTTGATTGGGTAAAATTATGAAATATGGTTGAAAAAATTATAAAATTAACTGAAAAAAGCTATATATATATATATATATATATATATATATATATATATATATATATATATATATATATACTATTAATATTAATCTACTATATATATATATATAATATACATTATGTTCTTCTAATGTTCGATTTCAAAGTTTAAATAAATATTATAATGTCATAATTTTTTTTTAAATTTATTCTTTCAAGTTATATACATGTTTAAACATAAACGGCCTCTAAAAATCGTCAGATCCAAGAAAATCTGAAAAACAATTTTAAGGATACTGTTTTTCAGATCTGCCAGGATCTGACGGTTTTTTGAGGCCGTTTATAATACCAAAACTGGTTTAATGTACTATCAGATCCCATACATGAAATTTTGATTTAATCCCGTGAAATACCTACACCATTGCGCTAAATGTGTATGTTTTGGCAAAATATGACTATTTTAATAAGTTCTGTGGGCTGGTGTGGGTGTTTTCCACTAAGCGCCAAAAGTTGATTAAAATAACAATTTGGGCCCGCAAACTTCAAATTAGTGATTAGCGACTAGTAAAACATGAAGGGTGAGAAAAATCAAAACTTTAGCAAAAGCTTCCTCTGAAAATCCTAATATGCCTGGTCTAAAGAAGAATGACGTCAAATAGCCAAAGAGGATAAACGACACTGGAATTATAATCATTATGGCGGTTCAATAGATGACAAGCACGTCGTCATTCCTTCTCCAATGAACAGCGTATCCGAATTTTACAATTACAAAGAATATTGCAGTATAGCGTTAATGGCTCTGGTTGGTGCCAACAACTGTTTTCTTTTTGTTGATTGTGGAGGCCGAATTAGAGCGATGGTGCTGTTTTCGGAATAGTGTACTCTGCCGCAGAATTGAGGAAAACCAAATGGATTTGCTCCTTGATGAACCCCTGGTAGAAGGCGGTCCATCAAATGTTTTTTTTTTTTTTTTTGGAGATGATGCATTTGGTTTGAGTAACTATATGAGGAAACCTTATTCTGGTTTGCATATTAAGAGCAGTAAAGAAAGAGTTTTTAACTATCGCCTTTAACGAGACAGACGCATAGTGGAAAATGTTTTTGCCATAACCGACATTGGTTTTACGTAAACCACTGCTTCTACAACCAGAAAAGCGTGGTTTATTTTCAATGATATGTGCTTACTTTTTACGAAAAAAAACAACAATCTACCTAATGCTTTTGATGCTGAAAATAAAGGTGAAATCACCCTTGGATAGAGACCGAATCTCATCACTTTAACCATTCAAGCGGATCGGCAGAAGGTACAAACCAGAAGCCAAAATACTAGAGGGACTTCTGTGTCACTGATGGGCGATTAGAATGTCAAAATAGTAACTGTTAAACGAGTAATTAAATTAAAATGTTAAAATCCTTTTCCACTTCACGTTTCTGATTTTTTTTGTAGTACTCATTATTAATTTTATTATTTTAATTCTAAAATTAGCATTTGTAAATTATTTAAATACATCAATTTTCAAAAGTATGTGTGACTTATTTACTTGCTTACCTCTGAATACAGTGATATCGTAGGGTCGTCCTTATTGCTCAGAAAGCTTCTACGAATCGTAGACTATATTTCGTTTCATATGCGATGGATGGGACAAATTCTATATCACCGACTCCTTTTCATAATTGTCCAGAAATTCTAAAACTGTTTCACTACTCCATTTCATTTTCCAAAGAAATAAATCAAATCGCAGCACAGCACTCGAGAAAAGAGAACACACTGATTCACTTGAGAGCACACTAATTTGTGAGTGCCGATGAAGACTGGAAGACTTGTTGGGGTAATAAGGACTTTTCGTTATTCTTCCCATTAGGGCTTTCTATTCACCCCCTTTACCTAGAATGCCTATGTTCCTTGCGATATTATGCTTGGTCATATATATTACATATTTCACGCCATCTTACCACCGTCTTCACCATATATGCTGATAACATATGGGCTTTATCAATAAATAATGATCCATTTGTCCAATCCCTTCCATCTCCCATCAAACTAATAACCGAAATATAACATCCTGTTCCATAGTATCATTTAGTGATTTTCTATTACTCCATTTTAATATATGACTCTATCTGGAATAACGTCTTACTTGGAATCAACATCGGAATGTTTCCAATTACTTTAGCATTTAGTAGACAAACTTTAACGTTCGACCTATTGGGATATTTAAAGTTGGACTTTAAGGTTCCACTAGACAATCCAATTCATCTTGTATCCAATCCTTACCGTCTAAAATATAAAAAATAAACTTAGCGGTGAGGCCATCTAATATCGAACTTCTGTTAAAGTACTACCGATTTAATTTGCTATTAAAGTAATTAATATATCCAAATTTATTGTGCATACAATGTAAAATAATAGTGAATGAGTTTAAAAAAAAGAAACATCGATATTACTGATTTCTAGACAATTCTTAATTAAAAAATAGAATTACTACAGCACTTAAAAATGTTTTCAGTCACTGTTTACCTGAAATATTGGGGTTGGTCAAATATAATCATAAAATCAATAGATAGGCTAGGTATATATATCAATTGAAACAACGGGAACCAACTTGATAGAACAGTTTTGTTTTTGTGGGCAGTTTTGTTTCAATACCTTCTACTTCTGATGAAAGATGTCGGCAAAAATTACCGCCATCTATCGCTATGCTTGCGAATTCATCGTATCAGATTCATTTGCTTATCCCTCGATCGTAATAGCCATACTTCTCTCAAGGTATTATGTACAAATTTACTTACCAATTTTCTATTAATTCATTACTTCAATTATTTTACTAATCACTAAAGTAGGTACTAATTTGTTAATTATTATTGCAGAATGATGCTAACTTATGAGTTTGTGGCGTTTACTGCATTCTGGGGTTTTTTGTACTTTTGCTTGAACGTCTATTGGGCTATGAACTACTGGAAGGTTCGAGGAGTGAAACACTTCAAACCTTGGCCAATTTTAGGCAACATGGCAAGAGCTCTGAAATTGGAAAAACATTTAGCTTATTATTATGATGAGGTACGCTTATGTCAAAGTAATTCATTATTAAAACAGAAATGTCAATTTTAATTGCGTTTTATTGAAGGTTATAAATTGTAAAGGATGCATACTCTTCACCTCCACATATGTAATACTGGTTTTTCTAACCTCATGAACAATTTTAAGAGCTTTAACCAAGATTATCGGCCCAGAAGTAGAGACTTTTTTTTATTCAGGCGAATATCATTTAAATACAAGGATTATTCAAATCCTGGTTTGTCTATTGTTACAACTCCAGTCACAACATGAAACACACGGCTGTTTTTCTCCGATTTAAGTTTTAACAACTTTAAAGTTTTATTCTTTATGTTCAGTATACATAATTTAATCAAAAATTATTACCTATTCATATAAAGAAGCATACACCGCTCAGTGGTTCGAACGGCCCATATGTACGAAAAATTAAAAAAAAAATTATTTCAATTTCCGACCACAATTCACCATCTTTTAACCTCTTAGGGATAAGAAAATGTGAAAATGTTCAAGAAATACGAAGCGAAAACGCGTTTTGTGGAAAAAAAAAAATGCACGGAATCGTACCTTATGATTTAGATTGTTCCTACATGTTTTTTAATTTTACTAATAATTAATGAGAATATGATCTCTAATAATTAATTACTGTCTAATTCGTACAAGAGTATTCAAACGAAGAAAAAATGGTTGTGGTGGTTTTATTATAAAAAAAAAAAAAAAAAAAAAAAAAAACAGATCATTATGTACTTACTTTCCTCAGCTCTTTATTGTAGGAAGATCTCAAACTTTGGATTTTCTACCAAACAATCTCGCTATTTGCCGTACTGTAATAACATGTAGTTTACAGTACAATAGCAATATCAATAAAAATATAAAAAAAAATACTAGGATGTCATCCAAAGCTGTATTTCGCTTGGTTGTATAGCGGTAGAATTGGCTCACGAGTTGCCACAGGCATTCATGAGTTCTGTACTTTTAATTCAAAGCTTTTTTGCGCAACTCCTAGTTTATTTATTCAGCTTGCTACTACATGTTTTGGGACTTTAGTCCTTTATACTGCAGTAGACAAAATATTATGATAGTGGGCAATGTGTATAAACCACGGCTAATGAGAAACCTGAAGATGGGACTAAAGTCCGTAGCAGTCCGTATGCTAAGTCCGTATGCTAAAGTAGTACCTGGCTAAATAAATTAATAAATTAGGAGTTGTGCTAAAAAAACGTTTGAGCTAAGGACCAAATCTCCATCTGCATAAATTGTATTTCCTTTATCTTTCAATGAATTCGAGCCCGTAATCTTGCCCACTAGTACCCATAGCCAGTTTACGAAAATGATATATTTTCATTATGTAAATGCTGATTAAATTGTATCAAATAAACATACTTCAACTTTGTTTTGGTTGTATAGATAGAAATTTTATTTTTTTTATTTCATTTCATTTCCAAAGAAAAGTTAATAATTTTTGGTTGATAGAATGACTAATTTGTTTATGTTGTTTAACGTTTAACCTCATGTCCTTTCTTTTCATTTCAACCCAATGTTTTCAAAATCAATAATGCTTATAGCGATGTTTGTGTTTAGTAACTACTGGCGTTACTGGGCACATAAAATAATTTCCTTCTTATGTCAATCATTCAAACAGGAATCATAATCCATATATATATTTGCTCTTTTCCCGGAAGCCATCTATTGATATTAGCACTGATATATTTCGAGTTTAATCGTAGCTGCACAATAATGGCAAGTAAACACAGGACGAGATAATTCGTAGTTGGCGTCTCAGAGAACGGAATCTACGTAGTTGGCAGTCAACGTGTTAAGTGGTCTATGTTCACTTATATACCCCCTCCTCCAGTTCTCATAAGAATTCTTCGATCAAGCTCTGAAAATTGGTCGGTGCTTTGTAAACTCATACAAAAATAATCTCTCCCAAAGACGAATGCCGTCTTATGTTGATACCTGGGTGTTATGTTTTCACGGAGACTCAGTGGTTCAATGGAAACACATTGAACTTAATTAATAAGTTTATTAGAACACAACAGTGAAAGAAATCGTTTAAGTCAACTCGCCTAAAACTAGGAACCATGTGTCTGTTGCCATGCCAACCAACATAACACTGGGGAGCATTATGATTTAGTACTATGCCGCCTTTAATTCCAGTGTTCCATCTTCCAGCATCCATGACATTTCAAATCTTCTCTCCTCAAGTTTTTTCTCTCATTTCTTGCGTCCTTTCAAATGATGCCGTCCTCTCTCGTCCTTTCAACTCCATCTCCCGCCTCCTCCATCCATCCGGGTTTCGTCCCTGTTTATCTCAGATTTTCTATAGGTTACACTGCTCCATGCTGGTTCCACATCTTCCTCTTACCAGGCGTCTTCGTCTCATCCAGCATAGCTCATCGAAGGTTCTGTTCGGAAATCCCTCCATCTTTTCTGTGTCTTCCAGTTATTGTACCTTAAATGTTTTACATTGGAACGCCATTCTCGCTTCTACCTCTACTACTTCTGTAATTTTTCTCATTGTTTCCGTTATTTTATTGTAATGAACCTTAATGCAGTGTCCACTTAATGCATACTGTCCATTCAACTGGTTAAGCCTCTTCATCTACCAAAACATACGAAAGATATCTTCTTCTGTAGTCCAACGCCCGCCACCAAAAGCTTTCTTCAGCTGATCATTAACTATCATCTACAAGGTTTCTCATCCGCCTAAATCCGGTTTAGTTTGGATCAATAATTAGTCCTTGCTTCAGACACAATATCCAAACAGTGTTTAGGGCTTCTTTCCACACTTAAAAAAAAAATAAAATATGAAAAACGATCTATAAAATTCACCATATTATTTTTTTATTTTTTATTCTTTTTTTTAAATTTGATAATTTCGGTTTCTGTAAGTATGATTCTATATAACACGTTCAATCGCTACACAACTGTAATTAAGTCTTCATTGTATGAAACGTTCATCTCAATTAAACGTGCGTTATCTTTACTGTAGGTGGATTAATAAATATTGTCTTTTATTAAAACTTGGCTAAGGGATTAGTTTACTATCTGTATCAGTTCATGAAAACAGAAAGTATAATCTTGAAGATTATTTTTTCATTCGATCAACTGTAAACAATTATCAATCATTCCTGGTGTCAATCAGAGTGGAGCAAAATTTAATTATAGCTATTTGACAACTTATCTCCTGGAATCAATCACCTCATTTAATAATTATTAAATCTTTCAGTCTAATAATCATAAGTTTTATAAAAAAAAATGTCTTAAAGCTTTAATCACGATTAAATTAGGTGATTGATTCCGGATTATTAGTTGTCAAATAGATTAAATTTTACATAGTGTCAATCAATCATTTTAATGTCTTTTTGTTAATAATCTAATAAAACTTATAGCTACTTCGAAATTGTAAATAATTTTATTTTTCTATATACCTTGCATATTGGCTATACGGATTTCAGCTATTAAATGATCTAAAACGAATGACAAATGCACACTGCATACGGGCATATACATATACAGGGTGTCCTAGACATAGTGTAAAAAAAAAATGGGTAATACTGCATGCTAAACGGGGTAGAATGACGCAGAAACGAGTTTCCTATCTCAATCTGTTGAGGAGATAGAATTTTTTTTTGTTTTTATTTTTAAAATCTTACTTTTTTTCTGACTGGCAGTTTTTCTCTACTTTGTTTTACTGTAGAAACAAAAATATGATATTTTCTTAATCAGCATTAAATTTTCTAAAAAATGAAATACGTCTAGTTATTTTAAATCTACTTTAAGAGGTCCTTTTAACGCGCAAAACACAAAACATTTATTGAAACTTAAATTTTTAATAGTTTTTAAAAATTCCTCACTCCCCACTGGAGCACTCTAGAAGCCGTCAAATTTCCTAAAAACTGTAAAATTTAGTTAGCTTGATAGTGGTGTAATCCATGATATAATTGCACTTTAATTTTTGAGTCTAATAGACGTTTTTCTGATGAAAACCACGCTAGAGAATAAATACTTTCTTAAAACTTAAATAAATTCTTTGGACTGATGAGTCTACTTTTGTGAGGGAAGGAATTTATAGCACACACAATTCGCAATACTGGACTACTTAGAACCCTCACGTTTGCCAATCGAGCTCATTCCAGCATTGATTTTCCTGCAAAGTATGCATTTTGAATGGAATCTAAATAGAGAAGCCTACTTAAATTTCCTGCAAACTGATCTACGTACTCACTTGTGATGAAGTCCATGGCTGGAGAGTGAATGGCAATTGATGCAGTCTCCTACTGACCTTTGCACACAGTGGGATTATAATTGTTTATAAAACTTACCTAAATAAATCCGGGGCTTGATAACCAGAACGTGATATCATAGTCAGGGCTAATGAGTAACAGTGCACATTATGAAATGTAATTTTTCTGTTGGTGTATTTAATTTCTTCAAATAATCCTGAATTATTATTTTTTGTTTTTAAAAAAGAGTACGTTTATGTAACATTAGGTAATCAGCAAGAATTTGGGTCACCCTTTGGGTAACTCCCTATAAATAAGATTTTTTTGGGGGGGAGGGGGAGGGAGGTCTTGCCACCATCACAACTCATTACCACTCACGCATATGGACAAGAGATAAAATAACTAATTATTTATTCAATCAAGTAGTTTTTTCTAGTAGGTACGTGAAGCAAACAAGTATTTATTCTCTAGCGTGTTTTTCATCAGAACAACTTCTTTTAGACTCAAAAGGAGAGGCACAATTGTATCATAGGTTACACCACTAAAAAGCTAACTGAATTCCGCAGTTTTTAGGAAATTTGACGGCTTCTAGGGTGCTCCAGTCGGGAGTGAGGAATTTTCAAAAAGTATTAAAAATTTAAGTTTCAATAAATGTTTTGTGTTTTACGCGTTAAAAAGACCCTTTAAAGTAGATTTAAAATAACTAGACGTATTTCATCTTTTAGAAAATTTAATGCTGATTAAGAAAATATCATAGTTTTTGTTTATATGGTAAAACAAAGTAGAGGAAACTGCCATTTTTCAGAAAAAAGTAATATTTTAAAAATAAAAACAAAACAAAATTCTATCTCCTCAACAGATTGAGATAGAAAATTCGTTTCTGCGCCATTCTGCCCCGTCTAGCATGCAGTATTACCCATTTTTTTTTTTTTTTTTTTTACACTATGTCTGGGACACCCTGTATATGTACACTACCGGACAATATATTTGCCCACCCTGAGGCATAATCGGACAAATTTTACTATATGTATAAAAAATAAATGAATTTCAGTTGGTTTTAAAATTTAAAAAATCATGGAAACCACTTTTTAGTATTCGCAAATGAAGACTTCTGGCATAGTATTGTTCCTATCAAATGTCGAACATCCTTCACTGGTGATAGGTGCACATTTTAATGATTTTTGTAATACTACAAATAAAAAATATACATATATTAAATATATTAATTAATAATTATTGGTATAAGAAATATCTAAGGGTAAGGGATGCATTTGAACTGTATAGACGATAAATTAAAAAAAACTCGTGTATGAAGCATATAAAAAAAAATATTTTAAAATTATTCGATTATAAGAATGAAATTTAGACATGTGTAAAATACTACAAATTCAATATATTATAAAAATATATAATTTTTTTTTTTGTGACCCACTTTAATATTTTCTTTAAATTTTTTAGTTCATCGAATAAAAAAAAAAAAATCTATAAATTTCATTTTCCTCCTTTGAACAATCAGCCATACGCTGGCTGCTCTTCGATACCTTCATGGCTGTAATTCATTTCATATATATATATATATATATATATATATATATATATATATATATATATATATATATATATATATATATATATATATTTCCTTGTAACAATTAACAAAAAAATTAAAATAGGTTTGCTATACCTCTGCTTTTTAAAGTTATGTTTGAATAATTACACTATTAAAATCAAAATTAAGCGTTAATTTTCATTTTTTAAAGGTTTGATTAAAATAAATTGTAATCAAACCTTCATATTCAGTAAAAAAAATTAGGTTGATTAGTAGTTAAAAATAATTAGAATGAGAATTGGGGATATTGAATTTTTTTATAATTATAATTTTTTCTTCAAATATACATACCAATTCAAACAAATAAAATAAATATATTACTTTTTTATATATTTCATATCCCCTCCAATTTAGTCGTTTGTTGTTTTGTTTTGTTTGTTTTTTTCGTTCTTGTGTTTGTTTCTATTTGTGATTTCGTCTGCGTTTGCTTGTGCTTGTGCGTCCGTGCGGGCGTGCGTGTTTGTGTGTGTGAGCCTAGTTTCGCTATCAACAGTTTGAAAATTATTTGTTGGACTTGTAATAACAATTCCATAACCAGGGATATGTTGGTTGCGAATTACAAACAATAAAACCCTAACCTAAGGTATAAATAATTTATAACCATTTATGGGATTTAGTTTTAGTTCGATAGCTTCCTATAATCTCCAAAACCACTTATCCTTGATTGAAGACTAGAGCGATGATTGGCGGATCAAAGTTAATGAAACCAAATGCACCAACGTAACCTTCACCCTCCGTCGAAAATCCTGTCCTCATATCAATTTCAATGGTATCCCACTACCTAAAGCTGACACAGTTCGGTATCTTGGTTTCTACTTAGACAAAAGACTTACGTGGAACCCTCATACTCGACTCAAAAGGCAAGAACTCAACAGACGCTTCAGCCAACTGTATAGACTATTAAACAGGACATCTCATCTTTCCGTTGAAAACAATCTTCTCATATACAAAAGCATTATTAAAGCTATTATTTGGACTTATGGACTTGAACTGTTGGGTACAGTTAAAAAGTCGAATATCAAACGCATTCAATCCTTCCAATCCAAAGTCCACCGAACTATAGTGAATGCTCCTTACTATGTATCCAATAAAACCCTCCACAATGATCTCAACATACCATACGTCCTCTTACCTCTTAAATTTTTAAAATTCCATCGCAACCTTTCTTTCCATCCTAACCCTCTAGCTCAATCACTATCCATTTCAACACATCCTGATAACCCTCCTCGCAGATTAAAACGGCAGTGGCCCCGAGATCTATTGTAAATATGTATATATGTTGGAGTTCTGGCACTGGCCAGCTCCACTCATGCCCTGAGTGACTTTACATTGCGCTCTCACTCAGCCTCCACTGGGTTTTTTTTAACACCAGTGACGCAGCTGAGAGAGAAGAGCTGGGACCTCTCTGCGCCGGGCCTGTCCTTCCATGAGGAAGAGGCAGGGTTGGTTGAGAGATCCCTAGGATGAGTGTGTCTAGTAAATAAAGTATGAATGTAGTTTAACTTTTAATTTAATTTAGCTTTATCTTTATTTTTACTTTTATTCAATTTATTTTCATTTTATTTTATTATTATTATTTTGTCTTATGTGTATATATATATTTTTTTATTCATATATTTCTACTTTTTACTTTATGCATATTCTATATTGCATATTGTTTATGTATATCAGCATAGCTCTTTTTTTGTTCTATTTAATTTAATTTTTTTTTTTCTTCTTTCTCTCATTTTATATTTTTATTTATTTATTTATTTTATTATTATTTTTTTCTTCTCTTATTGTACATATTGTGTGAATGTAATCATGAAGTCATCTATATTAATTATTGCCCACATTTGTGGCAGATTGTAATAATTCCTCAATAAATGATTGATTTAAAAAAAAAAAAAAAAGTTTTAGTTCGAATATTTTTGTTTGTAAATATTCATAAAACCGTTCCACTATTCCAATCACAGACAATTTTTAGATTCCTTAGGGCACATATCCATAAAATGTCTTTGTTCTCTTTCCAAATAAAGATTCTTGATTATTCCAAAAAAGATGAAGCTTCCATCCATTTAACTAACCCCTCTTTTCATATAACCGACGCTGGTTGCTACTCTTATTCAATCTTTCCGTGAATAAAAACATTTCTTCTTTATTTGTCGTCCTTTCTACAGAAACACCTTCAAACCTTTAATTTTTTTATTGCCTTTTCATGATCCAGATAAATGATCATTGGTTTCTATAAGCTGATTTTTTTTTTTTTTTTTTTTCATTTGAAATTTATAAATGTATGATAAAATAAACTATAGTAACAATCAAATGGCAAAAATGTGTAGAGAAACTGCCTATTGGTGGCACTCTAAAAAGTTCTATAATAGATCGTCATCATTTCAGACGCCATGGAGGGCTATCTGAATGGGAAATAAATTGTGAGATTAGTAAAGTCAATTATATAGCTCATCATAAAATAAAATATGTTATCAACGAATCAAAAACATATTGGATATTGAGATCAGCATAAATTAGTTTCTTTGTGATATAATAAGGAGCATTAAGGAGTTCATAAAAGATTGCAAATGTGATTAATTGAATGGTCTAATAGCACTTCATGATCCCGAACCCTTGTTAATCTAAGCATATTTAATTTGAACTATATTCTAAAAAGTTTGTATTGAAGTGATTAGGATGCAATGAATAATCATTATTTATTGATAGCACACGACTCTTCAGTGAACAAGGTGAAGGTAGTACTATGATTTGATGGGATGTCATCTATATTCACCGTGTAGAAGATGAGGCCTATGATACTACCTCGAGGAATCGGAATAATCATGATTGACTTCGAATATTTCATTTAGTACAAAAATAAATGATGATTTTAACTCGATGTACTTAAGGGTATAAAATTACCCTCTATCTGGTTTATGTTTCCTGCAAATATAAACAAAAGAACAATTTTACCAAATCAGATGTGTTGGATAAATGAGCTAATGGAGAAATGATAAATCAGATGTATTGGACAATTTTTTTTATCTTAATCCTGCAATCATTTCAGGTTTACAATGCATTTCCAGAAGAAAGGATGGTTGGTATGTATGAGTTCATGACACCATCTTTAGTACTGAGGGATACTGAATTGGTGGAACAAGTTTTAGTTAAAGATTTTTCTACTTACCCAGACCATGGTCCATTTTTAATGGAACCAAAGAGTATTCTTTTCGAAAGTGTGTTTGCTATGTCAGGCATCAGATGGAGAGCAATCAGGTATAAATATTTCAGTATTATATTTGGTTACATATAGATATATATTTACTATATACTCACCAGCATCCCCCGCCGCGGCTTCACCCGCTCTAGTAAGTAAAGAATTTAGATAATTTTTGCTAATTATTGAAGTTTTATTTATTTAACGATAAAAATCTTATATTGAAGTATTCAATTGGGCATTATTTCTAAATATTTTCACATATAGCCGTAATTTCTTTAACTCTGTAAAAATTGCACTGATTAGGTGTTGGAAGGTTACGTGAAAGCTTCATTAGACACCCATTATCAGTGGTACAGGTGGGTTCAGTAGTTTTTACCATTGCATACTCTATTACAGAATAGAGCTGCTTCACTAGGATCCACATTTCACACCACATAATTAAATATATTTTAATAATTTAATTGAATATAAGTAAATTTTATTATTAATTTTAATCTCCATATAACACCTTGCCTTTGTAACCTCTCATGTACAAATGCGCTCGCCAAATATCGGTAAATTTTCATACTTAAACGTTATCCACATAATATTGCTTTTAAAAATAAATTATTTGGAAATTAGTAGACTTTGTTATTGATAAACCTTCTTCGATCTATAAACTATGACCAAGGCAAACCATTTGCACTCAAAGCTTTGCAATGGTATTTTACAAATAACACAGTTTTCCTCTCATATATTGGACAATATTTCATTATTTATCTTTTCTACTCATAATCAAGACCGGAGCGGGTTCCAGTCATGTTTCACGTTTATCTTGTATTTCTGAAGCTCTAATAATGTTTTTTCTTTCGTGTTTGAGGTGCAAATTCAAAACTTTTACCGGCTTAATTTAAGTTTCATGAATTCTATGTGTACGAGCCCGTTTATTTTTGTTTTGATATTTTTTTGTAGTTTCAGAATACTTATAAGATATGCGAGAACGTCTGGAGATCCCGAAAATAAATCTAATAAAACAGTTCATTACTCTTTTACATCTCATCTCGAGCTCTTCAGACAGTCCTCCATATACTGTGCATCCGTAGTCAAAGTTAGGGAAAATGAGTGATGATACTAAAAGTTTTCGAGTACTTAATGGTAATAAATCACGGTAATGTGAGAGTTGCTTAAGAATAAAAATGGATTTCCTCGTGATTTGAGAGATATGGTTATTCCAAGTAAGATGTTGGTCGAAAGTTATTCCCAGATTTTTAATGGAATTTTGGAAATGAATTGGACGGTTTTTGAGGAAAAGCAGTGGATAGTAGGGAAGAGCTTTTAGGTGAGGTTTTGACCCGATGAGGATAGCCTTTGTTTTTTTCTGGATTCAGACTTAATTTATTCTCCACTGCCCAAAGGTTAATGCTATCTATGTCTTTCTGTAGCTTACAATCGCCTCTAGCATATTTGAAGGATGAAATGATAAATATATTTGCAAGTCGTCAGCATAAAGATGATATTGGGAGTAGTGGATGCGATTCGGTAAATCATTAACATAAATAGAAAATAGGGTAGGTGAAAGAGAAGATCCCTGGGGGACTCCTCGCGAGAGTGGTAGTGAAGATGAGTGAGGTTTTCCAGGTATAATTACTGTTTGGAAACGGTTGGATAAAAAGGAAAGAAGCCAGCTTAACGCACTATTAGATATTGAGAGGTTATGGAGTTTGGAGAGAAGGATTGTATGGTCAACAGAATCAAAAGCTTTTTGAAAAATCAAATAGAATCAGGATCGTAATATTCTGTTGGTCTAAGGAGGAATAAAGGTCTTGGGTAATTTTTACCAACGCAGATTGCGTGGAATATCCGGAACGGAAGCCTGACTGGAAAGGATTAACGAGGGCTTTACATTCAAGAAAGGAGGCGAGTTTGGAATGTGCTAATCTTTCTAATGGTTTGGATAAATTTGATAGGATTGATATAGGTCTGAAGTGGAAACTGAAGAAGGAGAAGGTACTTTGTTCAATGGACGGACAAGGACTTTTTTTCCAAGCTGTAGGAAAAATGGAGCTTTGTAAGGAGAAATTATATATGTGGAGCAGGGCAGGCAAGATAACAGGAAGGCAGAGTTTTATTATTTTTAAAGGTATTTGATCCAAGCCGCAGTCGTTGGTATGAGATTTAAAGACTGAATCGATTAGGTCATTAGGTGAGATATTGAAAAAATAAAAGTTATTAGAATTGAATGGGGTTTGAGGAATAGAATAGGATAAGGTGTTTACAGGGATTTCATTAGGGTGGGGGTCAGCAAAATAGGAATTAAGTTCATCTGGAGTGACTGGATAGTTGTCATCAGGTTTGGAACTGGATACTGAAAATTTTCTCAAACTTTCCATTGAGATTTAGGATCAGGAGCTTGGGATAGAATACTATGAAAATACTGCGCTTTAGCACGGCGTAAAGAGGACTGGGTAAGGTTTCGAAGAAGTTTAAAAGATGAATAATCTTCTGAATGTCTAGTTCGCCTGAAGCGTCCTCCTGGCAGCATCTCTTCGCTTCATCAGATTTCTAATGTCGGGGTTAATCCATGGAGCTGGCAGTCGTCGGATAATTGAGGTTTTGAGAGGGGCAAGATGATTAAGGACAGTATAAAGGTTCGATGTGAGGCATTCCACCATTTCGTCAATTGAGGATAGGGAATAGATGGGTTCAATGGAATGGGATAGGGAGTCAAGTAGAGGTTCTATTCTATCTGGAGTTATGAGTTCAAGATTTCGCCAAGATATTTTCTTGGGAATAAGAGTAGGAACAGATATCTCATAAGAGATTTGGATTAGATCGTGGCATGAAAGGAAAGGTACTGGATTTTGAGAGAAGGATAATAGGTTTTTAGGAGAGTCAACAAACATGAGGTCAATTAATGTATCTGTGAACTGGGTATGATGAGTTGGTTGGAAAGGTACTGTAAAAAGATGCAGCGCTGTTCCCGTGAAATTATGTTACATACCATTAAATGTCTCTTAAAAATAGTGGAAGAAAAATTGGGATATACCGCACCTCTATACGGAAACTCTTGCAGCCGAGCTCGCAAACGCTCCAGAGTTGATTGAACAACGGCCTTAGTTCAAGACCTGAGAAAGAAAATGTTTACCCTAGAAGGATACGATGAAAAAATGGGAGCATTGATAGATTTCATCAAATATTTATTCTTCTATTAACACATTTGCCCATTGGAACAGCCAGAGAGCAGCCCTAGTATGCACAGTATCAAGTAGATTATGACTGATTCCTAGTATTCTGAACCATTCTCAAGCAAACAAAGCCAAACCGTGGATAATAGTGAAAGAAAGTATTCCAAAAAAAAAAAAAGGCCCATCAGTCTAACGGTGTCTTCGCCTGTGCGATCATGATCTGTTATTAAAAAAAATTATGCATAATGAAGATAGACGCTAAGAAAAACAGCTTGGAGAGAAGGACTACCGATAGAAAAAGCCATTTATGGAATGACATCAAGAGATGTTTGATGATTCTATCAGAGACGAAGAAGTGCGGTAAGAAAGCGAGAAGGAGAGTGGCTGAAACTAAGTAAGCTATAGTAGAGTAGAAGAGAAAAGGAGTGTCAGAGGAGATAATATCGGAGATAGAAGAGTGAGAGATCTCGACTCATTTACTTGGAGAGGAGCTGCGGAGGCAGATAGACGGAGTAACAGAACAGAAGATAGGCGTAGTCACGGATGAAGAAAGGCATGGCATGTGATACAAAGCTGAGTCGAGATGCATTGAATGTGATACCGAGGGTCACTTCGCCTAATAGTTTCCATATATGAGTAAGTGCTAGGAGAACACATGAAAAGCATTGAGTAGAAAGTATGAAGACGATAGGGGTATCCATTGGATACATCAGAATCAAGGGAAGAAGGGGTAGGGGAAAGAACTAGGATCTGCAAGGAGAGAGTACTAAAAGAAGAATGGGAGGAGTTCATTAAAAAAGTGCAACGTAAGAGTACCAAACCGCATGGAGAGGTTATACCGTGCACACAACTATATAACTGAAGACTGATTAAACTAGTCCTGTAAAACAAACAGGGAGGCAGTATGTATGTATAGGTAAATGGGTAGGAAAAAGGGAGCAAAATGAAAGTTCACATAGTAGAAAAGAAGTAGCGGGAGAAAGAAGCAACCAGTCATAGCGATTAACTTTCTTGAGAGTTGCCACGTGAGTGAGGACAAAAGGAGAGATAGACAATTCTGATGGGGGGACAAAAATATTTGGGAATCTTGAAAAAAGGGAGACCACGGAATAGTAGGAGTAGTAGCAAATCGTGGAATAGTAGAATGGCGACAATCGATCATAACGGAGTACGATGACGCATCCTTCAAAGAAGAGACCTATTCAACGGGAGAAACCATACATTTAACACTATTTAAACAGGATGGAGTAGTAGTACGCATCATGGAGAGGAGCCCTAAGGCAGCACACTGGTGATGAGCTAAGGAACCTGCATAGCAAGAGATCGCCGTTGACAGAACGTCGCCATTAAAAAAAAAAACCGATAGTAAAAATGGATTTTGACGAGGGAACGAAGTAAAAGAAATATAGAATAATAGTAGACTTCAGAAAACTAAATGATAATAAATGAGAAGCATATTTATGATCTAATCCAAATATTCTATTGCTTCCGGTCCTTTCTAAAACAATTACCTTCCGCAACCTTGATGCCCTCAACCGTGATAATATCTTACCATTCTTTGAAGCCTTAGACTGTAGTGAGATCTACACCACCTCTTCCATAGACTCCATGGTTGACATCCTCACAACTAATCTCCTCAAAATCCTCAATACATTTGCTCCTTTTAAAACCTCCACCTTTCGTCGCCGGTCTGCACCATGGTTGTCTCAAGAAATCAAAGATCTCCAGCGAAAACGTGAGGCTGCAAGGAGAGGATTCAGAAGGACGAAACTTGCGTAAGATTATTTAACGTTCAAATTGCTCCGCAACTTGATACATACAAAAATCCGGCGTGCAAAATCTTCCTACTTCCATCAAGCCTACTTCCGCTCCCGATCCTAAACCAAAATGGCAGCTCCTTCGCAAACTTTCCCACCATAATCCCTCCGGATCTTCAACCTTGACCAACTTCCCAGTTTCACCTAACGACCTAAACACCTATTTTGTATCGCCATCTCTAACCACTCGCCCCTTCCACTCAGCCAGTATCTTACCCGAAACACCATTCAATGCAAATAATTTTTATTATTCCAACATTACCCCTTCTGATATCATTTCCTCTGCCATGAAATCCAACACCAACTCCCTTGGTTCAGATGGTATCCCAAATAAACTTATAAAATTATGCCTCCCAGAACTTACGCCGGTCCTTCTTTTCATCTATTATTTCTCCCTTCAAAATTCCGTATTTCCTACCTCCTGGAAAAAAGCCATTGTTCATCCTATTAATAAAAATTCCAACCCTACCTGTCCTGCAGACGTTCTTCAGATCTCTACCCTTTCAAACCTCTCAAAATCACTAGAACGTTTGGTGCAATCCCTATTATCCAGCTTCCTGGAAGATTTCCTTCTACTAGATCCCCTTCAATCTGGTTTTTGTCCTGGTTATACTACCCAATCCGCACAAATCAAAATCACCAGTGATATCCATGCCGCAAATAAAAACTTATACTCCTTCCTTATCAAATAATTCCTTATACTCCTCGACTTTTCCAAGGCTTTTGATCCATTGACCATTCTATCCTATTTTCAAAACTAAAATCTTTAAACTTTTATAACATCTCTATCCAGTGGTTCCTTTTTTCTTTCCTCTCCAACCGTACCCGAGCAGTATCAATCCCTAACCAACCCTTGTCAGACTATCTACCTCTTTTCTCTGGAGTAGCCCAGGGCTACAGCATATCACCTCTCCTCTTTATTTCCTACATTAATTAATCCTATCAAACCTAATTAATCAACCTACTACCTTTTGATCCTCTGTCAAAAATTTAGGAATCATCTACGACCAAAACTTTTCCTGGAAGCCTCAAATTGCCCAAATATCCAGAAATTCAATAGGAACCCTGAAACTATTCAATCGTTCCCGTCATTCCCTCCCCCAAGCCACTCGCAAACTCCTAGTTTCCTCGCTCATCTTTCCTCACTTTGATTATGGCTGCGTGGTGTATGGTGGTCTCTCTGTGGGTCTCCGAGACAGGTTAAAACGAATTATGAATTGCTTCGTTCGATTTGTTTTCGGAACCCAGAGGCGTTCCCATGTCTCACACCTGCACATGGACTTGAAGTAGCTTTACCCCTCCACCCGCAAATCATACTTCCTGGGATCATTCCTTCATCAAGTCATTTATCACCATCGCCCATCCCACATTTATAATCTGTTGAAAGTCTTCCTTCTACTCCCGATTTACAACAAGACCACGTTCCTCTGACCTATACTCGCCTTTCCATCGAACAACATTATACCAGCATTACTTCCTAGCCCAATTCACTGCCCTCTGGAACACTCTCCCTCCTGAAATAAGACATGCCCCTTCCTTAAGCTCATTTAAAACACTCCTTTTCCAATATCTCCTCTCATCCCGGTCTGATGCCAGTCAATATGAACAATAATTATCATTACATTTGGTCAAATCGAATAAATTTGATGCCGGTGAATTGATTCACAAATTTTCTTTTATTTAATAATAATCTTTTATTTGTTCCATAATGGTAAATAATCATTTTATTTGTTTTATAAAAATTTTAAATGTTTTTCGTAAACAAAGAAATTTTATTTATTAACCTGACAATTCATATGTGTATGATTGTGTGTATAGGTATATAGGTGACAACGTGCGGTGTATATAAGTATATATTGTGGTATATGTAAATATTTTCTTCATCTAATGTTCATATAGACATAGTTCATTCTCTGTATATATCTTTTCTTATTTTCTCATCGTTCTTTTTTTATTTTTGTTTTAATTTCTCCTTCTTATTTTATCTTCTTTACTAAAGTTCTTTATACAATTATTTACATTTAACTGTATTTACATGTGTCATGTTCCTCATATATGAATACCTTTGTATGAAAATATATATATCAGACCATTGAACTATTTTAGGACACAATTTTGTTATTCTTAGGGGACAATACGTCCCAGAATAAAGATTATTTTTTCATTTTTCATTTTATTCATTTCATATTGAACCTATTTCACACAGACGAGGAAACGTCATGGGAGTTGATCATGGAAAGCCTTAAGAAGACGTATGGTGGCAACAAGGGAACACTTGAAGAGGACTTGTTCCAGCTCTTCAGAGAAGCAAAATATCCACCAGACTAGCGATAGATAAGCGGGTGAACTATTGGCCAGGTTCAATGGGGTCATGGGCATGCTGAGAGAAACAGCGAGCGAGCCGGAGGTAGAGACCAAGATGGCTTCACTCTGGACAGACGAGAAGAAAGGAACCTTTTTTACAAGACAAAACGTTTATAGAATGAGCCCAGGACCTAATAGACATGAACGCCCGAGGAAAATAATTCAGTTAAAAGAAGATATGAGCTGGACCTATATGGCATATAGGAGACCCAATATAACGACAAGGATTTAATATTTATCATATTTTGATTTTACTAATATCTGACTGTCTAGCAGGCAACATTTGCCCCGCATGCCTCTTGTCACGGTAGAGGAGGGGAGCCGAGCCAGAGTTGAAAATTACAGAGCGCAGAAGACAAGGGGTGATTGTACCCCAACAACAGACGAGAACAGCGGCATTGTCATGGATGCAGCAAGCCAGGGCATCTGGTGGAGCAATGTCCTCGCACTAAATGCGCCATTGATGCTTGAGATCTCTTCGAAGAGGATTGTGACGTTACTCTATGTCCTTTCCATAATCAATTAATATTCATAGGTTCTCCTGTTGGAAAATCCTTTCTCCGATACAGTATATTGCCAGCAAATGTGCCCATCGTAATAGTACTCGAAGCATTTAGTGCGAGGACATTGCTCCATCAGATGCCCTGGCTTGCTTTCTTACCGCACTTCTTCGTCTCTGATAGAATCATCAAACATCTCTTGATGTCATTCCATAAATGGCTTTTCTATCGGTAGTCCTTCTCTCCAAGCTGTTTTTCTTAGCGTCTATCTTCATTATGCATAATATTTTTTTAATAACAGATCATGATCGCACAGGCGAAGACACCGTTAGACTGAGGGAGACCGAAGATAGAGGGCAAGTGGAGGCCAAGATGGCATTTTTGTCGACTACCTTAAAGGTACAATTGGTCCGAGAAACAGGGAAAAGAGAAGGGTTACTCCGTTAAAAATCATTTTTGGAGTGTGTCCAAGAGACAGAAGATACAGGTGCCCGAGACGAAGAGTTTCGGAGAGAAAGATATGAAGAAAGCAGCTGGAACCGGGTGAGTTATAGAAGAAGAGAAGGAAGGAGGAGCGACCGGCGAGAGGAAAGGAAATAAGCAGATTCCAGAAGCCGACAGTGGAAACCGGAAAGACGGAGAGAGACAGAAAGAAGAACCGGAAGAAGAGAGGAGAGACGGTGTCATGGTTGCGGGAAGACGGGACACCTGGTAGCCCAATGCCCGCGAACAAAGTGCTTTGAGTGCGGCTCGGAAGGACATATAGGGAGGCAATGTCCCTATATGAGTAGGCGAAGAGTCAGGTTCCATGCCCATGGAAATCAATGCGTAGAGGGTATGGAGGCAAAGGAGGACCCAGAACGAGACATCGAGTGCAGAGGAAACATCCGAGACTGATGAAGGAAGGAGCGAACCAGACAAAGGGGAGAGAAGAGGAAGAGTGGCGCAGAGGACCAGCGGCGAGGAACCGAGAGCAGCGAGATGTTTGGAAGACACTGGAAGCTCAAACACCATCATGAGTCGGGAAGCTGCAGAAGCGTTCTGTAAAGGAGAGAGGAGACCCCAGACTCAGGTATTACTCCAGACTGATTACACTGAACGGACCTTGTAAAACAAAGGGAGAGGTGGGATTGGAACTCGCGAAGTGGGGAGCGAGCAAGGGGAAATTAAATGTCCACATAGTGGAAAAGATGCCGCGTGGGGAGATTAGGGGCGCTGGTAAAGGCGAAAATCGGGAGATGGACCGTCTGGATAGTGGATAAAGAATACCACGGTTGACAAGGGTCGACGGGCGGTATGATAGGGGTAGTTGTGAGGATGACGGACTGGAGGCAGGTGCTGACGAGTGAGTACGATGAAATATTCTTCAAGGAGGGAGACATGATAAGCGCTATAGGGCAAACAGTCCACGAAATCCTACTGAAACAGGACAGAATAACTTACGTAAAGGAACAAAGATACCCGCAGCCTTTATGAGAGCACATAAGGGAAGAACTGAAGAACTTGCAAAAACAAGGGATTATAGTTGGCAGTACGTCGCCCTTTAATAGCCCGTTATGGTTGGTGAAAAAGAAAAGCGAGACGGAACAGGAAAAGTACAGAGTGATAGTCGACTACAAGAAACTAAACGAGAATAAAGTGGAAGAGAAATGCCCAATACCGAGACTAGATGACATACTTGACAGACTGGGAGGGGCGACCATATTCTCGACGCTGGACCTCAAAGCGGGAACCATCAGATTAAGTTGCACCCTAAGGATAGGCAAAAGATGGCATTTACATTTGAAAGAGGGCGCTTCGAATTCACAAGAAAGCCTTTTGGGTTAAAGAATGCACCTATGACGTTTTAAAGACTGATGGAAGAATTTCTGGACGAAGATTGGACAGCGTGTCAAGTATATATGGACGAGCTTTTAGTGTTTAGCCAGGACGAGAAACGACATATAGAAGACTTACGGACGGTGATTAACTGACTGCGGGAATTTGGCCTGAAATTGTCAAGGGAAAAATCGATTCTAGGGCAGAAACAGGTTACTTTCCTAGGTCACAAAATATGGAGAGAGGGTGTACAACCGAACAAGGCAAAAGTAGAGGCGATGCAGAGAATGGCAATCCCCACAGAAGTAAAGGGTGTCCGGAGACTGATGGGCACGTTGAATTACTACAGGCGATTAATTCCGGAGATGGCCGAGCATCTGGTACCGCTAAATAACTTGCTTTAAAAGGGGCGGAAGATTTGTATCACGCGAGAAATTGATAATACTATCCGGAAATGTAGGGAGCGACTTCAAGCGAAACCTGTGTTAGCCTTCCCCGACTTTGAGAAACAGTTCGTCATAACAACCAACGCAAGTGAGTACGCGTTGGGAGCCGTTCTATCGCAAGAGGAAGAGAACGCCCGAGAGAACAAGAAAGGTGAACGTCCGGTAGCTTACGCGAGTAGACGCCTCACAGAAGCGGAAGCGCGGTATAGTGCGGTGGAACGCGAGTTGCTGGGTGTGGTGTGGGCGATAGAACACTTCCGGCCGTACGTGTTTAGACGAAAGTTTACGGTACGGACGGACCACTGACCTCTACTCTGGGTGGGGAAAATCAAGGAAACCTCGGCGCGCGTAACTCGGTAAAAAAGGTTGTCGCAGATTGGCTGTAGCGAGCGGTGCTGGTGAACGCGATTAAGAGAGGGGAAGGAGAATATTCAGGAGGACTCGAGGAATTCATTAGGTAATGGACACCGGAGGGAGAAGGCCAACAGACTACAACGGACGAGGCCGCAAAACAGGACGATGAGGAGACAAGTGCGTCGGAAGACAGACATGGAAGAGGACGACACGATCATTAACGAAGACAAATTATTTGGAAGGCGAGGACTAGGGGTTTGATGAAAATCGAATACACATCGTATGCAGGGTGTTCCATTACAACCATTTGTTTTCAACCGGGGGTCCGAGAGGAACAAATCACGAAAGCACTCAACGATTCCTCGAAACCAGGGAAATCTTTCCATTTGTACGAAGAGAACAACAGAGTGTGGGATAAAATCCGGCGGATGAGGCGAGAGGAGAAAATTTGGGGTGGATCAGACCTTTTCCAAGTGCACCAGTATCGGGGAAACAATCGCGGAGCTAGAAAGACAGAAAGAGATCACGCTGACATACCACCAGGGGAAGACTAACCATAGGGGCATCAACGAGACGCTGCAGGCACTCCGACGAAGGTACTTCTCGAAAAAGATGAAGAAGACAATAGAGACAATAATAGCCGAATGCGAAGTCTGTCTGTCCACAAAGTACGATAGGCATCCTCCTACAGGATCGCGGGAAGAGTCTAGTAGGACGCCTGCGGGGCCGTTGGGTGAGCTGCAGATGGATATACGTATTCTCCTGGAAAGGAGCGAAATGGGTGACAATAATTGTTATCTTTAGCAAATTGGCGATGCACTACGCACGTTGTTTCTATTTTATGGAGTACCCGACAGAATCTCTTCGGAAGATGGACGAGAGTTCGACAATGGAAACCTCCAGGAAGAGCTGAAACGGATGGACGTGGAGTGGCACATGAACACGCCGGGACATCCCAAAAGTAGAGGAGATATGGAGAAACTACACAGTACGCTGAGTGATCATCTCCGCATTTTCCATCTGGAAAATTCACAGGAAAGTTGGGGCAAATAATAATAGTAGGATGGTGGGCCACGAAAATCTTAAGATGACGGACGGGATGGGGATAGTACGTATTGGGACAATAGTGTACCGGAAAATCCCGTGACGAACAGGGGGAAAGAAATAAAGCGCTACGAGGGGCCTTACAAAGTCATCACTATTCGTGAACACAATGAAGTCACGATATAAGACGCACATGGTCCGAGGAGACGACGGACGGTACACCTTGAACAATTAAAGATTCCCAAAGAAGGACAGACCTAGACAGAAAAGGACGTGTGTCGTCTCTCCTACTTCTAACAGCTGATATTATGAAGTGATTTTTTTTCCCCATGTTCATACAGGTCATTTTATTTTGTGGTCTTACTTTTGTTTTGTTTCGTGTTTTAGGAAATGTCAGTGATAGAGGGTGTTATTTTTATTGAATTTAATTATTTATTTATTTTATTTTTTTGAGTTTACGAGGATTGTTTGTAAACTGGTAGGGGGGAGTTAAGAATAACATGTACCAATATATGTTTTAATCCTTAGAGTTAAGCATGTAAATAATATAAAGATATAAATAGAGCATTAAGAGCATTAGGAGCAAGAATAAATCAGTTGTTATCTAGACATTGTGAGTTGTTCATTACGTCCCCTTTCCTAAATATATATATATATATATATATATATATATATATATATATATATATATATATAAGTTAAGTTCCTTTGAATAAAAACAGTAAAAAAAAGGAAAATAAGGAACGAAATAACACTCACGGGTACTAGTAATAGACCAACTTTTCTGTCCAGCAATCCTCTTTATATACATTTTGGTGGTTGTTTGGGATTAAGTTGGGAAGTAGGATGTATATCATTCCATACACCGTAACTCCCCCCACCAGTTTACGAACAATCCTCGTAAACTCCTACACAGGCCAAACAACCAACCGTCTTCCGCATTTTCACCCAAAAATACATCCGCTGTAGTGCCTGTAAAGTCTCCTGTACTCCCCGGTGATTTGTTTTGCCCTGGTGATACGCCACCGTGACCTCCTTCACAGTTTCCACTATACGCTTACACCGTACGCAAGTCCTGTCCAGCCCTATCCTCTCCGTCCTCCACAACCGTTTTACCTTCTCCCACACAACCAGTATTTCCGATATACAAATAAAAAGTTTTCCCCGGTCGATACTCATCTTTTAGAACTTTACTAATCATTTCTTCCGAAACTCCTGGTTCCGACCAAACAGTGGTTATATGAAATCTCCTCTCCCTTCTGTACTCTGCCTTTGTCAGTCCTGTCGTTTTCGTTTTCCAAATTATCTGGTTATGTTTGTCATTAATGATGTCCTTAATTTCTTACATCTCTACTGATCTATCCCCTTCCGAACTCTCCTCTCGTACTGTTTCTCCTTTGTCTTCCGTTACTTCTAACTCCCGCTCCCCTTCTCCTTACGGTGTCCACTCCCGAATAAAGCGCTGTATCCCTCCCGAATACTCCCCGGCTTCCTGCTCTATTGCATTTACCTGTAAAGCCCGCGATAGCCAGTCGGCCAAAATATTCTCCTTTCCTGGCTTATACACTACCTCCATATTATATTGATTCAGGAACTCCTTCCAACGGGTGACACGCGCCGATGATTCTTTTAACTCACTTACCCACATTAGGGGACGGTGGTTCGTGTGAACTTTGAATTTCCGCCCGAACACATATGGCCTGAAGCGCTCGATGGCCCATACTACTCCTAGCAACTCTATCTCCAACGCGCTATATCGCGCCTCCGTATCCGTATCGCCTACTAGCATATGCCAGCGGTTGCTCCCCTTTTTCGCCCTCCTGTGACAGTACGGCCCCCAATACGTATTCGCTTGCGTCAGTCGTAACAGTAAATGTCTTGGAAAAGTCCGGGAACACAAGTACCGGTTCTTTTCGGAGTCTGTCCATGCACGTCCGTATGTTTTGCTCGATCTCCGGGGTGATAACTATTCGTTTTCTCTTCTTCAACAAGTCGTTCAAAGGTACCAGGTGTCGTGCCATTTCCGGGACAAACCGTCAGTAATAGTTAAGCGTCCTAAGTAGTCTCCGTATGCCTCTCTGTCTGACGTCTGTCGGTATGGCCATTCTCCTAATCGCTTCCACCTTCCTTATGTCCGGTCTTACCCCTTCTCCCGAAATGGTGCGTCCCAAGAAGTTAATACGGTCCTGCCCCATGATCGACTTATCTACTGACAGTTTCAACCCGAATTTTCTCAGACGTTCGAACACCCGTCTTAAGTCCTTAATGTCCAGCGTCGTCCTTACTAAATATGAGTAGGTCGTCCATGTGTACCTGACAACTGGCCTCGTCCAACCCTCGAAGAAACTCATCCATGAGCCTTTGGAACGTTATAGGACCGTTTTTCAAACCAAAGGGCATCCTCATGAATTCATAATGACCCCTTTCGAAGGTGAACGCGGTTTTATGCTGGTCTTTCGGGTGCATTCTGATCTGAAGGTACCCCACCTTCAGGTCCAGCGTGCTAAACACTGTCGCGCCTCTCAACCGATCAAATATGTCCTCGAACCGCGGTATGGAGTACCTTTCGTCTACAGTGTTCTCATTATCTTTCGTAATTCCACCACTACCCTGTACTTTTCCCGAGATGATCCCTCTTCGCTTTTTTTCTTTGCCGCCCACAGGGGACTGTACTATCGACTATAATCCCTTGTCATTTCAAATTTTCTTGTTCCTCCCTAATATGCTGACGCAACGCCTGGGGATCTCGTGTACAGTCTCCCCTGTCAGTATTTCCCCTTCCTTAAAAAAGACATCCGAATACTCGTCTCTTAATGATTGCTGCCAATCTCCCTTCCGATCGATTGCTCCGACCATAGCAAGTTCTCCCTCCCGATTTCTTTCACATTTATAGTTCTTTCTCCCTATCCTAACCCTCCATTGTTTGCCATTCCCTTTTATCCTAGTCCCGATCTTCCCTAAAAGATCACACCCGATAATACTCCCGTATTCGCGCGGCATGCTTTCCACGACATGTACCGTTAGCTTTTCCCCTTTTTTCCCCCCCTCATGCCTAATCCTATCTGCGCCTCACCTTCCACCCTACAGGGGCCACTCTCCGAAGTTTCCAATGATCTTGTCGATTACGACGGGCGTCTGCTCCTCCTCCACACCCGCTGGGCGTTCACCTCCATCGGCTCCGCCTGGTTCGCTCCTCTGCGCCTATTGATGTAAGGGCACTGTCTTGCAATGTGCCGTCTGTGCCACATTCAAAACACCCAGCACACTAAAGCCGCTCTCAAGGCGCAAGCGTCGACTGAATCCAACAGACTCTCGGCCGCTTTCGCTTTTATCCGTGTCATTACTCTGTCGCCTCCTTCAGAAAGTGGTTCAGCTCCCCAACTTTACCATCGTGCCTTTCAATGTCAGCAATCGCTCTCCTCAGATCCTGTGACATCGCCGTCTTAATTTTCAGTAATTCTAGCGCGTTTGCCCGCGCCGCTGCCAAATTCGCGTGGGCTGCTGCTAGTGTCTCTGGTGGTAGAGGCTGCATTTCTGGCTGCACTTCAAACAATGGCGGTTTCGAAATGTTATTGCCTTCCATTTCGTATTTTTCAAAAATCGAAAATGAAAATACGAAAAATACTAGGAGTTCAAAACAGAACTACGATGATTGAGACGAATAAGAACTGTTTGGCGGAAAAATAAAAAATAAACTGCTTACCCAGCAATATGCTTGAATGCTCTCGGGTATCGGTACCAGTTAAGTTCATTGGAATAAAAACAGTAAAAAAAAAAAGGAAAATAAGGAACGAAATAACACTCACGGGAACTGGTAATAGACTAACTTTTCTGCAATCCTCTTTATATACATTTTGGTGGTTGTTTGGGATTAAGTTGGGAATTAGGATGTATATTATTCCCCTATACACCTTAACTCCCCCCCACCAGTTTACGAACAATCCTCGTAAACTCCTACACAGGCCAAACAACCAACCGCATTAAAATATACAAAAATCAATGTTACAAATAATTACAACTTATTCCCCTATACACCTTAACTTTATATATATATATATATATATATATATATATGTGTCTATATGTGTGTGTGTGTGTTTGTGTTTGTGTGTGTGTGTGTGTGTGTGTGTGTGTGTGTGTGTGTGTGTGTGTGTGTGTGTGTGTGTGTGTGTGTGTGTGTGTGTGTGTGTGTCTTTTTCTTTTTCCTCAGGTTATCGCGTCGGGTTGAAAATCAAGTAAGTTCACAGCTGTTTGATCAAATTCGCCTCTCTCTACCGCCTTCTCTCTATTCCTCTTTTCATGACCTTCTATATTTATTTCAAAATTAAATTCTTCGAGTTTTTAGTTGCCAACGAATATAATTTTGAGTTGGATTTTTTAATGATGGTAAACAACTGAAGTGGTTTGGATCGGTTGAATGATAAATTTCTTGCCATAAGAGAGGGTCGGAAATATTGGTATAGCCCAAAAATAGCTAGAAGTTCGGTTCAATAGTGGACAGTTTGATTCACTTTCGTTAAAGTACGGCTCGGTAAGTATCGGAAAAGATCTCGTCCTCGTGAGTCTGTGGACATACAGAGCCCAGGCTACGTTTGATGCATCTGTCGTAACAAAATTTTGTGAAGTCGGATATTGGGATGGGTTATTAATCAAAAATCTGTTTACTGGTTCAAAACGATCTAAATATTTTTTATCCGCGAGTTAATTTTCGATCCTTTTTTTAAACATTGGGCAAAGTTTGTGAGGTGTGCAAAATTGGAATAACCACGGCGAAATATCATAGTAGTCCAGGAAGTTTCCTTTGTTAGTAGTTTCGTATGGGATACTTTTTTTATCGAAGGATTTTATCGGGTTTGGTTTTTACTCCGTTTACCGTTTTATCGGGCTGAATTTAAGGTTAGATTTTCTTGTTTTTTAAAAACTGCTTTAAATTGATAAAGCTCATGAAGGGACGTACTGTAAATTATTATATTTTCATAAATGTTGGTGGATATTTTTAATCCAAAAGGTAACATTCTGTAATGGACCGGTTCGGTTGAGAATGCTTGTTAGGGATAATCTCTTAACAACCAACCGCATTAAAATATACAAAATCAATGTTACAAATAATTACAACTTATTCCCCTATACACCTTAACTTTACTATATATCATATATATTCCTTATATATATATATATATATATATATATATATATATATATATATATATGTATGTGTGTTTTTGTGTTTGTGTGTGTGTGTGTGTGTGTGTGTGTGTGTGTGTGTGTGTGTGTGTGTGTGTGTGTGTGTGTGTGTGTGTGTGTGTGTGTGTGTGTCTTTTTCCTCAGGTTATCGCGTCGGGTTGAAAATCAAGTAAGTTCACAGCTGTTTGATCAAATTCGCCTTCTCTACCGCCTTCTCTCTATTCCTCTTTTCCCCTTGAATTCTTTCGCGCACCTTACCCCATAATTTACCCAATGCAACCTGGTTATTCAAAATTTGTTTGGTAACTTCCCTATCCACGGTCGTGTCTCTGACATTTCTCCTACTCTGTCTAAGCCCAAAAATACCTCTAATCTAGTCTAAGACTTTGGCCTACTCCCGAACCTGCGAATCGTCGCACGCCAGTCCGAAATTCGCTACGGTATTCCATAAGCCTAAACCATGTAAGCAGGGCTCCCAAAACTGCTTCAGCCGACTTCTCCTGTACTAATTGTGGCAACGCTATCTTACTGAATAGGTCGAGCATTGTAATCCACTTGTACCCTCTCCAGGAAAACGTGTCAATTCGCAAGCCAGACAACATTGCCTCTGCCGTAAGCGTATCCACTTGTAAACGCTTGGGGGGTTCCAGTCATAATTGGTGGTCAGTCAGATGTTGCAATTCCATATAATCTTCTTTACGGTCTATTTCACCACCCCCCCCCCCCAAAAATATTTCTTTCTCAGAGCCTGAATCGTTTCCGGTATTCCTCTATGGTTCGTTTTTCCCTGATGCTAAGCAAGGGTTATATCATTCTGCTTTCCCGCATCCCGTATGGTTTCTAGCGTACCGTACACCGGATGTTCATCCGATCTATGCCCAGTTTACAGTCTCCTGATCTTATTCCACTCGGTATTATTCCCTACGTACAGATAGAATGTCTTGCGGAGTTGGATGCATCTTTCAAAGCAAGATAGATGGTTGTCTTATTGACCCCGGGTTGAAACCAGATCGTCGCGATGTCACACTTGCCGTACTTTGTTTATTCTATCATTAACTTTCTTTCTATCTTTAATATTTTGTATTCTATCGGCCCGGAATTCCTTGTTTTTCAAATAATTTGGCGCCTCTTGTCGTTTACAATTTCCTCCGGTTCCTCCATTTCTACCGGTCTTTCTTCCTCGGAACTATATTCTTCGTGCGGGCCCTCCCCGTGGTCACTATTTTCAGAATCATTCTCTCCCTCTCCCTCCGGTGTCCACTCTCTCAAAAACTGCCAGATATCTGGTGGCTCCGCTCCCTCCCGGACCGAATTGACAGCAACCGCCCGCGACAACTAGTCCGCTACTACATTCTCTCGGCCTGGCTTGTACACAATCTGGAGATTGTATTGACTGAGGAACTCCTTCCATCTGGTAACTATCCCGGAGGACTCTTTAAGCTTCCCGACCCACTGCAAGGGTCTGTGATTCGTATGGAATCTAAATCTCCTCCCAAAGATATACGGACTGAAGTGCTCCACAGCCCACACAATCCCGAGAAGATCCTGCTCCAGCGCGTTGTATCTCGTCTCCGCGTCTGTAGTCACCGTGAACATTTTATTTTAAAGTTGGGAAACTCCAGTACGGGTTCTTTTTTCAACTCCTTTAAACACCACCTAATGTTATCCTCCATTACCATGGTGATAACGATCTTTCGGCCCTTCTTTAATAAATCGTAAACGGGTACTAGGAATCGCGCCGTCTCCGGTATGAACCGACGGGAGTAGTTTAGCGACCCCAACAAGCGTCGGATTCCCTTAACATCGCGCGGGATAGCCAACCTCGCGATCGCGTCAACATTCCCTCCAGTTCCACACCCTCTTTTGAAATTGTATGCCCCAAAAAGTTAATCTCCCTCTCGCCTAACCGCGATTTCTCGGGGGAAAGTTTTCAACCGAATTGACGAATTCTCTCAAACACCGCCTTCAAATGACTCACGTGTTCCTTCTCCGACTAACTGAATAGGAGAAGGTCGTCCATATAGACCTGACATATATTTTCGTCAACCCCTCGCAGGAATTCATCCATTAACTTCTGAAACTTAACGGTCGCGTTCTTGAGTCCAAAGGGCATTCGCGTAAACTCATAGTGTCCACGTTCGAACGTGAACACCGTTTTGCACTAGTCTCTCGAGTGCATCTTCATCTGGTGGTAACCCACATTGAGATCTAGGGTAATAAATATTACCGCCCCGGTTGAGTCTATCCAGGATTTCCTCGAATCTGAAGATTAGGTACCTCTCATCCCTAGTGTTCTCGTTAAGCTTTCGGGAATCTATCACCACCCCATATTTTTCCTCCCCCGGCGCGCTCTTTTTCCTGACCGCCCATAATGGGCTATTATACGGTGAGGTACTATCTACTATTATACCCTGCTCCCTAAGGCTTCGAATCTCCTCCCTAATATGCTGCCTCAGTGCTTGTTGGTACCTGCTTTCCTTGATATAGGTCACCGTCACTTCCTTTAAAGGGATCTCGTGTACCGTCCTGCCCGTCTCTCTTAAGGCGTTCCCTTCTTTGAAAAACATATCCCGGAACTTCCCCATGATCTTCTCCCTCCACTCCTCTGCCCGCGTTACTGCCCCTATCTGCCCTTAATTACCCCATTGGATTCCTGCGCACCGCCGATACTTTTTCTTCCCAATTCTCAGGGTTATTCCGGACCCGTGCCCCTACCCTCTCTAAGAGGTCGAGGTTGAACTCTGCGTCTCTGGCGCATTTTATTAGTGACCTTGTTAAATTTCACAAGGTCACTTGCGTACTGACCAGAGCTCCTGCGTGGGTGCTTCACCTCTCTAAATAGCTGGAACAAGTCCTCCTCTGGTGTCTATGTGCCTCCGCCGTATGCCGTATGCCTTCTTCAGGTTAGGAGTTGGGTGGTTAAGGCCTTCGGGCTCGGTACACCCACCTCCGATGCCAACATTCATTCACCCTTCTCACTGTAAACACTTTTGATAATGCGATTTAACTCACCGACTTCCCCGGTGAATCTATCCACATCTGAGACTGCTTTCCTTAAATCCTGAGCGGTGGCTGTTCTCAATTTTAGCCAAGCCAGTTTGTTCGCAAGACCTTCTGCCATCGTCTGTCTTGGTAGCTCGGGCAAACTATTTGGCACTTGCAGCGTCGGTGGTCTAAGGATACCACTCTCTTTCATGACAACACTGAGCGGACAGATAAAAATTTCTTACCTTACCCACTCCTCGTCTTCCCTGGTTTCAGTACCAGGGTTTATAAGTAATAATAATAAGTATATACCACTTAAGTGTTGTATAAAATAAAATTAAAAAAAAAAAAAGTATAAAAGGAAGAATAACTCACTCATAGACTGTTGGAAATCAATTGATACTTTGTTGCTCTGAGGCCTGTTTTTATATACAATGTTTATTAGGTCTGGAAATAGGATCAAGCCTAATACTAGACTGCTTCGGACCTTGACTTATATATATGTATACTACAAAGTCTTCAAAGAAAATTTTCTAATTTCCCCGGGTTTCGGCACCACTTACGATTACCGAGGAATAAGTGGTGATGGTCATGTACATCTTGTATCGTGACTACATTATGAATAGTGAACACTTGAAAGGCCCCTCATAATGCTTTCCTTTCCCCTATTCGAAACGATTTTTCGGTACACTATCGTCACAGAAAGTATTTTACCCATCCCTTCCGTCACCTTAAGATTTTCGCGGTCCACCCTCATATTCTTATCCGCCGCGATTTTTGCCCATATTCCTACGAATTTTGCTTACAGCGATCCGATTGGCCGCGATACTGTTTCCAATGTCCTGGTCTACTTCCATGATACGCTCGACCCACCGCCTCTCTCGCGGTCCAAAGAGTATCTGGAAAGGTGTGAACCCCGTCGCCAAGTGCATCGAACGGTTATATGCCATTATCGCTTTCGGTAACGCTTCGCTTGGTTCCAGCCCTGTTTCTAGATGGAAAATGCGGAGATGATTACTCAGCTTACTGTGTATTTTCTCCACATCTCCTCTACTTTTGGGATGTCCGGGCGTGCTCTTATGTCATTCCAAGTTTATCCGTTACATCTCTTCCTGAAGTTTCCTATTATTAAAGTATCGTCCATCGTCCGAAGAGATTCTGTCAGGTACTCTGTAAAACAGGAACTACACGCGCTGTAATTCTAGGATTGCTTTTGCCGACCGTTCGTGAATCCAGTACGCCATGGCCAACTCGCTATAAAAGTCAATTATTGTTACCCATTCAGCTCCTCTCCAGGTAAATAGGTCCATCTGTTTTTCACTCAGGGCTCCCGAAGGCGCCCTTGTCTCCTCCCGCAATCATGTAGGTGGATGTCTATCGTACTTGGTGATCTGACAGACTTCGCACTCAGCTAGTGCCACCTCTTTATTTACCAGTTAGGTATTTCTAGAAACAGATGATGAGGACCATCTGTTTCCAGAATCTTCCCCACCCTGAGTAGAGGCCGGTTGCCCGTCTAAACGGTAAACTTTCATCCGAACACGCCCCGCCGGAAGTGTTCTATCGCCCATACTATACCCAGCAACTCGCGTTCCTCCGCACTATACCGCGCATTCGCTTCTGTGAGGCATATACTAGCGTAAGCCACCAGGCCCTCGCCTTTATCTTCCTCTTGCGATAACACCGCCTTCAAAGCATACTCACTTGCGTCGGTCGTAATTGTGAACTGTTTCTCAAAGTCGGGTTCCACTTGAAGTCTCTCCCTCCCTACATCTCCGGATACTTTTCTCGATCTCTGGCATAATAAAAATCTTCCGTGACTCTTTCAGGCCGATTTTCCGTAGTCTCTTAAACACAGTCTTCTATATGTCGTTTCTCGTCCTTGCTGAATACCAAACGTCGTCCATATATACTTGACATGCTGTTTCGTCTAGTCCGCTATGAAACTCGTCCATCAGGCTTTGAAACGTCACAGCTGCATTCTTTAATCTAAAAATTCTTGTAAATTCTAAGTGCCCCCTTTCAAATGTAAATGCCGTCTTGTGCATATCCTTGGGGTGCATCCTAATCCCATCTAGTGATGGTATCCCACCTTGAGGTCCAACGTCAAGAATATGGTCGCCCCTCCGAGTCCGTCGAGTATGTCACCCAGTCTTGGTATCGGGTTTTTTCTCGTCTACTGTAATCTCGTTTAGTTTTCCACTCTATATTTTTCCTGCCCCTTGCTTTTCTTTTTCACTACCCATAACGGTCTATTAAAGGGTGACGTACTGTTAACTATCATCCCTTGTTTCAGTAGGTTAGGTAGTTCTTCCCTAATGTGTTGTCTTAAAGCCTGCGGGTATTTTCGCTACTTTATGTATGTTATTCTGTTCTGCGGGCATCGGGCTACCAGGTGTTCCGTCTTTCCACACCCATGAATCAGTCTATCCTCTTTTCTTTTACTTCATCTTTCCGGTCTCCATTTTCCTGTTCCGGAATCCGCTTCCTTTCTTTCATCTCGCCGGTCGCTCTCCTCCTCTTCTATAACTCCCTCGGTTTTAGCTATTCTCTTCCACTTTTTCTCACCTGAATTCCTCGTCTCGGGCACCTGCATCGACCATCTCTTGAGTACACTCTAGAAATGATTTTTCGCGTGGTAGCCCTTCTATTTCTTTGTTTCTCGGGCCGATTTAATATTTACGATGGTAGATAGAAACACCATCATGGCCGCCACTTGCCCTCTATCTTCAGTTTCCCTAATCTTCTCCAGGACCTTATTGTAATGGATCAGGAGAGTGCCCGCGTTGTGACCGTTCGATCGGCCGTTTGGTCTCCCGGAACATCTGAAAAATGTCCCCTTCCAGTGTCCATCGCCCTCCGTCATAAAGCTTACTTCAATCACTCCTTCACAATATTCCAGGGTGTATTTAGGTCTGCTTGAATATAGCTATAGAATATAGAATACGCTTCCCTTCACCGGGCATATTATGGCGGACTTCAGAGTGCTCACATCAGCCCTATGAGATCTAAAAGGTTTTCTGCCACCTTAGTCTCGATTCGTGTCATTAGCCGGTCCCCTCGTTTAATAAAATTGTAAGGTTCTCTATCATAACTTTCAAGGTCAGCAACTGCGCTACGGTTTATGCAGAACCATGGCCTCATCCATGATTCTCCTCCATTTATTCCGGTCCCCAGTGGGTCTCTGCCTGAACTTTAACAACCAACGATTTTATATTAGGAGGATTGGAGAACATTAGTTAGACTTTTTCCAGCACTTGTGTATGTCATTTAGCTCCATGATAGAAGTCTTAGTTAATATTGTAATCATCTCGTAGCAGCAGAAAATTTAAACATCTTTCTGAAACCGCCAGTATTCGAAGTTCAGTCAGAAATGCAACCTCTACCACCAGATACTTTTGTAGCAGCCCACGCAAATATCGCAGTGCCACAGGCGAACGCTTTCGAATTGGTGAAGCTAAAATCAGCAATGTTGCAAGATTTAAGGAGAGCAATTGCGGATATCGAGAGGTACGACGGTGAAATGAGGGAGCTAAATCACTTTCTTAAGGGAGGAGATAGAGTGATGGCCCGAATAGAGGCGAAGACGGCCGAAAATCTCTTTGACCCAGTGGATGCCTGCGCGCTAAGAACGGCGTTCGTATGCTGGGTCAAGCGCGGCATACTCAACGTAATACAAGCGGACAAGGATATTCCATGGGTTATGGTGAAGGATCGACTCAAGGAGGCGTTAGGAGGCGGCCGTAGGACTCCAGAAGAGGACATCTTTCGCATATTCCGCGAAGCGAGGAGACTTCATCAATTTAATGGATAGTATGTGGGATCGTTGTTAGCTCATTTTAACAAAACTACGGAGAAGATGAGGGAAACGACGGAAGCAGCGAAAGTTTTTTGTTTTTTTCCAAGCCCCTGTTGGATTATTTTTCATGTATTTTTATGGAATAGGATTTCTTTGAGGTGTGGTCTTTTTCTGTACTAGGTACTTTGTAAGACCTACAGAAAGTTTGTGGGATCATGGAGTGAGGATATTTTCAGAAAGAAATATGTTTAGGTGATGGGGCTCACCTAAACCCTGTTGTGGGGAAACTTATAACCAACTTTTTTAAAAACTAATAAAACTAATAAGAATGTCCTTATGGTCCGGTTGTTAGTTGCCAGCGTACCGGGGGGGGGGGGGGGGGGGGGGTCGCTGGTGTCAAGGTTCTGAACAGGGGGTTCGTTAAAAACTGCAGAGTCCAGAAACTTGACATGCCGGCGCTGGATAAACAATTAGCGGGATGGTCGTAAGGTCGAAGATCTCGTGGAGGTCTTCTGGCATCTTCTTCTTCAGTGAGTAGTTTTTGCTATCTTCTTGAGCATGGAGTCCTGGAACCGCTGCAGGTGCCGTCTAGTTCCGTCTAAAAGGCGGGTGTAAAAGCGGGAGGGAAAGTGCTGGAGAGGATAGGAGGTGATGGAGTAGGTAGGATCTTTTTCTCACTTTGCGGTGTACCCTGTAACAGTGAGCTGAAAATTTCAGTCCCCCATCCATGGTGACGCCCAAGTAGACAATGGAGTTGGAGGGGGCAATGGTGGTGTTTGCCACTCGCAGGGTCTTCGGCAGTGTTGTCTTTTTCCCACGCTGGTGTGAGAACCCTACGCAGTCCGTTTTGGCTGGATTTACTTGGATGTTAAGTGAATTCCACATTGATCCAGACACATTTCTGTCTGTTGCGTAAAGCCCTGTCTTAGCCATTAAGCGCCCTTATAGAATTTTCGGCTTTCTCGCGCAACAGACAGAAATGTGTCTGGATTAATGTGGGAATCTTCTCACGGAGCCTGATCAAATTAAGGATAGGTGGCTCCATTATTTTAAGGAGGTTCTAAATCCGGAGACAGGCAATGCATACTTCCAACAGGCTTACCAATTTAACAATGGAGAGGATATGGATGAGGAGGTACCACCTGACAGAGATGATATTGTGGACATAATTTTGTCCCTGAAAAATAATAAGTCTCCAGGACCCGACGAAATCCCTTCAGAATTAATAAAATACGCAGGGGAAGACACTTGGGAGCAGATTTACAAGGTGATATGGGATATATGGATGGAGGAAAAAATGCCAGCGGACTGGGGGAAGCAATTATAGTTCCTATATATAAAAAAGGTAACAAACTGAAATGTGAAAATTATAGGGGAATAGCGCTTCTGCCAACAGTTTACAAGATCCTGTCGGTAGCAATATGTAGGAGGATGATGGAGAGGAGTGAGCAACTACTAGGCGAGTACCAGAGCGGTTTCCGCCCAGGACGGTCAACAACAGACCACCTATTCCCGATTAGACAAATGCCAGAGAAAACATATGAGTACAATGTTGACCTACACCACCTCTTTATTGACTTCCAGCAGGCGTATGACAATGTGGACAGAGGGAAATTATTAAAGGCATTGCAGACACTGGGAATACCTAGAAAGCTAATAAGATTGACAAAGATGACCCTTGAAAGGACAAGTTGTAAAATTAAAACTAGAGTGGGTATCTCAAATAGCTTTAAGGTTAACAGTGGTTTAAGACAAGGAGACCCATTATCACCGGTACTATTTAACCTTGCCTTAGAAGTTGCCATTAGAAATATCAGAACAAACCCGGGTGGCACCATTTACAATAGGCTCACACAACATATGGCTTATGCTGATGATGTAGTCATCACAGGGAGAACCAAAACAGCACTGGCCGGTGCTGTAGAAGAATTTAAGAGAGCAGCACAAGATTTGGGACTGAAAATAAATCATGAAAAGACTAAGTATATGAAAACCTCTAGACAGACCGGAGAGAGAAGAGATTTCGTGGATGTAGGGGAAAACACGTTTAACAGCTGCAGCACATTTAAATACCTGGGAGGAGTTGTGACGGAGAACAATAATTTAGAAGTTGAAATTAAGGGCAGAATGGTAGCAGGAACCAGATGTTTCTATGCTTTGCAAAAAGCTCTCCGATACAAAAGTCTCTCCAGGAAGGCAAAGCTTTTGTTATACAAAACAATAATTAGGCCAGAAGCAATGTATGGCAGTGAAACGTGGACTCTAAGCAAGGAAAAGAGAAGAGCTCTACTGGTTTGGGAGAGAAGAGTCCTAAGAAAGATCTTTGGAGCCGTTAAAGAAGAACACAGATGGAGAATCAGAAGCAATGCCGAATTAGCTGAATTGTACGGAGAGCCTGATATCCTCTGGGTTATTAAGAAGAGCAGGCTTAGATGGTTAGGGCATGTAGAAAGGATGGAGCCCTGTAGGCTGCCTAAAATGATGCTAAATGGTGCACCAGGAGGAAAAAGGAACAGGGGCAGACACAGGCGGCGGTGGATTGAGGACTTGGAGGAGGATATAAGAAGGATGGGAATAGGAAAATGGAAGAGTCTCGCTGGAGACCGCGAGGCATGGGGAAGAACGGTGGCAGATGCCCAGGTCCTGCAAGGACTGTAGCGCCCAACAGTGAGTGAGTGAGTGAGTTAAGTGAATCCAGCCGTCGAATGATCTCTCTCCAGACCGTTTCGGCCTGACGTAGTGCTATGGGGTTCATGCTGCTGCTAGTGATGGAAATATCGGTTAGGCGGGAGCTCTGATTGGCTGTTTCCTCGCGGCTGAACGTTTTGCCGCGTGCTACTCCAAGTTTTTCCTATAGGGGCATTGTCTATAGGAAGCCACGTGGTTTCCGCCACAGCTTTTAAATTTCATTTGCCCTTCATTAGGGCAGCTTTTAATGTTATGTTTGCCTCCACAGCGAACACATGCTGGTTCATACCCACAATTTGTTTGGATATGGCCAAATTTCTTGCATTTGTAGCACTGTGGGGGTGACGTTTCTACTCTGGCCTTGTAGTTTTCGGCCGTGAAAAAGACACGGTTTAGGTGTCTGATGTTTTCACATCATTTAGCAAGACGCTAACTGGGTATGTGACGATTATAGGGGCTAAATCAACCTTTTTCCCATCGGGCATGGTCTTCTGCAGCCTTCTACCCTTTGTTATCTTGAGGTCTTTGAATGCCTCTGTAACATCATTGGTGGTAAAGGCTGATGGCAACCCTTTCATGGTGTAGTTGACTAATTTTGGCTTTTCGCCTCTGTTGGTGTATGTGTGGTGGTCTATTCCGAAGAGTTTTAGGCCACGGAGAACCTCTGATCTGTCAGATACAGATTCGAGGTGGATCTTAACACCCTTTCTGAATTCTCTTAGGAACTAGTTAGTCACTTTTAACTTTTTAAGATAAGTGATCACCTCATTGACGCTCCTCTCGGCGACGGAGATCGGTGGGCTAGGTGTGTTCTTTGTGATTGAGCTGGCTGAATCCGTTTGTACATTTTAAAGCACAGAAAAACAAGCACAGTGGTCGGAGACGTCTTTTGCGGCGCGGTCTTCTTCCCCTTTTTTCTTGGCTCTCTGAACTCCTCTTCGTTATCGGAGGGCGGTAAATCGGCTTTTTGGGCCATGCTAAAATTGTTTCTAGTATTCACCATTGTTTATGATTAACACTAACACTGAAACTAATCTGGAACAAGGAGTTTAAACAAAGGAACTGAGAACGTTCCTGGGAACAAAGACCCGAGAACAAAGAACTTTTGTACACAAAGACTTGTAAAACAAAGACACTGATAACACTGATAAGAGCACTGAACTGACATGAACACTATCAAGGATGAACATGAACTCTTAGCGAAAGTGGAGATGAGGATGGCGTTTTAATCAACCATTCTAAAAGTCGAGCTCGCGAAGGAGACTTAAAATAATGAAGGACTACCGATAGACAAAACCTTCGTAGAATGTGCAAGAGAAATAGTGGACTCCAGCGCTCGAGAGGAAGGAGGACAGTCTGGAACAGATTGCGAGACAGTGCCTCTGCATCAAGAAGCGTAGAGGAGCGAACCAGGCGGAGCCTATGGAGACAAACTTCCAGCAGTTGAGAAGGAGGAGTAGACAGGAGGGAATCGACAAGACCGTCGGAGACAGAAGGAGAAGGAAACAGGAGCGAGGAACGGTGGCAGAGAGGAGAGCTAGTGACGAGGAATGAGGAGAGTGCAAGAAGAGGGACAACCGCGTGATGATCAATAGTGGAAGGATATAAATTTAGGGTTGCCCAGCATTAAAATTGCGAGGGAAGTGCGGTTTCTAGTTTACACATGAAGTTCAAATACAATTATGAACAAAGACGTGATCAAAGAGCTATTTAAAGGGGAAAGGTCCCTGTAGAGTGGAACGCGAGGTGGAGATAGGGTTAGAAAAAAAGGACTACAAATGCGAGAGGAATCTAAAAGGGAAACACGCTATGGTCGGAGCAATCAATTGAAAAAGAGACTGGCTGTAAAAGATAAAAGGTATCCACAGGCGATGCATCAGCATGTTAGGAAGAAATTGGAAAGTTTAAAGAGACAAGCAATTATAGTCGATAGTACGTCCCTATGAAATGGTCCCCTACGGCGATTAAGAAAAAAACTAAGAGAGAACAACTCGGAAAAAGTACAGGGTAGTGCTGAATTTCCGAAAGTTGAATGAGAACACGGTAGACAAAAAGAACCCCATACCACGGTTTGAAGACACGTTGGATCGGTTGAGAGGCGCGGTTATATTCAGAACATTAGACCTAAAAGCGAGGTACTACCAGATCAGGATGCACCCAAAAATTCAACCCAAGATCGCGTTCCTTTTTGAAAGAGGTCATTACGAGTTCACGGGAAAGCCCTTCGGTTTAATTAAATGGCCATATAACATTCCAAAGGCTTATGGACGAATTCCTGCGAGGATTGGATGAGGCCAGTTGTCAAGAATACATGGACAATCAATTAATATTTAGTAACGATGAGACAGGACATTTACAGGACCTAAGAGAGGTATATGAACGTTTAAGATAATTCGGGTTTAAATTGCCTAGGGAAAAGTTTCTTCTGGGGCAAGATCGCATTAACTTCTTAGGGAAACTAATTTGAAAAAGGGAGTAAGGCCTGATATAAGGAAGGATGAGGGGATTATGAGAATGACAATCCTGACAGAGGTCAGGGGTATATATAGGCTGGCTATTTGGGGCACTTAACTTCTACAGACGGTTCGTCCCGGAAATGGCAAGACACCTGGTACCTTTTAACGACATGTCAAAGAAGGGACGACGAATAGTGATTACCTCGGAGATAGAGCAGAATATCCAAACGTGCATGGACAGCCTCCAAAAAGAACCGGCACTCCTGTTCCCAGACTTTTCCAAGACATTTGCCATCACAAAAGACGCAAGCGAATATAAACAGGGGGCCGTTCTATCCCAAGAAGGTGACAAATGGGAACAACCCGTAGCGTATGCTAGCAGGGGTTTTACAGAAACGGATTTGCGGTATTGTGTTATAGAGAGGGATACACGCACAGCAACCGTACTTTCGTAACACCTCCACTATGTATACTTTTAATTTGGGATGTCGTGCAATGTCTCTCCCCTAGCTCTCAAAATGTCTTTCTAATTGAAAAACACATCCCTGAATTCCCGCAAGATCGTCTTTCGCCAATCTTCCGACCACGTTACCACTCCTATTATCCCGTGTTTGTCTGTTGTTTCCTGTCTTTCTTCATATTTTTTCCCCCTATCTGAACTGCCCATTCTTCTATCCTTAACTTATGTATTATTATTATTTATTACTTTATTTTTCCTACTTAATCCACTCGTGTTAATTACACTATGACGCGTCGGCTTTTTAACATGTTTTAGTGTGTTTTCATATTTCTATTTTCTCTTCTTCGCCCGAAAGTTTAGATCTCCACCGATAGACTTCTCCCACCTCCAATTTTAGTTTATCTCACCGTTCCTAGAGGGCTCTTTCCTTCCATGTTTTCTAGCGTATTTAATGTATTTTTCTACTCTCTGTTTCATTTGCGACACCGCTCTGAAAATAAGACATCGACACTCATATTTCATTATTAACTTCTTGTTTTCTTTCCCCGCTCTATATTTATGCTCAATAGTCTCGTTTTCTTCATAAATTATTCACCTATTAAATATAGCAGACATCAAATGTGGAATAATATTTCCTCCAATCCGAGGGGAAAAGCCATCGCACAACTTCCAGGAACTATTATTTACCCTTCTTCTCCTACATTTCAGTCTTCTCGAGGCCATGTTAGTACAATAGATTTACTTTATACCCATGCACCTCATCTTATTATTATATTGTTATACTCTTAACAACATTTCCTTTTCAGATCATTTCCCAGTAGTCTATCACATATCCTCTATTAGCACCCCCACCCAACTCTTCATTCCATTACAATTATTCTAAAGCTGACTAGATAAGATTTCAATCCTTTCTTTTCAAAAACTCTCCTTCTTCCTTGCCCCCTTTACCTGATACACCAACCAAGGCTGATATAGACAACGCAGTTTGATCGTTTCACCACTTTGCTCCAAAAAGCAGCCTCTCATTCTATCCCTACCTTCCAACCAAACCTTTAGTATTACAACACCTCCGAAACATATTCTTTGGTTATATCTGTCCGTCATCGTTTGCTAAATAGGTGGCGGAGATGCCCATCAACCAGAAGACCGCATTGCTCTCCGTTCTGTTACAAAACAAATCTCCCAGCTTTACAGAAAAATGGAAAACTCAATCTGGGAAAATAAAATAACAGCTGCCTCACAAAATTTACAAAATTTTGGAAATTATCGCGATCATCTTATCATAAACGCCTTCCTATTAAACCTCCCAGTTTACACTCTCCGCTTCCTACAGCACAAGAGCAAGCACAAGCTCTTTGTGATCATTATGCTCAACATTTTTCTGCACCTCTTCCTCATGTTCCTCCTTTTTCTGCCATTTAAATCTTCCGATGTACCCCATTTTGATGCTAAATTAGTTAAAGCAAACGATATTTCGAATGGCACCTAAGAAAGCACCTGGGCCAGATAATATACAGGCTATTCTTCTCCGCCATCTTCCTCGCATAACCTTAATTATCTTACCTCCATCTACAACAATTGCTCAGTTCTTGGACATTTCCCCAGCTCATGGCAAAAAGCCATTATTATACCTCTTTGAAACCTATAAAACTGGCTTAAATCCGGATCATTACCGTCCATTAGCCTCCTCTCCATTTAGGACAGCTTTTTTGAAAAATTATTGCTCCCGCATATTCAAAACTCATTGCGATGAACTCTCAATTATCCCTTACGAACAGACAGGCTTCCAACCTCGTCTAAATGTTGTACATTCACTTTCACGTGTACAACATTATGTTACCACTGCTCTTCTTAAAAATCACGCCACTGCTATGATCTCCCTTGATTGTACAAAAGCTTTTGATTGCGTTCAACATGAGCAACTTTTTCTTCAACTTCTTCATCACGAATTTCCTCCTTTCCTCTTTAATCTACTTCGGTCTTTTTTCTCAAATCGTTCCTTTTGTTTATAGAGTTGGAAACTCCTTGTCCTCATATAAGTCCTCTCGGATTGGTGTTCCACCAAGGCTCTGTACTTTCTCCTATCCTCTACTCCATTTACACAGCAAATGTAATCGGCACTCGTACCCACGCGTATATTGCGATCTACAGCTCCTCCATCAGCACACAAAAGCCCTTCAAAATAAATTTCAGATTCCCTTTCCATTTAGGTATTTGTATAAACCCTTCTAAAACTGACGCCATAGTTTTTCATTTTCCAGTCAATCCCCAAGGAAAAAGATTCAGCCAATCAAGCTTAATAATACGAAATTCCGATTGCATCATCTATTAACTACCTTGGTGTTCGCCTCGATCGACACCTAACCTTTTCCAGCCATTTCCGTCATCGTCTAAACTTCACTCGTCAAACATTCACTCTCTTTCACATCTCTTTTCGCTCTCCAACATTATCTGTCCGATTGAAACTTCTTTCTTTATAAAGCTATCCTTCGTCTAGACTTCTTCATGCAGCTCCTCTTTTCGGCACTTAGTTCAATAAATAAACAGACTCCAAAACAGAACACTAATGACTATACGAAGACAGTCCCCTTGGCGTACAGACCGACTGACTGATTTTGTTACATAAAATCACATCAAATTTTACGACATGCTTCCTACCCTGTCCAATCCTCTTTTTTCTTCTTTAAATCCTCCTTCAAGGCCAACCAACTGGGAATGGAAGGACAAATTCTCGTCTTAAAACTCTCTTTTAATTTCTGTTTACTTTATTTATTTAAATTTATCTTTTTTATTTATTTTTTCGTATAATTATCTAACCTTTTCTTTTTTTCCTTGTTGCTATCAGTGTAACATCGCCACTGAATGTCGCTATTTAACTGTAACACTATGTTTTAACTAACACTCCATCACATTAAAAACATCCAAAAGGATGATATTTTTGTAAAACTTTTCTAGATACATTATATTTTAATAATATATGTATATCTATAAAAAAAAAAAAAAAAACTGTTTCATTTGCGACACCGCTCTGAAAATAAGACATCGACACTCATATTTCATTATTAACTTCTTGTTTTCTTTCCCCGCTCTATATTTATGCTCAATAGTCTCGTTTTCTTCATAAATTATTCACCTATTAAATAATCTATCTATATTTTTTTATTTAATTTTTTAGTATAGTTTATGCTAACATATATTTTCTTCACAATTTATAACATATGTACTTTTAAGTTCATAATACCATTTATGCCTCCATCTTAATCATTCCTTTATTGCAATTTACTATCTAATTGTTACCTTTATGTATTTGTTTATTAATTATATTGTTCATCTGCCTACTGATATACTTTATTTATGTATTTACAACTATTTATGTATTTGGAACTATATCCATTTGTATTTTGTCGTAATATCTTTTTTATGTTTGTTAAAATAAAATATTTAATTTACTTATTTCAATTTATTTTGCATGTTTTTTAAATATGTCAGTTTTATTTTATATTCATAAGGTTTTTTTTTTTTTATTATCTTTTTACAAATTTGCTCTTTTTTTTTTTTTTCTTTTTTGTTCCTTTTGTTTATTTTTCTTCTAGCCCTGATGAAGGCTTACATGCCGAAACGTCTGCACAATAAATTAAAATTTTAATTTTAATTGTATATCTATGACTGCATAACCCAACTACCTATATCTTCAATTAATATGGTAATAAAAAATGTTTAATAAATTTTTCTCTAATTTTTAGAAACAGGTTACTTACAACATTCACAACAGGTAAAATGAGAGCGATATTTCCACAAATTTTGGTGCCATGTCAATCATTCATTAAAAGTAAACCAAAGTGTTTGAACGTTGAAATGATTAACGAACTAGCAATCAAGATGTTTATGACTGCTATGTTTGGAACTGATATTCTTCCATCTGGTGAAGAGGAATTGTTCAAAAACTGCAAAAGGATTTTTGAACCTAAGGCTAACAGAATGCTCCAGATTATATTCCTTACCTACTTTCCAAAATTATCTACTTTTTTAAACATGAAATTCATGCCGAGAGATTTAGACAATTACTTCAGGTCTCTAATGAACACAATTCTTGACCAAAGAGAGAACATCGACTTTGAACGAAATGATTATACAAAAGTGCTTGTTGAAATGAGAAAACAAGAGAAGATGAATATTTATAACAGGAAAAACGATAAAATATCACAGACATTCGGTAAGTCCAATTCTGATTAGTAAAAATACCCTAACTATCACAAAAAGAAAGAAATGATTTAATTTGATAAAATAATTCAATCAGTTTTCATTTAAAAGAATTTAGTATTTGTTTTATAAATGTTTTTGTTTTTTGTTTTGTTTTTTTGCTTTTTAATCCTGCCAGCTTGTTCTGTTATTCGGATGGTTGGGACAGGGCAAATAGGAATCTTGACTTGTTATAGTGGTAGATTGTCTACACAAGTCAAGTTCCTATATCCCTCGCTCAACCAAACGTATCCATCTTCACAGGAACCTGCGCGCCATACGTCTGCGAGGCTAAGCAGCTGCAACTTGACATGCGTAAGACCGCAACATCCAAAGCAGTAGTGAACAGCTGAAGCCTTCAATTTATTGGTTGTTTCATTCTTAAAAGTTGCAATGCTAGAAAATTGAGGCGCAAGGACATAGGGGATCAATTCATTGGATAAGGTGGAAGATGTCCCTCACTCGGACGATGAAAGTCCAGTTAGTAGAATCGACCAGATGGTTTAGAAATTCAAGGAACCTTAATTTATAAATGATAATAGAGTGGGTAACAGATGCATAAGCCTGCAGTTGTGCAGGTGTGCAGCGACCTTGTCGGATTATGGCTAAAGCTTTAGATGAGGTTGCTACTACTACTGAACTCTATGCGGAACATAAAGAAACCACGCCACATATCCGAGTGCTTTTCTTAAGTTAGTATTTGCCGCATCACCGACAAAACTTATTAAATGTCACTACTGAGTTTTAATGTTTGACTAAATAAGAGAGTGGCTTGTTATCATGTTGAGCAATTAACTTCAATATCCTCCTGAAAGATATAAGTAAACCTGGAATAAAGGCTTTAAATGTTATTTATTTTGTTTGTTTTTTTCAGGTGAGTGAATCCCTAATAAATAGATAATGTAATTGTTTTGTGCAGTTTTCAGGCTATTCACTTGTGCTCCTGCGTTGACCGGATCAAGTTCTCATATTTCTATGTTTTAACCGCAATTTTCTCGATTTGTACAAAAATGATTTGTAGTAACTTCATTACCGGTAGTACCTAATCTACCGGTAATCTATCATTCAAGTCAATCTCCTTTCCAAACGTAACACACCGTCAGATCTATTCATCTATTGTGATCTCACTAATAATTTGTATCTGGTTTCGGACACTTCTTCAATCCGAACATAAAAATTACTAGGTTTACCCACCGAGCCTTCCTTCTTCGAGGTTAATATCACGTATTTTCCACGAGACAAATATATGCAGGGGCATTCTTATTTTGGCGTGAAACTTGCCAATTCATGGCAGAAGGCACATTTGATAAAAATATTTCCGTATGTCACCGAAGCTACTTAACCCATTCCGCGAGGCCACGATCCCGGAGGAGGTACTACTAGCCCAGTCAATAAAGGTTTCGTGTCGCAACTAATTAGGGGAAAGCTGAATTTTTGCAGGGTGTTAGTACATAACGTATACACACGTGTTATCCGGAGAACTGCGACTCACCTCAAGTAAAAAAATCTTCTATTTTTCCATCTTCCATGGCTCTAAAATTATGATATGGAAAAGAGAGGAATAAAATGACATTTTTTGCAAATTTTCTTTGCTTTTTTATGTATTTATGTGCTAAAACTAACGTTTTCCGAGTTCCGAGATCAGACAGCCAGCAACATACGACTTTCACCCCCTCTCTCCCCTAAATCCGAAGATATTTTGAGGAAGACTCTTTATCACACTTACAGCTGAGGGTGGTGAACAATATCCAGTAGTCAGATCTTTGGATTTTTGGAGTTGAATCTTGAATGCTAAATTTTGTACTATATAAGTGATACAAGTAAACTATAGACTATTTAGCACAAAAAGTGCACCGTTTAATGCACTTTAGAAGTAATAACCTAAAAATAAACGTTATTACATTGTTGCTGCATTTCAACTAAATGACTATTCATGATCATGAACAGCAGTATTTGCGTTTGTGCACCCAGCACGGCCCTGCTAAGACCGGCGGAGCGGTGTCCACTGCTCTTTCAACGCTCTCTACGAAGCTATCGTTTTAATGTTATGCGTTATGAGACACATCATTTTAAAGCTAATTATATTATCTATAAGTTTTGTTTAACACTTTTCTTCCCAAAACGTTATGATAAAAATCTATAATTTGTTGAAGTTACGTTTTGTTTTTTGTAGTGGCAGTTTTATGTATATGATTAAGTATTACGACGAAACTAAGCTATCTACATAAAAAGTGTATGTAACGTAATTTGTTTTTAATATTATTAGGAGTAAAATAAAAAAAAGAACACTCCGATAGTATAATTAGGTTTCGAGCTGTCAGCATATAACCAGAGTTCTGTACTTGTAATGTTGCTGAAGGGGTGGGGGGAATGCAAGAGGGGTGGGGGTCGGGACTTTGTGTTTTTTTAATGTATACTTTATGTACTAACACCCTGCAAAAATTCAGCTTTCCCCTAATTAGTTGCGACAAAGGCCAATTTCTTGCTTTCATTGACTGGGCTATACGGGGGGAGGGGCTGGCACGGTCCCGAGATAGTCGCCTCCTTCCGGAATTCTCCCACCTTTTTGCGCTTCCTGTCTCCGCTCTCCACCCATTCTTGGCAGTGAAAAAGGGGCCTACCTTTTTCAATCCAGTAGCGGCAATGATCCCGGGATCGCCCCTTATTTTGGTTCGATTTACTAGTCAAAAAATAAATTTAATTTATTTCTTTTTTAAATAAGTTCTTAAAATTACAAACACTTTTAAATAAAAGAAAAAATAATTTCCGCCCCGGGAGATTGAACGCCGATTATTAGTGCCCCATAGAATTAGGGTTAATGATTATTAAGGCATTTCGCTTAGTATCCTACAAAGCAACATGAATAGCAGCCTGGGTGCCACTAACCAAGTTGATCGCTAAGGAGATGAATAAATCATACTGTAGAAATGGCCACATTTCCACAACTAATAAGTGGAAGGGGCCACTGTAGTTTTGCAACAGCATTGGGATCTTGCTTTCATCACGAAATTGAATCACTGCTTGGCCCCTCATATACAACCCTGGTCTTACAGGAAACATAGAGAGGTGGAATATTAGCTAACTAAGATCGTCTAGAAAACAATTTGATCTCTTCTAGTTTTAACTACTCCAACCTTGGGTAACCACTATCTACCAGATATATTCGTTAAGGTTATGTCCAATTTTTACTTGCCGGTCATGGAGATGGTGGATAAATAAATAAATTGCTAGCAGAACTGTTTCAGAACTCACTATCTCGGGTATGGCTCGTTCAAAAATCAACTTGGAACTCCATGTATTAAGTAGCTGAAATTGTATTAAGTAGCTATGTAATAGTAACAAAGTAATAAGTAGCTGAAAGTGCAGCTTTCCCAATAGCTTTGTTTCTTTAAAAAGCTCAAGAAAGCCACAATGAAAATATAAAATAAATGAAGGATCAACTACTAGTTCAAGAATGCTCCACTAATCAATATGTATTTCACAGATTTCTAGAACCATCTAACACAAATAAGGATTTGTTTGATGTTTGATGATCAAAACAAAAACCATGTCTCCTTCCTTTGATGACCAAGCAATGCTGATTGATTAAAATTGTAAGAGAGCTTTAATAATAGCCTAAACAAATTATTTCTTTGGCCTCATTTCTTTGAAATTCCAATAAAATCTATCCAATGATCCTGGTCCTCAGGCTCAATCATTATCCAGTTCACAAGGGGCACTAAAAAAATTCCCTCTACTCTCATACCATGGAAAAAGACAGGTTCAAGGATCACAATGCCTGTTTGTAAATACTGTCTGTTTAAAAATGAGATGATATTATTTTATTTTATCATATATGAATTCCTTATTATAATTTTTTTAAATTTATTTATTTATTATTACATATTTTCTTTAAATTATTCTCATTTTTATTTATTTATGTTTTATATATATATATATATATAAGATATGAATTAATTCCAAATAGTTGTATTACTTTATTTCCAAACTTAGTTTCCCTGGAATAATGATCTTTTTCTTTTTCAGATATGACAAATGAGATAGCTTTAGCCCAGGCTTTTATGTTTTTCTTTGCTGGATTAGATACAGTATCACTTTTAATTCTTCACTTAGCATTCGAATTTTCAATGTCAAAGCATTGCCAAGATAAAGCTCGTGAAGAAGTGAGAAGTGTCTTAAAAAAATTTGGTGGCTATTCATGGGAAGCTGTGAGAGAAATGAAATATCTAGAGCAATGTATTTTGGGTAAGCAGAATTACAAACAATTTAATAATGATTATTATTTATCATAAAATGAAGGTAGGCAAATAATTATATTGAATTACGTAATACTTGCTATGAATGGCCTTGTGCTTCTGTCACTCAATCATTTTTTTATTTTTCATATTATTACATTTAATATATCCCGATCCCAAGAACCTTACTCTCCCCCCCCCCCCAATTCTTCTTATCCACCCACTCCTCTTCTTCTTCTCACAGACCTCTTGCTGGCAGTTCAACTCTTAAATCCTCAACTCATGTCTTCTTCCTGCTATACTCTAGCTAGTAAAGAAAGAGTTTTTTTGATCATCTATTGTCTTCCATTCTCATCAAATGACCAAACCACTGAAGCCTTCTGGTCTCAATGTTGTACAAAATATTCTTTTCAGGCCCTATGGTTTCTCTAATGATATTATTAGGAATGTGTACCTATATAATTATATATAATTACAGCCCTGACCAAAACACAGATAATCAAATGATAGAATACCTGTAAACTGGTCTCACTTTGAAATGGCCTTCCTTGGAATTAGGATTGATCCTTCTATACCATCATGCGTACCTCAAGTAAAGGACTTCCTTAGATTTAGTTGCAGCTCCTCAAAGCTCCAACACATACCTCACTCATCATATTTTTAATTCAACAAATCTTGTGTGCATATAATATTTTTACTGTTCTATTATGACATTAGCCATCTCTTGATGGACGCATTATTATCCAAGTGAGAAGCATAGAAACAGTATCACACACAGTATTTCATGAACTATGAAATATCCTCAGGCATGTGGAATACATCTTTCTTTAATAACTTTCATGAAGGAAAGCAAATGGCCATTATGATTGGAAACATTTCAAAAATTTGGTTTGGAAGTCATCTGCAGAAATCATTAAGGCTTGTATCCCATGGTTGGATGTTCTCCAATTAATTCAGAACTTGGCAAACACTCCAGACAAAGAGGTTAATGTAACACAATTTACAATTTTTCAATGGCTTGGAAGATGTTTTTCTGGTTTATTGTTCTTCTCCTTCTCCATTCTTACCATGATGGGAAAAAAGTGTGTGGAATCCTATTTTTAATCTGCACCAGTTAAGCGATGAGACTAGTAACCTAGCAGCTGAACTCATCTGTCTTCTGTGGTCTTTGAAGGGTTAGGCCCCTTTCACACTGCGATACCAAGCAGCCGATACAAGTACCCAAGCTACTAATAGAACAAAGGAATCATTGTTAAAAGGCTATGCCTCTTCAGACTGTGATTCCAGCAGCTGACGCGTATCCAATACTCAAAACGAGTAGCCTGTCCCCGTCAGCCGTCACGATACTTTTTGAATCGGCTTCTCAGAATCATAGTGTGAATGGGGGAAGATACATTGTTTTATTCACACTGAGATTCCAAAGCGTGCTACTTCACTAGTTTTTGTTGTCTGTTTAATAATTTAATAATTCTAATAGTTTCAACTTAATAATTTTAATAGTTTAATAATTTAATTATAAAATTGTAAGTGACCATTACATTTTATTCATTACAGGCAAATTAAATTAAACATTACAACAAAAGTGGGTACATGTGGAAGGTGTGGAGAGAAAACTGGGAGAAGCAGCAGCCGAGCGGCTGAATCACGATTCTTTTTGCGCCTCATACAGCGTCGGATACGTGTATCGGCTGCTCTGTATCACAGTGTGAAACTGGCCTTAGGTCTCATCTCAGTGCTCCAGCCATACTGCCAGTTGCCAGCTCCGCTTGTAATGCCTGCTCATGCGCCCATGTCAGTGCTGGTGATGCTGCTGCCATTCACTAGGGCAGTTTTTAATGAACTCTCGGTCAAGATCTGCGTGTTTAGTAGAAGCAGGGTACAACTAAAGTCGTGCACAGATGGGCTTGGGAGGAGTATCCTCAGACATTTTGATTCCTTTCCTCTGCTGTTCCCTTGAGGTTAATTGAGTACCAATACACTAGGTCAACCCTAGGCAATATGCTACCTCTCAACAACCCCTTAGCCCCTCTCTTATATTTACCAGCAGCATTAATCGAGATAAGAATACATTGCGTACAATCTGCCTATCATATTTTTCTTCAATATGCTAAAAAAAACAAAAACATTATAATGTGTCAAAGAGTCCTTTGACTACCTCTCTGTTTTTGTGTCATTGCCATGATTTTCTACTTTCATGTCCTTTTCCTAATTTTCCAGACTAATACCCCTATCTATTATATGTAAAAAAAACTAAATAAATCAATAGAAACAAAGGATTGTTGATTCTTTTCATGAACAAGACACTATTAAATATGACTGCATTTTTATGAGACAGAAAAAAAATGTTGATATTCAAGTAGAGTCACTGATATCACTAGAAAGTAGCTCAGCCAGTTACATGGAAAAAAAAATTGTTTTAAGTCTAAAGAAATTAAATGTTGTATTTGTTTAATTACATTATGAAGCAAGAGTTTAATAAGAAAAATTAAAATTAAAAAACTCAAAAATTAGTTGTATTTTTGTATACAGTCAAATATGACATGTCAATATCTCAAAAAATATAAATTAAAATACAAAATAAAAATCTCCTACCATGGTATTACATAAAAGTCATAAAGCTAAAGGTACAGAGATTAATTTTTATCATTACTATAAATAATTTTGGACACTATAAAATCTAAAAAAAAATAGTCATAAAAAAAAAAAAGAAAAAAAAAATCAAAAATCCTTATTTTATATAAATTAACACTCATATAAGGAATATTATTATATTGAAATAAATACACTTCAGATTAATGAAGATGACAAACTTTAAAATGGCTTATGATATTATTTTGTTAATTTGTTTCTAGAAACTCTAAGACTTCATCCTTCTCTTCAATTTCTTGTTAGGATAAGTGATAAGGATACAGAGCTTGGAGGAGTCAAAATTAAGAAGAATACAAGAATCGTAATACCTATACACAGTATCCAGATGGATCCTAGGAACTTTTCTTTTCCAAATAAATTTGATCCAGATAGATTTAATAAAGAAAATCAACTCAATAAATTTGCCCACCTACCATTTTCTGATGGACCACGAGTTTGTCTTGGTAATTATTTTGCATATATTAGCTCTGAATGAAAGTTAATTAGATACACTTGATATAAATATGATTAAGTTGCATGAAAACAAATTAGGTTAGGAAATATATAATAATCAGTAGAAGATTAACAATATTAGTTTAGAAAATTAAATTTTAAAATCTGCTATTGGTATGTTAGTGACTAGCTGACGCTGTGTATCTTATTTGGGCATCATTAGGAAATTTTCAATGGTGAAAAACAGGTTAGGTAAACGAACAGTCTGTTTTGGGGATAAGTATATAGGTCCAAATTGGCCTGCTGAAACAATTCATAAAGTTAGGCTATAATCCATGGATCTAGACCAATTAGTCACTGCCTTTGAATCCAAGTGTTAAAATTTAAGTTGAAGGCGAGAACATTGGCAAATTGTCCACAAAGGTACCCATAATATTCATTCATTCATTATTGGCGTGGCAGAGGCATGTAGCAGTCCTTAGCCTGCTCCCTTGCCTTTGCCCAGTCGTCACTGTTGGCAGCACACCTGATGGATGTTTCATTCTTCCTTAAATCTTCTTTTACGTTATCCATCCATCTAGACTTTATCCATCCATCTTCCTCTAGACCTAACTCCTTCCTGCTTCTCATGATAAATTATTCTAGCAGCTCTCGCTTCATTTATTCTCAGGACTAAAGCAAACTGGAAGATAGATAAGTTGCTGTACATTGAATAAATTTCTCTGTTTATAGTACTCAGCTGTATTGTTTATATATTGTATATATGTATTTAGGTATATTGTATATATTGTTTGTACCCAGGTATATTGTAAACCAACGTTTACCTATAGGTTATTACCTCTTACAGTAACATGGAAACTATGGTTTGCAACAACAAACTGAGGGTTACCTCCAGCAGTATATATTGGGGTTTTGGTGCTTACTGAAGATGAAAAACCATGAGGAATAATGATGCTTGTATGAGATAGCTCAGTTTTTAACATTTATTAATTAAGTAACTAAGTAGTACTTATGAAAAGCATGTAGTACAGATAAATAAAGAGTAAGAACTTCCATATCAATCAGTTTACAAAAGAGTAGTTGTGTATGTAGCTTCAACTGTCTCAACTAAAATAAAGATTGAAATAAATTAAACTATTAATTAATTTTTGAAAAATATTTTTCAGGAAAACGTTTTGCAACTATGGAAACAGCTACACTCTTTGCACACATCCTTGATCACTTTGAACTATCTCTTAGTTCTCAAACGAAACTACCTCTCCAGTATGAAGCCAAAACTCTATTTCATACCCCAAAGACACAGACGTCAATTCAAGTTATATTAAATGAAATACCTCAAACTAAAGTTCAATGCACATGAGGGAATATGGAAAATCAATAAACAGAAAATAAACTAACTTCTATCATTTCATATAAGTAACCATTAAATTAAATAAGAATTTATTTCCAATGTTTTAATACAACTTTCATAAATGAGTAAATTAATTTGTTGATAAGTTAATGTTTATTTTCAACTAGTTTTATTCTGTTAGAATTCTGAAATTAGTTAACAGAAAATAAATTTCAAAATTGATGAATATATATTTTTACAATAAATATATAACATTTTTTATAAGAATATCATAACAGTTTATAAGAATATCTCACCTTGTTTGATTTTCCATTTTTGAAGTTAGTTAAATTAACTAGCTTGTAAGTGAAAACTGAAGTATTAATTTTTTTTTTTTTAAGCAAAACAGTTTATTTTTATTTTGAAAGTAAATTCATATTACAGTTGAAACCTATTAAATCTCTTCTAAATCAAAATAAATGGGATATTTAGTTTCTAACAATACGGACTGTGGAAGAACTTCAACTGGAAGCTTCGTCTGAGGATTTATTTTTAATCTATAATTCCTGAGTAATCTTGCAACTCCAAATTTAACTTGAAGTAATGCAAACCGCATAGCTGTAAAAAAATAAATAAGTTAAATAATATGCATGTTAATGGTTTTATGGAAGAAAATGGTCTGCTGATTTCCACGACAACAATTTTTATTTGTTTAGAAGTCTGGTTAAAAAGATAATAATTAATTTATATAGGAGAGGGGTATTTGCTGACTGTAGGAAAATATGACTTGTAGATAAATGAAGGATCAGTCAAATTGGAAAAGTAATAGATGTTATATTAACAAATCTTTAATTTTATTTTGCCGACATTTCAGCCACTATCAGTAGCCATCTTCGGGTCATATATGTCAGAAATAAATAAAAATAAAAAATAGAAACATAAAAAGGAAATTACAGAAATCAAGACAATTATGTAATAAAAAATAATAATAATAAAAATAAAAATACAAGTTAATATTAAATGAAAAATTAATAAAATAGTGGTGCAATAAAATGTAAATAATAAAATAGTGTTCTAAGATTAGAATTATAAAAATTAACAAATAATAGTAATTATTTTGAGATAAGAAAAATAAAGATGAAGGTAGGTTATAAAATGATAAACCAAGTGACTTAAATAAAAATGAAAACTGAATGAAAATAATTTGTTATAAAGTATAAGCAGAGAAAATGTTTTATAAACTATTATATTAGCACCTAATTCAACAGAGAAAGGCTTGCTACCAGTCAAAATTTAGGCTTTATTCTGCACTTATTCCCTATTATTATAAATCCAAGGCATTTAAAACTCTTTTATCTGAAGTTGTGTCCTTTAAATTGTACTTATTTTCTATTTTCTTGAGTTCTTTATGTTTTCATACATTCCCCCTGATTATATTGTATATTATTAATCACAACTACATTGCCTTCATCATCATATATTTGGTAAGTCTGTTATCAATATCATCCCCAAGGTTAGGTTAGGTTATCTTTATTCTTCCCTGATAGATTTTCTTCTACACCTTTATATACTCTCCCCTTGGTGCGTATCATGTCCATATATCTTTGATCCCTCAAAAACTTCATAATATTTTCCAAATCAAATTTGTACAGTATTTTCTTATGTTTCCCTCTCTTTTCTATTCCTCTGCAGTGATCACCCCTCTCTATAATCCTGCTCTGCAAGATCTGTTGTAATAATGCTTTCATATCTCCCTTCAGTTATTGATTAAAAAAACTAAAAAAAAATACTCATGTTTATTACCTTTCACTAATCATATTTAAGATTGTCCAAAATTAGATCAGACTTTTAATTTGAATAGTTACGGTTAGTGCATGTTCATAACACCTATTGTTACGCCTGAGGTCTCTTATAATTTAAGCGATTATCCCAGGCACATATTTTAAAAATGTTAATTGTAACATTTTTTGAGATTAATTCAGGCATAAACAAACATATAATTTTACAAATAAAGCTGAATGATTGTGTGTTATTTGAAACCTTTCAAAATATAAACCTTCAACTTAACTATATAATATTGACACCATAAAATAAAGTCTATGACTGCAATGGTGACACAATCAAACTAATAAATCATCGGACTGATTATAAACCACAGTCCAAATTGGGAATTCAGGAGTTCATGGTGAGATAAAATTTGCAACAATTAGCTCTTGGAGGCTTCTGGAAGCTCATACTAAGGCTCTGAGCCCATGAGTAATCTTCCTTTCAATGAATATGGTTTTAAAAATCACAAATCGGCCATTTGTCATGGTGTCTGGTAATAAAACTGAAGCATGGCTTCTAAAAAAGCATATGACTGTTCAACTTTGTAGCAATTAATAACAGCTATTTCTTATCCTTTAATATAAAATTTATACAATAGACAAAAAAAAAATAATTAAACCCTTATAATTAATTGTAATGTAGATGGGGTGAAACAATTATATAATCTTGTCTGAACCTATTATGAACTAGTATTTTAACAGTAAATTTTTTATCCCTACCTATACATACTCGAGGTCCTTCACCAAATGGCAACCAAATGCCTGGCCTCATTACATTATCAAATCTTTCCGGCTTGAAAACTTCTGGATCAGGATGATAATCAGGATTATTATGGATAGCACTAACAGCTATTTGCACAAATTCCCCTTTCTTAACAGTAAATCCATTGGGGAAAGTGTAATTTTTATTACACAGGCGAAAAAGTTGTGGTACAGAATGCAAGCGCAGTGACTCTAAAATATTTCAGATAAAAATATAATTAAATCAAATCTATTAATATTATATTAAAGAAATAAACAGTACAAATAAAATAACATGATTAAATGTTAAAATAATAATTAACTTTAAATTTCTGTCATGATTTCACAAATAGCCAAAAGCATACTAACTGGAATATTTTACGGTATGACTAATCTGGTTGTTACATTACTTTTTACAAGTAGATTTTATGTCCAAAGTACCTATAGGAAAATTAAACATGGTGCTGATTGAGGGTATAGTAGAGGCATTGTGAAATCAGTTTCACTTTTTAGTGATATACATGAGAATTATCAGGTTTCTTCATAAATTAAAAAAAAAAAAAATGTAAAAATTCAATTAAAGCCATGTAGTACTGTTGACTCTGTGATAGGGTTTTAAAAATTTCTAACAGTACTTCATTCAAAGAGTTAAAAATTGCAAAATAAAAAATTAAGTTTTATCTACAATATAAAAATAGATAACTAACCTTTTACACATTTTTCCAAATAAGTCATAGCTTTAAGACTTTCGTAATTCAAACTTCCATAAATTTTGCATTGTTCAATAATCTCTTCTCTCACTCGATCTTGAATATCAGGATGCTGGGCCAGCTCATATAATAAATATCCTTGACCAATTCCTATTGTGTCAAGACCAGTAGTAAGAAAAGTAAATGCTTGGGCAATGACGACATTTTCCGTTATTTCTAAAACACGTAATTAAGTATTCATATTTAGTTTTAGTGGTAAATGCCAGATGGTATCTAATATTTAAACATTATTAACAATCCATAGCAAATTTTTAACTAAAAATATTTTGAACCTGGTGTAATGGGAAGCAATATTTCCTTAGAACCTTAATTTTTAAAATTAATTTTTTTTATTAGCTAAAATTGCATTCACATTTGATATTATTGAAAGTAGCTAGTAAAATTTATCCTAATTAATATTTTGATACTGACCATAGCTGTCAACATTCATGCTTGTTGGTTCATCAGTCTTTAAATAATCATCATTTGTATCCCAATTTTGTACTTCAATATGCCCTTTATCTTGAAGCTGTATCATCAATTGTACAAAGTCATTCCTATGAATATTATTCTTTCTTCTATAGCTGAAAGTGTTTTTTATAATATCTGTAAAATATTGTACTACTTCTTTATTGTTCATCGAAAATCCAAGTTTCTTTGCAAGCCAAGGTGATGACATCATAATCCACATTTTAATAAATCCAAATAGACCGAAATTAAAAACTCGTTTTCCCATTTTACGAAATTCACAATCTGGATTTTCAAGTACATTTGGTTCAATACCAAACACTGAAGATCTGAAATAAAGGAAAACACCAATCAAGTCCTTTCTCATCACTCTCACTTCTCTAGCATTTAATGTCATTTGTTTAATCAAAAAATGTATTACTTTTAATTAAAGAAGAAAAAATTTACAATCTCAATGGACCAATACTGAATATTCTAATAATGTGGTGGGAAAAAACTTCCATGCTGATTAATCTTTCTTCAAAGATTAATGAGCAAAATAGAACAATGATAACTGTCTTAAGTAGGTTGGATATTAACAACCAAACCTATTAGAAAAAACAGAGCTCACTTATTTTTAAATACAAAATAAATAAAGATAATATTAAATTATATTTTATATTGCAATAATAACAATGTTGTAATTGAAGGTTTTGCTGCAAAAAGGAGGTTCGTCTCCTCACCAGTGTGGTTTGGTGGCCCTGAAGAAGACCTACAAGGCAGGTCGAAACATTGGCATCTTTGACTGTATCCCTGATCATCTTCTGCTCCATAAATATATATATATATATATATATATATATATATATATATATATATATATATATATATATATATATATATATATATATATATATATATATATCTACATATATTGCTAAATAAAAAACAAATCCATTGTTTTTTGGGAAAAAAAAAACATGAATAAAAAGCAAAGAAACATGAATGAGCAACTGAATATTATATTCCATATTAAAAAATATTCATAGTAGTTCAAATATAACATAAATTACTTTACCATGAATCAAAGTATAGACAAAATAAAATCAATTGCAGAAAAATGAGAATTTTACTTGAAGTTATATCAAAATACTTAGTTAAATAAAATTTTAAAAGACTAAACTTTTTAAGAATCTAGAATATAGAAACTAAATATATTTAATAGTATATTTTAAATAATTAAAATGTATCAAATATATATATATATATATATTACGCAATTATATCCATTGCAAGAGATGACATTTCTTCTCGAAGATCAACTTTATTGTATCTTTTTTTTGTAGATAGCTGGTGGACGAATTTATCTCCAAATACAGACATTGTTTCAAACATATTTTTTAATTTTCCTGATGTGAAAATGGGGCTAAGTTTATACCTAAAACATATATATAAGTTAATTAAGCTATATTTTCTGAATGACAATTATATGATTAAGTGTTCTTCTCATTCTGCGTCATTTACTATTTGTCACATAAAAATAAATTATGAGATATAATTTGATTAAAACTGAAGTCAAAATAATTTGGAAAATATTCCATTTTATAATTTTTCATATCAAAATCTCATTGTAATGAAGAGTAAGTTTTCTTAATTAATTACCTATAAAAATATACACCATTACTGAATTTTACATCTTCCAATGAAAAACTTTAACAAGATGCTCCCTCACAAAATGATGATATAATAGGAATATAAAAACGGCTAAATAATAGGATATGTCCCTTCCCTTACTCCACCCTCTTCCCATGCAGCATATTAAGCAACAAAATAAAAAAAATACAACATTAAACTTAAAGATTTAAAGAAAAGAATAGAGGTCTAGTAAGTTATAAATAAGTTGATAGTTTAGAAAGATCTGCACGTCAAATGGGTCTGAAAGTCAATGAGAAAAGACAAAGTACACTGGAGCAGAACAGAAATTAAATCACTATCTCACACTTTACGTTTCAAGAAGTTGATAAATTAATATAACTTGGAAGCAATGTAGACTGCAACAATCATATGCCATCTGAGATAAAAAGAAGAATAGCTGTGGTTAATAGGTGATATTTTGGGGTACTATAATTTATGAAAAGCAAGTTGATATAATGTACGTCCAAAATCATGATTTGTCAGACCCTCATATGACCAATCTTGACTTATACCTTGAAATGCTAGACCATAACTGATGAGCTAGGTCTCTTAAGATTTAAAAGAAGCATTTTGAGAAAAATCTTTGGGCCAAAGATCCAAGATGGAGGTAAAAGACTAACAACGAATAAGCTTAGAATGTGGATTAAACAAATTTAGATGTCATTCGGTAAATAAAGGTCAGAAGGGTTCAATGAGCGGGCCATATTGCCAGGATGTCTGAAGAGGAGATCCTGAAAAACCTCATGGACCACAAGAACAGAGTAGGCAGACCCAAAATGAGATGGAGTGATGGTGTTAGTGACAAACTGGAGAGGAGCAGCACCAGGTAGAAACAGACAGCAGACTATGTTGTAGGAAGCCAAGACAGGTTGTAGCACCAGGTAGCAGTATTAGTAGTATTGAAGGTCAATCTCTAGGAAACCATTTAATTAGATTTGTTACACATTTTAAGCAAAATATATAATTAGAGAGAAAATACAATAGAAATAAATCTTGAAAACTAGCTCAAACTCTTAAGAATATTGCTTATGAACTACTAAATTACATTTTGCCAACAGAATGTATGCGTTAAATTTGTTGATGACCAGTGAAATTAATAAATGGATAGGGGGTGAGGCAAAAGTACACTGCATATTCCAGAATACTTCAAATGACTTTTATTTTTGTAGAATATATTTAAAATTCAGTTGTAAACATTAGTATAAATCAGGGTTTGAAATCAATAATTCTTTTTTCCAAAAAATCATATAATAATTATTATCAATGAATTTTAAATTAAAAATCATTCCTGATTTATAAATAAAAATATCAATTGATTTTTGATTTTCATTTATTTGATTAAAAATTATGATCACTCACTGAGTGATACGGTATGGCATAAATAATAATGATTAAATTGCGATAAATAAAATATTGATCAGAAAATAAAAATCATCTTTTACACACATATTGATTAATATTTTTGTATACAATATTAATGTACACATTTTCAATATTTTATATATATATATATATATATATATATATATATATATATATATATATATATATATATATATATATATATATATACATTTCCTTTTTTCCCTCTCCTCTCTCCTCTTTTTATTTAAGTTTCGACCCCTTATTTAATGGGATCCTCTTTAGAATAAAAATTGGTACACCGAAACTCCAGGCCAGTAAGCCCACCGACTCCTCCAGCAAGTGCTTGCCAGCTCAGACACCAGGGTACTCTATACTACACCCTGGTGTCTGAGCTGGCAGTAGAAAATACACTCTAATGTTATTTTAAGATTCACTCAAATCCATTACCTTTCCTGTTCCAAACTTTAATTTTGTTTACATATTTGGGATCATTGTTAAGGATTTGATTACAATTGTGTTCCCAAGATCTCAATATTTTTTTAATATTTTTAATTTTATGTATACATAATATTTTTTTTTTTGTAAGCCAAAATTTGTAATGGATTTCAAAAGTAAAGATGTTCTGTTGCTAATAGATGACAATATTATTCTCAACCTACTACTCCAGACAAATCTCCAGAAAACTACTCCAGATAATTCAAAACATTTAAATTTCTGATTTAGAAAGGAATTACTCAAAAATTATTATCATTGTTAATTGTAAAAATTTTTTTCAAAAATAATGATCAGAATTTGATTTTTATCACTTATGATCAAATCAATCTTAATAAAAATCATTAAATGATTTTAAAAATTCCAGATAAAAATTTTGATTGGATTTGATTTTTATTTTTATGTTTTTTAATTATCGATTTCAAACCCTGGTATAAATCAATGGTGACATTTCAAAGATAACATCCAAAAGCTATGCATTTTACAGTGTTTCATAAGTTCATGAAACCCATCAGTCAACAATAATGCATTATACAATAGCATATTTTCTTTAAAAACATATTAGCATTAAAATTTAGTAGTAAAATTGAATAAAAAATTTAAATACATTTTAGTAATATACAATTTATATTACTTTGTACAGTAAAAGAAATTTGTAATCAAAATTTTGTTAAATCGTGGCATCAATTTTAACACATAATGGATTAAAATCATGATTTAATCTTTACCTGAATGCACGCCACTTCTTTCCACACATAGTAAATAATTGCGCATCAATCGGATTTTTTTCTTCATCCACTTCTATTCCGTGATCAGTAAAATACACAAAATCCTTAATTAATATCTTCTCAACATAGTCAGCATCTTGAACTATCAGTGATGGTTTCATAAAATCAAAATGCCTGAGAAAGATATTGAAAAAATGTTATATTCTCTTAATAAAAGTGGCATAATAAATATTACTAATTATGTTGAATGTTAAGAAAAAGAAGTAAAATAAAATTCATATTCTAATTGTTTTCAACTAACACATTGCAATCACCAATTAATTAACAAGCGTATCAAGCTCAATTTACACATTATTATAATTTTTAATTTAAAAACAAACATCCAACCTCTTTAAGAAAACCCAGAAACAATGAAGCATGGCCATTATTAGCATCCTAATTATTTTTATTAATCCTAATTATTTTAAATACACTTTACTTATGTACATTCAATTGTTCAACACCATAAAGTCACTTCAACTAAGTTTTTACTTGTCCTTCCGTGGCCTCATGGAGTTTTATGAACACCTTTGTGTATTTCTTTCCATATTGATATTTGATAATGAAACATAATAAAAAATAAAGAAAAAGAAAAATTAATTATATCCGACCATGTCACCAACCTATTACTACTGTTCTAACTAAATCTTACTACTGATTAATAATAATCAGATAAAAACATTAACAAAGTGGTCACAGGAAAGATTAAAAACTATCAGGATTAAAGTGAAGAACTTAAACAACTATATAAACTTATAAAAATGGGAGTTTTGCTGGTATTTATTTCTACCAATAGCCTGATTCATTAAAAAACAGTTGACACTATCAAGAAACTATGAAATGTAGAGTGGCAACACATATATGAAAGTAATTTAAAATTAATAACACTTAAATAATCGGATAAATAAGAAATGGTTTTATGATATTAATGAACAGCTTTGATCATTTACACCTAGACCAAATTTCCAGTTTTGGTCATATTTCTGGTGATTACCGAGAAAAAGAGAGTATTATATAAATAGTAACAATAATTATAGCATAAAATATTTCAATATTATGTAGTATTATCCATGGTCAGAAAGGTTATTAAGCTATAATATTGATGAGAGCAGTAATTTTTTTAACAGGATGAAATGATGAAGTTGTTGATTTATGAAGAATCAGTCAATAATATTAATAAAAAAAATGTCAATGAAACAAATTTACTTGCCAATGTTTCTATCACAACTTTGGTGGGAACCATTTCAGCAGAAAGATATGCATAGGTATGTAAAAGCTTTTTTTAAAGGAAGTTATAAGGTAAGTGTCAAGTGTCATGTGAGCAAGTAACTTCTCTCAGACAAAGTCTTAAAATACCTAAATTAAATTATATGTATTATTTATAGATTTAAAATAAAAAATAAAAACCTTTAATATACCTACTTACCCCAAAAGTGGTTCATTTGGATATGCTTTACAAAGATCCTGTAAAATTGAAGCAATACTTCTTCGATTAAGTAAAACTGGCAGAGAGTTACCAAAAAATAATACAGGTTTATTACATTTTATTCCTCTTTCTTCCCAATATGAATGGGCCTTGCGGATCCTTTTTATTACAAGTGCCACCAGTGTTAGAGCCAATATCATTAAACATAGTGTCAACATTCTGAAAAATAGAATTGTGAGATATATTAATGGTAATATATAGTTATATATAGAATGTAATATATAGTTATAATGGTAATGTATGTATGTGAGTGTGTGTGTGTGTCTATATGCCATTGTCTATGCAAATATATTTTCTAATCAATGTAAATATAATTACAGTTTTCGTTTATTTATATATCTTTTATTTTCACATGATTATTTTTTTAAATTTTATTTCATCTTCTTATCTTACTATGTATACTAAAAGTCCTGTATGCAATTGTATCTAATATTTACTGTACTTACATGTTTCATGTACTACATATATAAAAGCTTTGTCTGAAATTATAAATGCCTAACTATTGTACTATTTTATTGAACTTGTTTGTTATTCTTAGGGGACAATATGTCCCAGAATAAAGATCATTTTTTCATTTATATTATAACTATGATAAAAAATTTCTCTCTGCTAAATAGATGTAGGAAGATATTTGATCAATTTGTTTTTGCCAAGGGAAGAGGGAGTAGAAGAAACAGAATAGGCAACGGAAACACCACAAAGTTAATAAAAAGGGCTTTTAGTATAAGTTGGACACTATCAGGTAAGACATCTCACTGAAGGTTGACTAAGACAACTCACCAGAAACAAAATTAAAACATCCCATTTCATGGAAGTTGAAGATAATACAGATGTTGAATCTCTTTCACTTACGTACAGAATATGTTTATCGAAGGCAAGGACCATATATTTTAGACTTTTTTTTTTTACTTCATTATATCTATATTTAAAAATTTTAAATAGTACTTAATATATTATACCAATAAAAATAATAAATATAATTATAGTTTTGAAAAATTATCATCCTTTCAGATATTTTGATGTGGTTAAGGATCGGAAAAGCATTAGATCTAAATTTTACAGAGAAATATTCAGTGGTGATTACGTCCTTAACTGGTAGAAATAACAATGAAATTTGAAACATAAGAAGGTTGCAGCGGCTTTATTCTTAATTCAACTCAAGATTCAAAACAATTCACTTAAAATTAGATTCTAAAAGATTTTGTTTTATTTTAAAGAAGAAAACAAGAAGTAAACTAACTGATTCAAGGGCTCCATATCATGATAAGCAAATGTGAAGATATTAAGTTGAAGTAGTTTTCCATTTAGAGCAGCACAGTTTCAAATGTATATACATTTAGTAAAAAAAGTTAAATTTTGTTTATGGGTGTAATTCAAATGAATGTGCTATCTCATACATACCAAACAAATTTTTTTTTTTTTGGTATAATTTCGGAATTATATTAATTTATAAGAACATGTAAACCAAAAAAGTTTGTGTACATTATTCATAGACATAAAATATCCCATCAAAACTTGTTAATCCTCTTGAAGATTACTGGCTCTTGAAGATTCTGAGCTGTTTTTAGTATTCTAATATAGTTTGTATAGATAGTCTAATATAGCTGTGTAAGGGAGTTCTCAAAGGAATTATGGAGATTTACATATAAATCAGAAAATTATTCATCATTTTAGGAAAGAAAGTAAAGTCTCAGAGGGATAGGCAAAATAATTTCCAAAAATCAAGCTACAGACCGGAAAATTAACAGGTTTAATGAACCTAGGAACTTTCACATTTCACCAAGGTTTGCACGTCCAAAGGGTACTGCGAGAAAGAGATGATCCAGTACCAATACTTATATATATATAAATTACCCACATTCAAGAGTAAAATTGATCTGGATATATTAATTAATAATGTATCATCAGTTAATGTATGTAGTCATTAACATTTTAGCAATTATATAAGTTAATCAACATTTAACTACAGGAAATCTAATGTCTCATTGAAGATACGCTTTCCATTTTTTCATAAAAGCTCCAAAATAAAAGAAAAGGGCTATATAAAATTTGAAATACAAATAAAAGAATAAAAAACTTTTTTTAGAAAAACAGTGATCACACAAATTACAAACAAACTGAGAACTATTACTAGATAGTTTATTTTATTTACTACATTTAAATATTATATAATTTAAAAATTTGACTATAATTATTGACAGGGTATTAATAGGATCAATTATGAGTAAAAGCTTACTATGCACATTTATTTATAATAAAAAAAAAAATATATATATATATATATATATATATATATATATATATATATATATATATATATTTTTTTTTTTTTTTTTTTTTTTTTTTATTTTTTTTTTTTTAATCTACTGAATGGATAGAAAATAATCGCCAACAATTTGGAAAAATTCTATACTATACAGTCAAAATTAAATTTAAAAAGTACATCTAATATGCTTTCATTTAATGTTATTCTTTAAATTAAACAGCAAACCCTTAATATTCGTGAAGTTAAAATTTGGTGTTTTAGCAGAAAACATAAAATCTGGAAAGAATTCCACATTAAGAAATCATATTTTTTAAGAAAAAATTAATTTTCTATTATATATTATATTTTTTCATTTCTCTAGTGGAAGCCTAAATTTTATAGGTGGATATTAGAATGTACCCCCTCTATTGTTTACATTGGATAATGAATTCAAAATTCATAAATTCTACATTCCTGTCATTTTTCTGGAAACTAATGTTCATAAACATTGAAGGATTACTGTAATATTTTATCTCTTGTATGGTAAGTGAATGTTCATTCATTATTGTCTTAAAAAGAAAAAGGAACATATAAAAAAAGATGTTTACTTCAACCTCTGTGATTTCTAAGAATATTTATCTGTCAATAACAAGATCTATTACAAAAAAAATTCAAAAAATATTAAGTACATACTTTGTTGAGCTATTACTAGATTACAGTGCAGAAATATCACAGAATTATTGGTCCTATTGTCCACTTCTTAAACTACACCCGATCTGATTGAAGTGACCTTCAAACAATTCTTTAGTAAACACTTTTATCAGGCTCAACAAGAGTCATTATCAGACTTTTTCTGGATTTTTAAATTTCTAAAATCTTAGTATCTAAATTATATCATTACATCAAACGGAGTTTAGGAATCAAAGATAATAATAACTACTGGAAGTATTGTATTGATTCCCCCTAGTTTAAACCTGGTTTACATTATTCCGCAATAAATTAACAGTATTTAACATATCATAACAAAAGTTTGAAAAATAAATATTTCCATTCAAATAAGATTGTATGTTGTAAATTTTTATTTACATTTTTTATTGTATGTTTTGTATCTTATTTTTATACTTTACTGAAATATTGAGTATTAAAAAAAATGCACCATTTTTTATGAAATATTTTGTTTAATCATGGGTTAGACTACATAAGATGCATAAGGAATAATCTTAATGAAATCAAAAACTAAATTAAGTAAGGAAAGAAATTTTAAAACCGGTTTTCAATATACCCAGGCCCATAAGTTCAATATGTTGGTTCTAAACTAACTGAATTCCTACTTTTACTCTAATGCATTTATTTTTTTAAACCATATATATTTTTTTTTCTGACAAAGTTACTTGAAGTTTCATACTAAAATGTTTATTATGATGGAACTTATAGACAGGATATTACTTCACTACACACCATGTAGCCTTTTTCTCCAGTGCATTAATCATCCTGTGAGCCAGTTATTCTCAGTAATACTATGTTGTTGTTTTAGTGCTTTTATAGAGACTTTGAGATTAGAGGTTAAAACCTTTGAGAGGTTAAAAATGTAATTTACATAAGTTGTGGGAGCTTTGAAGGAAGAAAACTGATACAGAAAAATATCACCAAGGTGAATAATGATATTCTAGGTAAAAGAGAAAACAAAATAAACAAACTGTGGTTAAATAAATAATATCTGAAAATGAAAATAAGGCACTTTCACATCTCTTACTATTATTCAGAAATAATTCCTTGGTACCTTTTTATTCCAGTATTCTGAAAATATCCTTTTTAAATTTTAATAGATCTTTTTTAATTTTAATTTCTACATCCCACATTGTTAATATTTTGTTTTATAATCTATTGATTACGATATAGTTCCAAAACTAAAATCTTTTTGATCTGAAATTAATGTAGCTAAAGAATGATAACTTTTTGTTTATGAGATATTAACATTACAGTAAAATAATTTATTACAACTTCTCATTATTACAGCATATATTAAAAATTTATTTAAAGAGATACAATTTAATATTGCCAAGAATGTATATTTGTACTGCCATTTTTGATTATTTAACTATTCTTATTAGAATATAGAAAGGGAGAGAAGGTAATTATAACCTCTCTTGGTAGAATGCATTGGTGTCTCTAGGTTGTCTCTACTTCCTGTGTCACAAAGCAAAAGTCCCCACTCATCCCTTAGAAGAAAAAAAACCAGCCCTTTCCAACCTATCTATCTAAAACTTAACACGTTCACTTCGGCACGGGAGAATATTTTTCTAGCCAATGGCTGGTGACATAATGCTTTTTCTAATTCACCCACCCTCGGTTAGAAACGAGGAGTGATATGAGCGTTCACATCATCCACAGTCAACGAGTTAAGTCACAGTCATATTAGTTTTAGTTTTATCTCCAAGAAGTATTCATCACCACTCTAATGATGTTTCATTTTTCCTTCTCTGCTATCAATGGGCATATTCATTGTGTTTGGAATAAACTGAAATAAAATGTATTTTAACGAACTAAAAACAAAAAATTCTAATACCTTAAGAGAAAGGCTGTTTTTCATCTTAATTGAAATAATAATAATAAATAATCATTATTTGTATTTATAACAGATTTGCAATTGTTTTATTTGTCAAAGTACTAAATGTGTAGAGTTAGTAAAAAAGTCTGTGTACACCCATTGTTGAAATACTTATTCGTGTTTTAATTTTTTTTTTAAAGTAAGTAGCTTCATTTGGAAATTTTGCTATGGATTTAATTCAAATGAATGTGCCAACTCATATGCATCAAACTTTTTTTTTTGGTGTAATTTCAGAATTATGGTGATTTAATGTGAAAATATTTGCCGAAAAAGTCTGTGTACACTATTGGTTGTCAGAAAATATTCAACCAGAACTTTTAATCTTTTGAAGGATTACTGGCATTGTTCTCTTAGATATTTTTGATCTTCTAATAGTACTACACAATTTTTAGTGTAAGGATGTAAATTAAAAATTATATTTGTTCTCATAATGGAGATTTTTGTATAATTCAGAAAATTAGTCATTTTAAGAAAGGACAAAACGTTTTAGGGAGAAATAGGCAAAAAAAATGTATGAAAATCACTCTATAATATTAAAAAAAAAATCATCAACAGATGTGAAGAAACTGGGAACTTTCATAGTTTGCTAAAATCTGGATGCCAAATAAAAAAAAAAAAAAACTTCAAAAGGTATATCTGTTAAAAAGAGATGATCTAATACCAAGATATGCTTCTCTCTTCTGATTTTAGGTTATGCCTTAATATTTTCAAATAAAGTTATTGATCTATAATTACTATAAGTTTTCTTATGCCAAATGCACTAATATACCATCCATGTTTAACAGTGGGGCATAAATGTTTAGTCTCTAGGCCTTTTTTTGGGTTTTGCTGCACCCCAACTGTTCCATCAGATTAAAAGGCATTAAATGTACAATTGTCACTAAATAAAATTTGCTCCCAGAAACTATTTGACTTGGTAACATATTCTTTTGCAACATTTATTAGACATATTGGCCAATTCACTTTACTTATGAAGGGTCATTTCCTAGCTGTATGCGAGTTATATCCTGCCCTTTTTATTATGTTTCGCACTGCCTGTGGTGCAACTATAAAGTCATAATAATTTTCCAGCATACCTGCAATGAAGGCGACTCTGGCTTTTGGTTTTTTGCGAATAGTTTTCTAAATTTCTCACATGTATACCCTTTAAAGTTTTTTTGAACCTCCAGATCTTTGTCAACTGTGAAAGTTCTTAATTTCTTAAAACCTGTCGATGAATTTTTTTTTTTTTCAATTATAGAGTGATTTCCAAAAATTGTTTTGCCTATTTCTCCCAAAAACTTTTCTTTCTTTCTTGAAATGATGACTAGTTTTCTGATTTATATGAAAATCTCCATAATGAGAACAAATATAATTTTTAATTTACTTCCTTGCACGGCAAGATATTAGAGGACTAAAAATATCTCAGAAGAGAACAATGCCAGTAATCCTTCAAAGGATTAACAAGTTTTGGTTGGATATTTTCTTACTATGAATAGTGTACACAGACTTTTTTGGCAAACATTTTCTTATTAAATTACTATAATTCCGAAATCATGCCAACAAAAAAAATTGTTGGATGTGAATGATTTGACACATTCATTTGAATTACATCTATAACAAAATTTCCAAATAAAGCAACATACTTTAAAAAAAAAACATGATTCTACTGCTAACTACTTGGATTCTGTCCTCTATTTGCCTCACCAATGAGTTAAAAAACAATAGGAGCATGTTTAAAACTATTTCGGACCAATCTGACAGCCCTTATATTCTGATTGTTTAGAGCATTAAAAACTTAATTGAACAAGCAGATGTGACTGTTAGAGTAATTCTTGTAATAATAAATTTTGTTGCCATAGTTTCTAGGAAATTTATCATTAAAGTTTCTTTATTACTTTCCAGGTAATTCCTTGTATCTATGTGTTAATTTTTTTTCCTGCATATTGTCTTAAGTAGGTCAGTATTCACAAATCTCCATTCTATTTGTATGTTCATATTCATCAATTTCTTTGTTTTTGACTTTACAAAAAGTTTATATAATGGTGATGGCGCTAATTCACTTGTTGAGTGTTATGTAAATTTTAATTCTCTTGTATAATCTTAAAATCCATTAATCCTTTTTAAGTTAGGTCTATATATATTCCAGTAAACACAGATATCCAGATGTTAATACTCCATGAACTTAATGGTGTAAGTAGGACATTAAATAAAAAATATTTCTAATTTAAAATAACAAAGGGAATTGAGGATTGCATAAATATCAATAATCAAAAAAAGAATCAGGGGAAAAAAAATTAAAGAGAATAACCATTCAAAGTTCAACTCTACCCACAAATAACTATACTTAGGTGGTTGGTAGATGATAAAAAGTAATTAAAGACATAGCATTATACTATTTAAGATAATAACAAATAAAAAATTTTACATAAAAATTATACAAATTTATACAATAAAAAAAAAGACAATTTTATGGTTTAGTTATTTTAAATTTCACTTCATTCTGAGGTGTGTTCAAAAATCCTCTGGGTGACATTCTTATAGGAGTTTCAGTTGATTTACTTAATTGATGATTATAATTAAACAGAAATGTGGCAAGAGCAAACTTCATTACCATCATAGAAAATCGCATACCTATAACAATAATAAAACAGATATTTTTCATTTATATCAAATTACAATAATATAACCTGATATTAATGAAATTATGATGATAGATAACCAACAAAAAGTCCTTAACAATTCTCTAAAAACTCACAATCACTGACCATAAATATCCTTCAAAACAAATCCAAACGGTCAATTCAAACAGAATCGTCTATATTTCAGTTTATCTCTCAAACCAGCCAGTTCAACATTGATGACCTTTTTTTGGATCAATGTTCACATGATATTCATTCATATTAATAATATTAAAATAAATTTGTTTTTTTTCTTCAGATAAATTTTGATCTAAAATAGTGAAGAAGGTAAATTTACATTATAAGATTTCAATAAAGACCTGAAGTGTTAAGAAGATGGAACTCTACGAGAAATAGGAGAGGATGACCAAGAAAAAGATGGGAGGATGAGATAGAGGAGGAAATGGCAGGAAGAGTTCTGAGGGATGGTGATTGGTGGGGCAGGAAACAGTGGAAGGAAAGTTTGATCTGATGGAAACCGGATAAAGGGAAACACCGTTCAAAGAAGAAGAAGAAGATTACAATTAATATCACTGATTGCAATTCTTAGTTTCAATTGAAGATTAAATTGATAAAACTTTTTTCATCAAATCAATTTTTAGTTGTCGATTTCATCAATTCTTAGCTCTGTGCTATGTAATATTCTTAGTTTGGTTTGATTTTTTTTTTTCTGGAGTCTTTGGCCCACTTCTTTCGTACATAAAAATGTATTTCATATTATTCTATTCGAGATTAAATAACATTGTATCATTATTATCATATAAATAATTGGCTAATTTCTTTTCGATCAACCAGGAAGCATTTTACTAAATTAGTACAATAGCATTTAACCTTCTTTCTGGCAAGGAGTCAAATTTTTGTAAATTCTTTAAATTGGATTAACTGATGACACCTGTTGATAGCCTTCCAACAACCACACTATGCTACTCAACCATTTACTCATATTTCTCTGAGAGAGGGGGAAGGGTGTAATACATGTAGTGAGTCCAGCTGATTTTTAAAAAATTGCTAAAAGCTATGTGCCATGTGTCACACTAGGCCAAAATAAGGGTTAATGGATTTATTGTTTAATACTCTTTGTGAAATATGTCAAAATCTTTATTATTTTCCAAAAATTAAAATCTTTATTTAAATTTCTTTTTTAGTGTAACAAACAAAACTAATTAAACAAGTATGTCATTCATATAACTTTTTGTATCATGAATACACTTTTCAGCCAAAAAAATGTATCTGTACCTTAATGTATGATATGTTACTTTATATTAAATTAAACAATATTTTACTTTTTTGTTTTAACTTATAATAAATTCTATTTGCCAACAGTACTTCTGATTGATAGGTTATAATAAATATCAGATAATATTACCTATACAAATCCGTGGTCCATCACCAAAAGGAAGATATGTTCCTGGAGCTGGCGATTCATCGAATCTATCAGGATTGAAACTGAGAGGGTTGGCAAAGTTATTGTGATCTCTTTGCAGAGCATAAATAGGTATAATAATTGAATCACCAGGGAAAAAGGTAAGCCCATTGGGAAATCTGTATTCCTTTGTACAAACTCTCAAGACTGATGGTGCACCTGGGTGGAGTCTCAAGGTTTCTATAATAAAAAATTATATTATATAGATTATATAAAATTGACTAAAAGTAGTTCACGTGATTACAGCTTGAATGGTGGTAAACGTTAAACTGTAATCTATAAATATAGGATGTTTCACCAAATAAGGCCTCTTTTACTAGTTTTACTAGAAAAAAATTAAAGCCTCTAAAAATTATTTCTAATTAATCCAATCAATTTATAAATATATTCACTATAACTGGACCCTTTGGAGCTACTTTGCCACTGAGGTAAGGTCAAAAACTCGGGTTCAAGGACAGTATTTAATTGGTCTAGATCTAAGGATTGTGATTTCAGGGACAGCATTCCAACTAGGACCTATAAATCTTTCCCTAAAACAGACCATTCTTGGACCAAACCTTAGAAGTCCATTAAAATAACCAATTATGTATATAAGTATAATTAGTGAAGGATTAAAATTTCCTTCTTTTTTCTCCCAAAAAATAATAGAAAAATTCAAACTGAACAATGAAAGAGAGTTTGCAAGTAAATTATTTGGAATAAAGTAATTGAACAAAGTTGTTGGTTTAGTCCACAAATCTACACATAATGACAATATAATGAAAGCAAGGACAATGAAGGTATCAATATAAATATTTAAATTAAATAAGTTGAAGCATTCAATTACCTTTAAGAACTTTTTCTAGATAAGTCATACATTTTAGGGAATCATAATTAATAGACCCATGAACTGCTATCTGTTCTTTTATTTCCTGTCGAGTTTTCTCCAACACTTCAGGTCTTTTGGATAGTTCATATAGAGCGTAAGTAAGTGCTGATGATGTTGTATGAAACCCAGCAGATAAGAAACCAAAAGCACTACCAATGAGCAGCTCTTCTGTTATGGGAAACTCTAGAAATTTTAAATAAAATGATGGTTAATGTTACTGACAATATTAATTTATCTTTTAAAAGTATCCTAATGATTCAGCTATATGTAAAAATTAAATTATTTTATTACACAACATGCAAAGAATAATGCTAAGACATATAGTTTTTGCAGCATAACTTAAGTTTTAAAGAAAACCCAGTGGAAGGTTGGTCATAGCTAAACTCTAAAAATGCACCCATCACACCTTACAGGAGATATTTAAAATTCTAAAACAAACATTGTTAACTTTCAGCAAAAGTATTTCAATATTTTAAATCCAAGGATTAGAAACATTACAACATCAGTTGGCCCATGGCACACAAATACACAAAAGAAAATTAAAATTCTTAGAGGAAACAAGAAAATAAAACTCCCTGGAAAATTAATAATCACCCACACAGAAGCAATCTACAAAAAACAGCCATAATAAATGACCTGGCTTAAATATTTGGAGCTATCAATTCATACTGTTAGTTTTGCAGGACCTGGGATATAAAATTTTAATGTCTTTTTGGTAAGAAACTTCACAACTTTCTTACAGGGCTCCAAATGTCTATTATTTTAAACCTCAAACACATATTAAGTATAATTTTTTTTTTTTTTTTTTTTTTTAGGCATCCTTTCTCTTCCAATTAATTCAAATCCATGTCCATCTTACATTTCTGAACTCCATCAGTTCAAATATATTCTATTTTTTCAATATACCCATTTCCACTTTTCATATTTATGAACTTCAGCTTTTCACATCATTGCTATTGATAGATCTTTCCTAATCTTGTCTTCATTCCTATGGACCTCTACCTCCATCCATTTTTCAATAAAATATTCTTCCTGACATCAAATGTCTTCTTTTTAATTACTCAATATTCCTCCAACTCTAAGGAAATTGTTACTTTTATAAACATTTAAAACTTTAAGCAAATAATTTCATCAAATGTTTTTTAGCACAAGACTTATTTCTGTCCATGTGCATCTTAAGTATTTTTTGTTGCCTTTTTATAATTTGTTTTCATTTAATATCATCTTCATGTATATATATATATATATATATATATATATATATATATATATATATATATATATATATATATATATATATATATATATATATGTATATATCTGTGCCTCAGATGTATAGAACACTATGCCCATTTTTTACCAAAAATACATTATTACGTATTCTTATGTACCTTTTTTCACTTTATATAGGTAATGGTTCTATTTCCTAGAACAATTAATTGTAGGTAAGTTAAATAAAAATGTTTTTTATATATTTCTTTTTTCTTTTATTTTTTTGTGATGAGAGGGCATAATATCCTTATGTACTCCAATTAGGGCAGGAAAGGTGGGTTACCAACCTATTCTAGTCTGAGTGATTCATTTCGTACAAATAAATATAATAAACAGTTCAGGATATGAAATCATTTAAAAATAAAACCGATTCAAATTGCTCTCCTGTAAAGTTACGGAAATGTGACATAGTGTTCTGTACCTCAGAGGTACAGATATATATTTTAAAGTAAATTAAGCTGTGGCTTAGAAAGCCACCATAAGTTCATTATATTTTTATTCAGAAGGTACTAGTCCCAGAATAAATTAAGAATGATTATTATACAGGTAATAATTCTGTAGTAGAATAAATAAATGCTGTGCTGCAGGCACAAAGCACAATTTGCTAATTTTAATTTTAATTAAAGAATATAACTATTTTTTTTTATTTTTTTAAATAATTTAACAACCTAAATTCAATATCATATAAAGTCTAGAAAAAAATATTGAAGCTTATAAACTAGTAAATATTTCAATCAAAAGGTTTACCCTCTGCTTCTATTGATTGATCAGTTTTAGTATTATCATCAACTGGATCACTTATATGAGAGTCAATCTTGCCTTTGGTTTGCAGTTGTAACATCATTTGAATGAAATCATTTCGTCTAATTTCATGTTTCTTCCTAAATTCAAGAGTATTAAGAATTATATCACAGTAATATTTCACAACTTCAGATTTGAAAAAGGTAAAGTTCAATTTTGCAGCTAAATTTGGAAGCAAAGACAACAATGCGAATCGAAATTGCTGGAATGCACTAAATTCAAAGATTTTTTTCCCCATGTTCCTGAAACTTGAATTCGGGTTTTGTGTTACTCCAGGATCGATTCCAAATGCACATGATCTAAAATCAATGACACAAACATATAAGGTGAGAATAAAAAAATATTTTCTGGGATAAAGAAGATTAAATCTGTTTTACTCACCCTATTACATCCATTGAAAACAGTTCCATTACATCTTTGACATCAACTTCTTTCCCAACATGAGATTCCAAAAGCGATAACATATTTTTTCCACATAATGATAACGGTTCAAACATGTCTTTCAGTTTACCAGATGTAAAAGCAGGGCTTAGTTTTTGCCTGAAAAAAAAATTAAAATGTATGCATACTTAAAGAATCATTTCATAGTAACAACAAAATTGAAAGGAAAACAAAAATAAAACTGAATTAATAAAAATACAAAATAAATTTTTAAAAATAAAATAAATTTTTAAAAATACAAAAAAAGTCTATATCAATTAATGCAACACTGTATAATCTTCTTGTTAAAGTTCAACACATTAAACAAAGCTCTTAAATACAGAAATATAGTTTTTGAACTGTTTCTTTTATGAAATCGACCATTTTTCTCCATGTTTTAAAATAAAACATATTAACAAATAGTGTTGACAAATTATCATTATATCAGATGTCTTGAAGTGACTAAAGATTGATAAAGTGGTGGTGTTAAATTTTACAATGAGAATTTCAATGACAATGCCAGAAAATTCATTTATTACACTATTCTTGAGTTCAAGGTAATGTTGGAAGTTTTTGAAATGAAAGGCTTCCACCATAAGCTTGAACAATCTTCTTATTTCCCTTTAACACATATGTTTCCTATTATGTTTACTGTTTGCTGTAGAATATATTCTGATTTCAGATTTAGTTAATATGAAAGATACTGCAAAGCAGAAGATTGAAGACTGAAGCACAAGATTTCCAATATATAAATAATATATACATACAATTTGAACTTTTAGTAATAAATTTCTTATAAACCACAATGTAAAATGGACTTTTACTTAGTTGCTGAATGTGTGAAAACGTAACCTTTTTGATTTTATTCATATTTTCTTCAAGTATTTGAGCTAGATAACTGGCTCCTCTAATATAATCTAAACCTACCATTCTTAGCTCAGCTTCACTTCATATACAGAAAATTTAAAAAAAAAAAAAAATAAATAAACAATCCATCATCAAAACAGCAGATAATCTATAATTACCTGAAAAATCTCCATTGATTCCCACACATAGAGAATAAATTCATCGTTAATGGATCTTTTACATCTTTTGTAGGTACTGCTCTGTCTGTAAAATGAGAGAAGTCATTTTTCAGAACTTTTTCAATCAGTTCTGGGTTTCGAATTAGTAACCGAGGAAATATGAAGTCATAAAAGCCTACTACGTCATCCAATGGAAAGGCATCATATACTTCTTGATGAACTTCTGACATATTTTTGCGTCCCCACAGCACCTATATTAAATGTAAATAAATTGATTACTTAAAATAATCATAAGAAATTGCTGCATTTGTAAACATATTTATAGAATACTTTTTAAAAAATATACAGTATTGTCACTGCTACCCTTCTTACTAGATACTATTGCTCAGTTAGTGTTGTGCTATGGTTAGTGGCACAGGGACTTTTAGAACCAAACTTGAAGCCACAATTCTTTTTTTTTTTTAATAATTTTTTTTTTAGTAATTTTTTTTTTTTTTAACATAGAGATGTATTTGTTACAACTTTTAACAAAACCACAACTTGGGAAAAAAACAATAATTTTAGCCATATACTAAAATTCATAAACATTGTACAAGTAATACAGAATTGGTGCTTAATTCCACTTCCCCAACAGCCAATCTATAAAAAGGCCAAGAAAGTAAGGAAGGGGAGTGAAATAAATTTTAGTACGACTATAAATACAGCTGATGAGAAAGATGTGTACCAAGTTACATCATAATTTTCTGAGTGCTTCTTAAGTGTTCCTGACTCTTTCCTAATACTTCAAGTTGCTCCCACTTGAAGTTGGTCCACCAACAACTACTAAGCATGAAAGGAGGATGTCGAAAGGCTACATGAGTTAACCATTCACATATCTTTAATTGTATGAATTGCATTTAAAATCATGGATCTTTTTGAAGTAAAACTCTTATTATGGGAAATGGGCCCCCATTTTATATTTTTGGAAGGGAACTACTTCAGGTAGTCAATGTTGACCAGAGGTAATCAAGTTGAAAACAGATAGAGGTATAAATATGTGGTTAAGCAAAATTTAGGACTCCCACCGTAGCATCGTCCGATTAGCCATAGCAGCATAAAGTGACGTTAAACGAAATGAACAAGCAATATGTGGTTTTGGAATGCTAGAAGTCCCATTATGGAAAGTGGGCTGTATGGGTGGAAAATGTAGTTATGGTAGATACTAAAATACAAAAAATGTAAGAGATTCAGTGGAAAAAAAAAAGTATATTAGTGTACAAGTTATACTGACAGAGCATAAATTATTGTTTAAATACTAGTTTCTTATAAGTGTTTTATTAAAAATATATAGTTATTTACTTAATCATAAACATAAATTTTAATAGCAAGAAACACTTAGTCACAGTTAGGTTCTATATCAAACATAGAACTGATTTATAATGAGCATTATAAATTATGTAGATAATAGCAAATAACATACTTCATATAAATTTCCAATAAACAATTTCGGCTTCAGACAATTTATGTTACGTTTTGACCAGTACATGTTTCTTTCTTCAGCCCATTTTATTAGGAAAAATATGAGTGAAGAAATCAACAATATAAATAATACAAGAATGAGACCAAACATTTTTCTTCTGAAATAAAATGTAAAAAAAGCACTATTATAATTTAAATAAATAATAATGGAGTATTGTGTAGTATTAAGAAAGTTACTGATATTTCATCAGCTCACGAACTCCTAATAAAAAACTATCAGTTTTTTATTAAAATAAATACAGTTTGTATTTTGATATTTTTTATGAATAATTTAATCATTTATTTAAAAATTTCCAATAAAACAGAGCCCCCTTCTTTCTGAAAGTCAATTCAAAATAAAATACTGTTCTGCTACACAAAATAACTTACTTTATTTATTTATTTTTTTAAAATCAAATTTTGTTAACATAAATAAAGCTTTTCATAGTAAGATAACATTTTAACGAACAATACAAAACTTTTGGATAGTAAGAAATATATTTCTTGAGCTGACATAAATGTTTTTATTAGTAAATTAACAAAATAAAGCACAACATACTTACACAATGTTGCTCACAGACCCTCCTGATGAAGAATAACTTGCATTATCTTATCATAAAAATTTTAATTTTTATCTAACAGTCTTGAAGGTTAGAATTGAAATTTAAGTGATAATCATCTAATACACACATTTGCAAACAAAGATATTTTTGAATGTGATAAAAGTTATTTATAATTTAATTTTTAATAGTTCATATTTATGAAAGGCGTGGAAATAATCTATTGTTTACAAACTATAATTAAATTTATTATTTTTCATAATCTCTTTTTTTCTATTTTGTAGTAATTTATCTTATTAACTTATTGTAATATAAATAAATAATTTTTTTTAAATTAAGAAAATAATATTGTACAATTAAATAAGCTAATAAATATTCTCATATTAAAACAATTTGTAAATTGTAATGAACTAAAATTTATTAAAATGCTCATTATGTCAATTTCTTATATTTCTACATTTTATAGTAAATTAATCATAGATTCTCTATTGATTTAATATTCAACAAAAACATGTATTGATAACTCTGAAGAGAGTTGGATCTAATTTGAGATAGTAAGCTTCAGATAGGGTTGTCACTGTATTAAATTTTTTAAAACTGCCAAATTTTGGACTATTTATAATATATTATATTTTACTGCTTTTAATGTTGCATATTGTTGCATTTTTTTTTCATTATCTTTTATTTCTTATCAAAAATTTGTATTTATTAATTAGTCAATTAGATATAATTAATTAATTAGTAATATTTATAATCTCAACAACTTCATATTCAGATAAAACTATTTTAATTAATGATCAATATTTCAATAGATGTGTAGGTTTTAAGACTACACCAGTCAGTGAGAATAAAAGAATTATTAATCTCATCAAATTTTATTTTTTATACAATTTTTTGTCTATAACAGTGAATACCATTCCCTGATGATGGTCTAAAGAATAATAAAATTGAGAAGTAAAACAAATTTGTAATCCACTATCTCCACTTTTATTTGTTCTTGTACTGGAGATGGTATTCAGGCATCTTGGTTGGGAAAACATGGGAATAAAAATAAATGGTAAATGGTTAAGCAACTTACGTTTTGCGGATGACAACGTGCTGTTTGCCAATGACATGCAAGAATTGCGGGAAATGCTGAAGCATCTTCTAAAATTATGTGAAGAAATTGGACTTTACCCTAACTACGAAAAGAGAAATGAAACTGATGACAAAAAGAGGAAAAGAAGAATAGCTAAACAACTACAGTTTGGAATATGTAGAGGAGTTTATCTATCTGGGTCAGATGGTATCCTTCGCAGATAGAGGAGCAAAAGAAATCCAGAGGAGAATGGCACTAGGTTGAAACAAGTTTTGATCCCTCAAACATATTATGAAAGGCAATATAAGTATGGAGCTAAAAAGACAGTTGCATAAGCCCAGTGGTTACTTATGGATGCCAAACGTGGTATCTGACAAAAGCTCAAGAAAGGAAGAACCAGGTGTGGCAGAACAACATCAAAAGATGTATTATGTAGGTGAGGAAAAGCGACAGGGTGAGAACTACCCAGATCAAGAAATAAACAGGGCTCACAGACACACTCAGGCGGATAAGACTGAGCAAGTGGAAGTGGGCAGGGCATCTTCTTCGGTGTGAAGAAAATAGATGGTCGAAAATTGTCACTGAATGGACTCCATATGACCTAAAAAGAGGCAAAAGGGTGCCCAAAGAAAAGGTGGAGCAACACATTGAAGCTGCTGGCAGGACCCTTCTGGTGGAGAGCTGCTAGGGACAGAGACGTTTGGAAGGAGAAGTGGACCGAACTCAGCTCCCAATAGGGCCAGTTTTATATTTTTTTCTTTTCTACTGTTTATATTCTGAATATTTATTGTCGAATCTGTATACAATTTCTTTTGCATAAATAAAAGGCTATTTTCATTTCATTTCAATCTAATTAAATTTTATTTTTTAATAACAATTTTTTGTCTATAACAGTGAATACCATTCCCTGATGATGGTCTAAAGAATAATAAAATGGAGAAGTAAAACAAAGAAAATGTTGCTCGAAGGGATGCTGTGGTAACTAACTGTAATACACTCTGGTAAAATAGGTAAAATACTGATTTAGAATAAAATATTTATATTTATAATATATTTGATTATAAACTAAGCACTATTAACACATTATGAAATAATAATTTAGCATAATACAACATGTTATTTAATTTATTTTCCCCTCATCCTGAACATACTTTGTACCAGCTTGATTAGCAGTAGCTAAAATAATTTAAACAAATTTAATTTTTAAAAATTAAAACAATAGAAAGAACAAATTAACAGTCAAAATTTGCTCTGATGAAATAGTATATATATAAATAAATAAATAAATTTAAAATATATATATATATATATATATATATATATATATATATATATATATATATATATATATATATATATATATATAAAGTTAGTAAAAAAAAGTCTTTGTACACCCATTATTGAAATACTTATTCATGTTTTGTTTTTTTTAAATTAAGTAGCTTTATTTCAAAATTTTGCTATCGATGTAATTCAAATAAATGTGTCAACTCATACACATCAAACAATATTTTTTGTTGGTGTAATTTCAGAATTATAGTAATTTATTAAGAAAATGTATGCCAAGTATACGTGTACTATTCATAGACAGAAAATATCCCATCAAGGTATTGTATCCTCAGGAGGATTACTAGCATTGCACTTTTTTGAGTTATTTTTACTCTTAGTATTGGATCATCTGTTTCTCGCAGATGTACCTTTTGAAGTTTATTTTTCGGTATGCAGACCTTAGCGAACTATGAAAGTACCCAGTTTCTTCAAAACTGTAGATGTGTTTTTATATTATAGAGTGATTTCCAGATATTGTTTTGCCTATTTCCCCAAAAAACTTTTCTTCCTTTCTTAGTATGATGAGTAATTTTATGATTTATACAAAAATCTCCATAATGAGAACAAATATAATTTTTAATTTACTTTCTGGCATGGCAGCAGATATTAGAAGACTAATATGTGTACCCAGACTTTTTTTACTAACTGTATACGTATAATTTAAGTTAGGAAGAAAACAATGTATTTGAAATATTAAGATTTCTTCTAATAAGGTGAAGCATTTCATTAAGTATAATCAAAATAGCTATAATATTATAATTATAAAAAGGACTGTCCCAATGTACAAGCGAAAAAATGCATTTAAGCATGTGAATTAACACTATTACTATTGTGTAAGCATATTAATTAACACTATGCACTTAGGGGCCCAGGCATCAAACAGAAAGCTCATTTCTGTTGAACTAATTTTTCAAAAATAAATAATATTTTCTCATTTTCAGTGTATCCACCTTTCTTAATGACAAACTTGATTGGAAGCTTTGTCAAGGGAGAGAGTTTAACATCATAATTCATCAACAGCAGAGCTAAGCCATACTTCATTATAAGTAATGCATACTTCATTGCTGAAAAAAAATAATAAAAATAAAAAAAGTAAATATAATTATAATAATGAATTTGGCTTACTGATTTTAAGACCAAGATTAAATATTTTTGAATCAAAGCTTCAGAAAAAGCAATGAATATGGAATCTGGCTAAGCATTTTAAGGTCCATCAAGTAACAATAATGGAACAACTCATACTAAAGAGAATAGCACCAAAGATCTAATAAAATAATTATGATGGGATGATTCAGAAAAAATGGCCATCAAAACATTGAAGCAGAGACCCTTGGAACATTAATCCAGATCAGCAATAGACAATTCATTGCCCCAACAATGAAATGCTTTATCTTCAATTTATGGATATTACTGAAAATGAATTCATTGTAATAGGTGACTTCAATACCCACTATCCCTCACGGGGGTATCAGAATATGGACCAACGAGGTGAAGTTTAAACATGGCACGGTGAGGCATTTCTTCAATTAATTAAGAAGATAAGCACATCAGCCCAGAAAAGCAAAAACAAGAAGCCAACCAAGCTTAAACAATAGGTCCGCAAAAACAAGTGAAGTAGAGCCCCTCTTAAATGATCTAGCTGGGACTGAAATCCTGGTCAGTTAATCTACGATTTCTGACAAAATTCCAAATAGTGCCTATTTTTAAACATTATCATGAGTAAGCAATCAAATCAGACATTATTGCAACTAGTTTTACTGCATGTTCATAAATATAACGAATCCTATAATATTAAACATTAAACAATTATAAAACTGCATTGTACACATCCACCATTGTTTTAAAACATCAGTTAATTCTTCTCTTTTTTACCTTACAAAGATTTTTTGAAAGTTGACTTTTTCATATGTTTATCCCTAAGCCATTTAAACTTTACCATTAAATGAGGCTATGAGAGCAAAAGTGGCCTAACCCACAAAATATAAAAAAATATAATTTAGTAATTTTTTGCAACTATAACACCACCAGATGGCGTTATAGTTGCCAAAAATTACTAAATCAGATTTTTTTATATTTTGTGGGTTAGGCCACTTTTGCTCTCATAGCCTCAAATATAGCAATGTAAAATTGTAGCAGCATGTTTTGCTTTTTCATTAAATATGATTTTTAAATAGATCATGTCAAAATTTTCACCACTATCATCACGTTTACAGTCATCTTTACTGGTGATACAGATTATGTGTATTTAATAATTGTATTAATTTATTATTTGCATCTAATACATTTCTGTTATAATAATACGTACATCTGATAAAAGTTATATAATGTAAAATGATAAAAGACATAAACCCAATATTTTTTGCTTGGTAGAAATAACAGATGTTGTCTTAATTTGTTAAATATTGAACTTTCTCATAAAACTCGGATCAACTAACCAGGATTTTAGTCCCAGCCAGTCTGTTGCAGACAGGATCCATCGTTTTTCTTTGTAGGCCAGTTGTTTTTCTGTTATGTGCCATTAATGCCAATGTCTTTTGGTAACCTCATCGCGTATACCCTCTCCACCCGGCGCTGGAGGTAGGGGATTAGATGTTTATAATCAGATTGTTCTTCTCCGTAAAATGGCTGCCATACTTTCTAACGTGATTTTTCCTAAAATTTCTTCTTATATTTGGATGCACCCGCATAACACACGCTCTTTAAATATATTTACCAGTTTTTTGGTTATATAAGGATGACAATAAGGATGACAAAGGACTTTCCCACTGATACCAACCTTGCCTTCCTATTCTCTCATATATTACAGAAAAAGAAGAAAACTAGAGCACTAAATAGCAAAACAGTTATACATATTTTTGGTTCCAAGGTTCTAATATTTTAACATCAGCTATAGTTTATATATTATGAGTTACATATGATAAATATAAAAGAGTCTATTCAAGAATGATAGCAGTAACACAATAAGAAATTGTGTTACCTGTAGCATTTAATACAATTTATGTTACTATTAGAATAAAATATATATGGAATTTTGATATCTAAGATACTGTTGATGTTATGACATAGGAAATAAAATGGGTATGGAAAAAATTTGGACCGTATAGTGTTTAGCAAATAATTAATACATAAATTCATTGAAGCTGCCCAGTTACATCTTTGTAATCTACATTTATCAATATAATTAATTTGAATAATGAAACAGTGCATTAAAGTTATTTCTAACATCAACAAACCTATGCACATTCTAGGACCTGCTCCAAATCCTAAGAAAGCAACTGGTTGTAGGGTGTCTTCAAATCTTTCAGGTTTGAATAAATCTGGCTCTGGAAAAATGCTGGGATCTTTGTGGATAGCAGCCACTGGGATATATAATGGATCTCCTTTCTTGAAAACATAACCATCAGTTAATGTGTAATCTTTTGTGCAAATTCTAATTAGTACTGGAGTGAGAGGATAAAACCGTTGAGTTTCTGGAACAATCAATACACCTTTTAGAGCAGAAATCAATAGTTAAAAAAACAAAAACAATGAATTTTCTTTCTTTTTTTTTTTAATTTCATTAAAAATATAGTCAACTTTTAAGCATAGCAACGTTTAAGCATTTATAATAAAATGGGGACCCGTACCTATCACTGAATTATGCTGCAGGAGTGATTGAATATTAACATTTATTTTCATAACAGTAAAATACTTACCTTTGATGACTTGATCCAGATACTTCATACTCTTTACAGCTTCAAAGGTAAGGCCACCATTTTGTTTAACTTGTAACATTATTTCTCTCCTAGCAAGATCCTGTATATAGGTATTTTTACATAACTCAACCATAGTGTAAGTCAACAAATTAGAAACAGATTCAAAACCAGCGTTTAAGAGTGCATGAGCTTGAGCCATAAGTAGATCATCTGTGATATCTAAATGAGGATCAAAAACATAAATGCTATACATAAATATAAAAATAACTAATTTATAAAATTCGTAACCACAATTTATATTCCTAGCACATACTTAGTTATCTAAAAAAAAAAATATTGACGATCAAGCCATATTTTTTTACATGTATTACTAATAATTTCAAAATAAATCATCAAAACTGTGACAAAGTAATATATGCATTAAACTAAATTATTTTTGTTAAAGTACTCTTATATACCTTTAAGAAGGAGAATGTGATAAGATTTAGATGGCATTTGGTTCACTAATAATTTATTGAATTTATTAATCATCATGGTTAAAATGAAATTTATATCATGGCCAAGTTTTATACATGAAGCATAGGTAAAAAATGGATTAACTAAAGATGGACATAATGGTTCTTTTCAGGAATCAGATTAGAAATAACATCCTCATGGTTTATATATATCTAAGTCTGAATGAAATAATTAAAAATTAATGTAATGAGCACCAAATTACAACATTGATCCAATGAAGACTCATCTTGTTTCTTTTTGTGTGTATATGTCTATTGATAGGAAGAAATAGTTTATTTATTTGGAAATTAGAAATATTATATATAATTAAAACTTGAGGGCTCCTTTAAAGAAAAATTATAAATAAAGGAATTTTTCTAGTGAATTTGGGTTTTAATGGAATGGGATAGAGGGAGGTGCATGGTCAGAGATTGTGATGTCAGTATCGATTCTTCAGGTTCCTTAATTGTTTGTTTGTTTGTTGGGGTTTATAGGCAGTTCCTTAATTGTTTTATTTATTATAGAAATTTCCATGCATAGACAGCTTGCAAAGTTTTCACCTGTGTCATGCTAAAAACCATATTTTTTTTTTTTTTTTTTTTTTTTTTTTTTTTTTTTTTTTTTTTTTTTTTTTTTTTTTTAAATACATAAAATTATCTTATATTAATTTTTAAAAAAATTAATATTTTTTGTATTATTCATCCCTGAAGTCATTTTAAAGAAGTGATAACTTTTACTCACAAAAGTAAAAATTTTCCAAAAAATGTATTTTGTCCATCTAAAACAAGATTTTCCAAACATTTATTTTATTACTGTTTGAAGCAGTTTAGTCTATTTTCATGACAATTGCCATCTATTATCGACAATCTTTCTTTGTTTTTTTTTCAACTTTGATATTTTGAAATTAGGTTATCAGAGCTTTGACTGAAGATATACATTTATGCACATTTTTACTTAATTTAAAAAAATAAATAGGTACACCAAGTATTATACTTTAAAATGGTGCTAATGTAGTCCAGTAAAATAAAGGTTTGGCAAAGAAAAAACTGCTGAACTTTTATTTTCAACGTATCTTTATGTTTTTTGGGGTGCAGAATTCGAATCTTAAGTTTGCTACCAAGGCAGCCATAGGCTTTATACCCAAAATTGGAAAAAAAACAAGAAAAAAAACCAACTAAAAATGCCCAAATTGCCCACTGAACAAGTCATAATTGTCATATTTTGCCAATATGATATATGTACACATTTAGCTTGCTAGCATGGGTGTTTCATGGGATTTAATATAAATTACATATATAGGATCTAATAGTAAATTTAACCAGCTTTTAGACAAAACAAATTAATTTTGGAACAAACAATATTAAGAGAGTTATATTGAAAAATGTACAAAAAAAACTTGAATTTCACAACAGTTTGCAGTGTTTAGTGTTCTGGCCTAGGTATTTTATAGAATTTAATTAAAACTTCTTATAAGGGTTCTAATAGTAAATTTAACCAGCTTTGAGATGAAGAAATCAAATATTGCATAGGATATATATTTTCAGAGTTATAGTGAAAAATGTGTCAAAAATCTTGGATTTCAAAAGAGTACGAGGTTTTTTTAGCAAGCTGGCGCTGGCATGTATATTTTAAGGGAATTGATTAAAACTTCATACATAGAGTCTAATAGTAAATTTAACCAACTTTAAGATGAAAAAAGTTAATTTTGGATTGGACTAATAGTTTAAGAGTTTTTTTTTCATTGTTATTTTTGCAATTTTGGGTATGAAGCTGATGGCAGCAATTATAGCAAACTTCAGATTCGGATTCAGCACCCCAAAAAACATAAAGAACTATTGAGAATAAAAGTTCGGCAGTTTTTTCTTGAAAACGGCCTTTTGGAGCCTTTTTTTACCTGATTATGAACTCATAATTTTAATTTTAACATCATTTTAATCATTATATTTTTAAAACTTACCAATCATTTCCGGTGTATTAAAAAATAATTCATCTTTTAGATTATCATTAACTGAATCTAAATTCTTTAATTCAATTTTTCCTTTTTCTTTTAGTTGAATCATCATTTCAATAAAGTCATTTCTATGTATGTTGTTAGCCTTCCTATAATTAATTGTTTTCCTTACTATCTCACTATAATAATTGTTTACTTCTCTATAGGCATGAGGCATCCCAATTTTATTCCCTAATTTTGGATATACCATGTACAGCCAAAAATATATCGTCCATAGAAAGCCATTTTCAATGGTTTTCTTACCCATTTGCATAAGTTCTGAATTTGGGTCGCTTAGACCTCCTGCATCAATACCAAATGCTGTTGATCTGAAATTTTTTTAGATCAAAGAAGTTTAGATAGCATATTATTTTAATATGAAGTTGTTGCAACATTGTTATAAAGACTATGATTTTTTAAACAAAGAAACAAGAGTTATAAACTTAAGCTTCTTCAACTATTCAAAATAAAAACAGTCACCTAAAGATCCCTTCAGGGCTTCCAGCAATCTGGATTAATGATTCAATACTATGTTGGTAATATCAATGAAATTCTTTTTTTAAAGCTTGACTCTTTGAAAAAAAAAAAAAAAAATCATATGAAAGACTTGAATGTGAATGTAAAAAAAAAATACTTAATCATGGAGCAAATGTCAAAACTCATCATTCTACAATATCTCCTCAAAAAACAATTATGCTCAGGTGCTAAAAAGTTTCATTGAAGCAAAGAAACAAGAGTTATAAACTTAAGCTTCTTCAACTATTCAAAATAAAAACAGTCACCTAAAGATCCCTTCAGGGCTTCCAGCAATCTGGATTAATGATTCAATACTATGTTGGTAATATCAATGAAATTCTTTACTTTTAAAGCTTGACTCTTTGAAAAAAAAAAAAAAAATCATATGAAAGACTTGAATGTGAATGTAATAAGAAAAAAATACTTAATCATGGAGCAAATGTCAAAACTCATCATTCTACAATATCTCCTCAAAAAACAATTATGCTCAGGTGCTAAAAAGTTTCATTGAAGCAAAATTTAATCTAAATAATTTCTTCTTACAGTTTAAGTTAATATTCACACAGAAATGTTCCTTTAACATAAATGGAAATAAGTTGTCGATAAGGGAGAAATGTTTTATGAATGATTACTTTAAAAGAAAAACTTAGTTTTTTTAGATTAGCTCACCTCATAAGGCAAGATGAAACACATATAGAGCTAATTGATTTATGGATAAGAAGTTGATGGAAATAAAGTCAGACGGTCCATTAAAAGGTAAACATAGCACTAATTTCAATGAAGGAGTGCTGCTCAATTGTCAATAAATGTAAACTCATATTAATAAATACAATTAATAATTATGTCAAATAATAATTGAATGAGAATTAACTTTTCTTTTTTATTTGGGGGTTAATATCCTTATTAGGTCAAGATTCATTTTGTGTGCCCCTGACAAAATAAATTTTGACCTGCTCAGGTGAGATTCAAACCCACAACCTTCTGTACTGAGCGCACTGAGACCATCACCCCATCTTACTCCACCATCCAGTCCCTATATTAATTAATAATTAAGGTTAGCTTACCCAATAATATCCATTGAGAATAAGCACATCAGTTCGTGAATATCAATGTTGTTTCCAAACTTATTATCAATGTGCTCCGATAATTTTTTTCCTATATCTGGCATGGATTCATACATAGTTTTTAATTTGCCTGTGGTGAAAATTGATGCCATTTGAAGCCTACAGAAATTAATATAGCTAAATATCATATTATGAAATTTGATCAAATTTATAATATGTATAGATATTATATATATATATATATATATATATATATATATATATATATATATATATATATATATATATATATATATATATATATATATATACAGGGTGAGCATTCTTAGTGTAAAAAAAAAAAAAAAAAAATCGGGTTAAACTAGATCAAAAATGTAGTTAAATGCCGCAGATCTCACTTTTCTATTCCAACCCGTTGCAGATATACGATAAATCAAAGACTTTTTTGAGGAAATCACGTTTTTTCCCATAAAAACTGTAATATCTCCATTTTGTCTAAATATTTTTCAAATTTTGGCCACATTTTCGAATTTAGCATTAAATCTCCTATAAGAACAGAGTACACGTAACCTTGAATTTTACGAACTTGGTATCTAAAGAACAGCTTGATCTTCACCTTATTTGGTTAAGTCACTATGTCTCATTTACTTCAACGCTCACCGTTTATCGAAAAAACTATCCACAAAACGTCTAATCTTACAAAAACTTCCAAATTTAATCAGCTTTCGAATGATATGTTAAACGTAATGATTTTGTTTCAATTTCATGGAGATATTTACTTTTGAAACCGAACAAACATTCTCCTGTTTCTTCATCCTTTTTATGGGCCAAATATTCTACGCATTACTTTATTTTTGAAAACTTTAAGGTATTGTTCCTCCCTTAACGTCAGCGGCCATGTTTCGCATCCGTAGAGAACTGTTGGTAGTATAATAGTTTTGTTTATCCTGATTTTTAAATTTTTGGAGAGTAAGCGAGAACTGAGTTATTTTGCGACTGAGAAATAACAAGCATTCCTGGCTTTTAACCTAGCCTTTATTTCTTTTTGAATTTCATTTTCCCTCGATATAATAGACCCTAGATATTTGAATTGCTCAACGTGTTCAAACTTTACCCCGGAAATATGTAAATTACTAAAATGTTCACCGTTTCTATTACTAACCATATATTTCGTTTTATAGGTATTAATTATTAAACCAATTTCGTTACCGGTTTTCATGAGCGTAGTAGCGTTTAGTTTTATAGTTTCCTCGTTTTCACCCAAAAGTACCAAATCATCAGTATAACCAAGAAGCGGACATTTACCGCCCATCTCTAATCCTTATGCCCATCCCATAAGCATTACCTTCATAATGACGTATTATAGCGCTAAGTTAAATAATACCGGAGAAAGAGAATCTCCCTGCTTTAAACCCGAACGTACTTTTCGGAGTAAAAAGTCCAGATTCGGATTCTATTAAATTTTTCAGACATGCACATGCAGAACTTTTTTACTTTGTTAAAAAATCAATTTCTATCTCAAAACAATAATAATGATTTCTTAGACATTTAAATACAAATAATTCCAAGAAACACAACCAACTTAAGATTAAAGAAATTATAAGTTAATATTTTTACAACTTTAGAATACTGATTAATGCTAAATGATTATGACTTACAACAAATCACAAGTGGGTTACCAGGAGACACCAACAAAAGTACATTACTAGTAACTAGTTGAAAAGAAATTAGGAAATAGTGGCACAATGCAATCTTTAATCGAAGAATTGTATAGACAGTGGCTCGCAGTGAAATTGATACACCCAGTAGCAAGAGAGAAAAAAGAAAGGAAAACTTAAATAGTTTCAGGAAACGAAACCAGAAATTCATCATCACATTTATTTATATCAATTTTTAATAAGTAGAAACAAAGAAAATATTATACTCAGCTTTGATTAAGAATTTCACCTCAGAGACAAAATGATACACCTCACTTCTTATTAATTTTTGAATGGTATTAATTTAGTTCAATACCTTGCAGGCAACTCTTTAGTTTCTTCACCCACTTCTTTTAGTCTGTTTGGAATGGAGTCAACCAATTTTGAGGTGAAATCCTCAGAAAAAAATTAATTTTTTCTAAAATACATGCCACACGGTCTCTGAACTTACTGGCTTACCTAAGTGTGGCTATTTAGAGTGCACTCAAGCGTGGATGAATTTCCCTGACCATCAAAGTCTCATCTCTATCACTTGAAATTTTTCTAGTGCTTATAATTCTTTTTCTGGCAATGCGCTTTTCCTTCTTGGATCTCTCCACTATATGCTGGACATTTGAACAGCTTTTTAAAAATAATTTCGTCTATTCGATTTAAAGATTTCCAATCACTTAATTGTTGAATGACCAAATCAAGTTCTTCTAATGTTTTTTGTGTCTCCATTATCGAAAAAAAAACTTCAAAAACGGCAGATATTGTTTAACCATCTTTGAAAAGAGCCAAACACTTTTGACACAACAGTTTAACACAATTAAAATAGTTTAATATAGGCAAATACTGGGAAAAACAAAGGTGTGTCATTTTCACTAAAAGATAAGTAATTATAAACAAATTTGTTTTATTTTTATTACTAAGTTCTTGTTTATTTTTATATGTATATATACAGTTTTATTTTTGACTAGGAACCATGGCAGGCCAATATAAATTAAATTTAAAGAGGATTAAATGATAGACTCACAACCTTATAAGCATTGTTTTTATAGCTTTTATAGCCATATTTTTTAATCCTCTTAATGTTGTAATAATAATTAATATTAAAGATTTTAAATAATAATTAGTAACAAAAATTGATGCCTCACTTATCTCAAAATTATCCAAACTTACAACTTACCTTAAAGCTTTCCACTTATTTCCTGACAACAAGAAAAGTTGAGAATCCCATGAAATATTATTCACCTCTGATACATGATCAACAAAGTAACTAAAATCTTTAATTAGGACTTTTTTTGCCAGTTCAAGATCTCTTACAATAAGCTTTGGAAACGTGAATTCATAATACCTTAAATATGATTGTTACGAGTAATAAAAAGAAAACATAGCCTAACTTAAGTAATATTTGTTGCAATATTTTTACGCAATCAATTTAAAAGTTTTCAAATATAATATGTCATATTATTAAACAAAAAAAAATAAAACATTTTTAACTTACCCAATAACCAATTCATTTGGATAATCATTGTACAATTCTTCAAGAATATCAGAGAAACTTTTTTTGCCAAGAATCATTGGAAGGCAATTGCCCAGCAAAGGAAGAGGTTTATGAAATTTTATGCCTTTTCTTTCCCAATGTCTATTAATTGAAGATGTCCACTTTAGTATGAAGGATACTAAAGCAATAAATAATATACTAAAGCCAATTGCCAACATTCTGAAAAAAATATAAACTAGTTATCTAGTAAACATCAATCTATTATTATAGTATTATAGTATTTAAAATATTGAATTAATTTACAATTATTAAAATATTGTATTAAAAAAAAGAAAGGAATTAATTATCAATCACACCTTTTTTTTCACCCTTCATCGCCTGCAGGCGTATCTGTTCTTGGCAGCAATGGGGTTAACCCATTGTAATTAACAGATGCCACGGTTGGCAATAAATATCATTTATTTATTCTTTTTTTATAATATGTCTTATTTCACAAATTGACAGGATTAGTGTTTATGGGAACAAAAATTTGGCAGGATGAGGGTGCAGACTGATCCATGGGGCTGTGCTAACCCCTTAGCCTGTGCAGGCCACATTATTCTCCTTCGCCTGTTTTATCACCATCTAGGACATGTATGTCTTCTCCTTCTTGTGGCCTCCATGGTTTTCTGACGTTGAAGTGTCCCATTTCTACCTTTCTCTTTCATTCATATACAAATTCCTCGAAGTTAGAATAATTATCTTGCTTTACAAGCTCAGTGAAATCATTATCAGTTAAGGTATATAGGCCAGTCTTCCTAAACAGCCTTCATCTAAGGGCATCCAGTGCAGTACAAGATATGACTGAGTGCTTAGCAGTCTCTGGTAACCCACAGATTGGACAGAGGAGGTCAACATCTCTTTTTCAATGTTTCCAAAGTATCACTTTGAATCCTCAATGCTTTCATGTCTCCTTTTCCATGGATCCCGAGGAGGAGATCCCTCTAGGATCGCGCTCCCCTGCACCTCCCCTGACATTATGTGCCTAATATCTATGCCACTGCCTTAATAGTTCACTTTTCTGCTGCGATTCCTGAGGAAAGGGGGTCTCCTCCTCGGGCTCCATGGAAAAGGAGACATGGAAGTGGAGAATTAATTTTAAAATAATTTTTAAAGCTTTGAAGTAACATTGTGGTGTGAAAATATTGCTGAGGAAGTATTTTACACCTCTAAAATAGAGGCGTGAATGAAGTAGACTGAACGAAGCCCTGGCACTCCGTTGTATATTTCTAAGGCGATTCTTTCAAATAAGGCAATATTTAGAGGGGAAGGTGCGAGTGATTTAAAACCATTGCTGAAGTTTATCCATTAATCTTAATGTCCATGGTTTAAAAAAAAAAAAAAAAAAAAAATTATAATTGTACGTCCGCTTAGTGATTTTTGTTATTAAAATTAATTCAAAATCTAGCCTATCAGCATATTTTAATGTAATTACAATCTAATTCACGCCATATTGATTAATATGAGCATTGTTATTGCTTATTTTTCTTAACCCTTTGTGCCCTTTTTTCAAAAGCTTCATTTTCCTTCGAACAGGTATTAATATGGAAAGGTGATTCGTTTATTGTTGTAGTTACTTGGTTGTTGGATCATTACATCCTTATGTCATCCAACTAGAGCAGGAAGGACGGATTATCTTACAGGTTACCCACCTATTCTAACTAGGGTGGGAAGGTCAAGAGTCATTCCTAGGATCCGCCTCGAAATAAACGTTAACCTGCTCAGGAATGATCTGAACCCATGACCTGAACCAAACGCGCTGAGACCTTCGCCCCAACGGGCTCGGCCGACGAAACCCGACATTTATTTATGGCGTTTAGCGTGATCTATGTAATAAATCCAGGCTTGTGCTTGATTCCATAAAGAGAAAAAAAAATTACTTACTTAATACAAATTTTTACTGTTGATACCACTCCTAAAACAAAACTCACTTTGTTCTGATTTTGGAAAATGTGAATTTTATTGCAGACAAAAATGATAAAGTACATCATTTAAAAACTTATGTACTAGCCCTTTTTCATATTTCAAGAACACATATCGGAATTTATTGGGGAGGAAAGTTACTGTATATTTATAACACGATTCAAATTTTCTAGTTTAAAATTATACACTTACCCGCTGGTTTTTGTTTTAACAATTGAAAACAAATCATTTTAAAAACTTACCTGCAGTCTAAATGGAATAGGAGACTGAAAGCTGTCAAGCTTTAAATGGCTAATAGTAATCATCTACCCTTGTTATGCGAAACCAAATTTTTACATCCCATAGATTAGATAGCATATACGCTGTTAATCGATCGTCTCCTCATTTAAGGTTTTTTTTTTTTTTTCGATTAATCAAATGAAATTTCTTTTAACTAAATATACTCGCTAAAATTAACCCTGTATTATTGTGAACTAACAAAGTTATCTTCAAAACTGTCGGTCATCAAATTCGCTCCTTATTGTTTTGATGATTCCAAAACAAAGAAGATATTCTACTGTGAATAAGCAAACCACTAATCCACCATTCTCTAATTTCTAATTTATATGCTTCAAAAGTTCAGGTAACGATTAAAATTTAATAATTTATTGACTATTAGGTTTAATTCTCTTATTGACTATTGCACAATATGATTTAACTGAAACCCTACATGACATAATTGAAGAATGACAAAGACACTCATTCTTTAATAAGAAAAGGTGAACTAAATTCATATTTTTTGAAAAATGTGAATGCAAATTGAAAATAAATATCGATTAGAACCTTAAGTATATTCAGAGGATAAAAAAGCGTTTCTTCCATTGTTGTTTCTTTTATTTGTTGTTATTTTTAGTTTATCAAGTAAAGAAATGACTTTTAAATGGTTTCTACACATTTCATAATATTATATATAATTTACAATATTTAATTGTTAGATTTTTTGTTTATTTGTTTCTGAAATATTTTAATTTTATCTGTCGGGCCCCTAGGACTGGATAATAGATGTTCAGTTATCTACACACATAATATATTTATCGTGTACAAATAAATTATCTGGACTTTGCAGATTTATAAATAAATATAATGGTACAGTTTTTTGTAGGTGATCCTGTACGGTGTCGGTCCATTGAACTTCTCGTACATGAAAAATATACTTCATTGAGTAAAGTTCGTAAAAAAAAAAAATGTTTTTCTATTCGAACTACAGTCACATTTGTCTGGTCAATCTAAAAATAAATATTTTGATAAAAAAACAGCTTTACGTATGACAAAACCCTTCATTCAGTTTTTGTAATTACAACCTAAGCCGATTCAAAAACAACTTTAGTTGGTAAGTAATGGATCCTAAGGAATACCTTTAACTGGAATTGTCCAATGTCTTTTATTTAGATCTGAAATTATCAGGAAAAAACTCATTTTGTAGTCTTTTTCAAATTCATTTTGTTTACAAAACTTTCAAAGTAACATAATGATAATTTGTATGACTAAAGGAAATCTCTTTTTCCAACCAATAAAGAAACGTCGAAATTGGTTACATTGACAAAATTGTGGGTTTCAAAATAAAATGTAAATTGATGCCCTCAAACGTTCGACCCTCCTCGAAACCACTAAAGGAGGGTTTATAACTTCCAATGATAATGTTGAATCAAATTATACCATCATTATTTTGTTTAAAAAATCTATAATCTAGTTTACTCAATGATTTAAACAATGCTTGGTAAAAAATAATGGTTTTTCAATGTGAGAGTTTCACCACATTTTTTATTTATTTTCTCAGCTCCTAAAGCCCGTTGGTGAAAACACTAAAAATAATATGTATCGATTAGTTTTTCGATGTAGAACCTTCAAACGAAACTGGAGATAAACTGGTGACGGACAGCCTTAAAAGTATTCTGGTAAAAATACTTAAAAGTATTCTCCTTAGAAAAATTGCGTCATTCAAATTAACGAATTTCGTTTGATAGCCTAATATTAATTTTTTATCGTATAATATTCTTCTTATTGTATATTATCTATAAAATGAAATAAGCCATTATTGACCAAGCGTGTTGGAAGGCCAGAATATCTAAAATCTTCTTAACCTCAACAGCACAGGTTCGAATCCGGCCTTATCATATTGACATTTGTGACGAAAGGATCCACAGGAAGAATCTCCACCTTCCCACTCTGGTTGGAATAAACTATAAAATTGTTGTATAATCCGTTCTTGCTGCACTAAGTGGAGAACATATGGACGTTAAGCTCCAACAAGAAACGAATAAACATAAAAAATAACAGATGACACACTGGACTACATTAGTCTACGGAATTGACCATGATGGACACGAAACCTAACGTTTTCATTAGGCAACATTGCTTTTCATTTGAAATTGCTGAATATTTTTCATACGTATATTATAAAGAGAAGTTGTGAGTTCCTGTTGATATTTAATGACTAATCTGATACAATATGTTTAAAATTATGAATTTACCCTTGGACAACAAAAAACTTTTTAGGTGAAAAATAGCTTAGGGTCGAAGACGTTAGATTCTCTAAAATGAAAATCAGAAGGAGCGTGGAGGAGAGCCACGCTCAACATACACTTCCTGGATCCACTTAATACTATAAGCAAGCCCGCAACTAGGGCTGGGCAGGGGGGAAGGGGGCACGTGCCCCGGGCGGCAGGTTTCAGGAGGTGGCAAAATTTGAAAAGCTTATAAAAAAACTGAATGTTAAAGAGGGGGTGCTGGACAGAACAAGGAGAAGAGGAAGACCCAGGTTGAGATGGATCGACGGTGTGGCCGAAGACGAGGACAATGATTCAACAACGGAACTGGAAGGCGGCGGCAAGAGACCGAGCTGGATGGCGGAGGCTCTTAGAGGAGGCCAAGACCCACCCCGGGTTTTAGAAGCCATCCAAGTAAGTATGTAAGTATAAAAAAATAATAACCTATTAAAAACCTATTCAAAAACATTACATCACAATCAATATGGTTTAATTTAATTTTTTTTTTCTTCATAATTTATGAACTTTATTACCCTGTTTATCCAGTTAATTCTTATAAGATACGTTTTTGATGGTGGACGTGGGGAGTAGGAAGGAGGAATGGGAGCGGCAAACTGATCTTTCCCCCCCTAACAAATCTCCTAGTTCCGTTCCTAAATATAATCACGTGATTTTGGGGAGGTTGGAGATATGTAAGTGTAGGTCTACTTGGCTACGAAGAATCTATACATACCAATGCCTTCCAGATAGGCCTCTCAAAGGAATATTCTATTTATATCTTCTTGTCATATAACTATGAATATATTTATTGATTATATTGATTGTTGATTACATTTTTTTCTTGTTGCATCTCAAGGATCAACGTCCATATGCACTCCAACTGGGACAGGAAGGACGGGCTAACAACGCATTCTGGAGATGATTTCATTCTCAAATAAAGTTCAACCAAACTCTCCCAGGACAGATTTGAACCATCTCCCTTATTGACTCCAAAATAAGTGTTGTTGTTTTTTTTTTTTATTATGGCTTAACTTCCTTATGTACTCCACTAGGGCAGGAAGAACAGGTTATCCTACAGATTACTAACTTATTCCAGGGGAATTTCGATTTATTTCCTGGGTTCGGCACGAAATATATATATATAACTATATAGTTATAATGATTACTAAATATAACTTAATGATTAAAACTTATTCATTAAATCTTGATACTTTCTACTACTTTTTTATTTTTCATTTCCCTTTGGAGGATTGAGGTCTGAATGATTTCTTAAACATATTTGAATTTGGATTTGTAGATTGTTGGAGTAGGCAGTCATAGATACACAGCAATTAAAAACAAGCCCTGATGAAGGTTTGCAGTGCAAGCCTAAACATCGGCATTATAAATTTAAATATTATTTTGATAAAAGTATGGTTGACTGGATGATAAATGGAGAAGAAGATAGTCAGGGATGCAGTCAAAGTAACACCACGTCAAAGAAGAATCCTTTAATACGTGCCAACGTTTCGACCTGCGTTGCCCTCGTTCTTTCCTATATTTCCATATTTTTATTTTATTATTTATTTTTTCATTATTTTATTTATTTATTTTATTTATTTATTTTTATTTATTTATTTATTTATTTATATATATTTATATATATATATATATATATATATATATATATATATATATATATATATATATATATATATATATATAAGTTATGAGATTTCAGATGATATAAAATAAAAAAAGAAAAAGGATTGATATATGAACGCCTGGATAGTTAAAATATAACTGATTTATTCCTCAAATAATTCTACTTATTACATTTGGTCTTATTTACATCTTTAAGGAGGATTAAGTTAGGTATTAAGTATATTATTCTTATTCCCTATACCTTAACTCCCCCCCACCAGTTTACGAACACCTCTCGTAAACTACACTAATAAAATAAAATAGATCACTTATTACTAGATACATATCTTAAAAGAAAAGAACATAGTAATATTATACAATTTCACATTCACTTATTACTATATACAGAACTCAGAAATGAATAAGAATACTAAAAAAGACGTAACAAAACTATGCACCATATTCACAATCACTTCCATTACATCACCTATATACCTATAATCGTTACGAAAAATACAAAAAACAATATATATATACTTCTACTGAACATAAATTCCCTCTTGTCTAGCATAACCATTGTACAATGAAAGAAGTAATGACATAAAGGGAAAATTAAAAAAAAACAAAACAATAATAACTTGTTGATCCTGGATACTATACCCGTTTATATTTGGGTTTCTCTGGATTCCCTAATTGGAATTTTTAACTGCTCAATGTGAGCCGTCCTCCTTTTCTTGGGGTCGTGGACGCTTTGTATGTTTACCACATTATGCTCCCGAATTACAATGACCCTGTAAGGCCCCTCATAGCGCCTAACCTCCTTGCTCCTGTTGGACCCTACTTTCTTGTACACTATTGTACCAATTCGCAACCTTTCCGTCACGTCCCGAACCCTTAGGTTTTCTCTTTCCACCCTTTTACTCTTCTCAGTTACCATCCGTTTTCTAACCTTATCCCACCGGCTAACCAATGCAATTCGGTTCGCTGCTAACTGTTCCGCCAGATCCTCATCTACTACCGTATTTCGCTCGTCCCTTCTTCTATCACGGAGCCCAAAAAGTATTTCAAATGGAGAGAACCCAGTTGTCATGTGAATAGAATGGTTATAGGCTGCAACCGCCCTAGGCATCGCTATGTCCGCCTCTAACCCTTTATCTACGTGAAATACACGAAGGTGATCCCCTAGTGTGCTATGGAGCCGCTCTACGTCCCCTCTACTCTTGGGGTGCCCCGGGGTATTAATATGCCATTCTACTTCCAATGTTTTCATCTCCGTCCTGATGTTGGCATTATCGAACTCCCGCCCTCCGTCTGATGACACCCTGTTCGGTACCCCGTAAAACTGGAACCACGTCCTTAGAGCCGTAACAACTGCTTCCGCCGACCGTTCCCTTATCGGATATGCCATGGCCGCTTTGCTAAAGACGTCGATCACCGTTACCCACTTGAATCCTTTCCACGTGAATGTGTCCACTTGAAGGTCACTTAGTGGCCCCATGGGTGTCTCCGACTCTTCCTGCCGTCCCGTGGGCGGATGCCGGTCATATTTCGTAGTATGGCAAACCTCACACGCCCCCAGTACTTCATCTACCGTCTTCCTCATCCGGATCCAATAGTACTTTCGCTTTAACGCCTGAAGTGTCTCATTCACGCCCCGGTGGTTCGTCTTGCCTTGGTGGTAGGCGAGCGTAACTTCCCGCTGTCTATCAGCCTCCGTTATCGTTTCTACCATCAACCGGCATCGCACAAACGTTCTATCCAACCCAATCTTCTCAGTTTGCCATAACCGCCGTATCTTCCCCCAAACAGTCGCATTACCCACATACAAGTATGACGTTTTCCCTGGTTTCGATGCGTCATTCAATGCCCTCACCAGCTGTTCCTCTCTTATTCCTGGTTCCGACCAGACGGTCGCAATACGCAATTTGCCATACCGAGTGTGTTCGATTTTCGTACGCCCTGTGGTTTTTGTTTTCCAAACGATCTGATTGGGTTTATCATTGACAATTTCTCCCTTTCTTCCATATTCACCGCTCTCTCACTTACCGAGCTTCTTCCCCCCGATGACTCCCGGTCGTTATCGGTTCCGCGTGGCTCTTGCTCTCCTTTTCCATCCAGCGACCATTCCTGAAGAAACTGCCCAACGTCTCGCGAGGGTCCTGCAGCCGCGTCCTCGATCGCATTCACAGTAATCGCCCTCGATAACCAGTCGGCAACTACATTCTCCTTACCTGGTTTGTAAATAATTTCCATAGAATACTGGCTCAGTTGCTCTTTCCATCTAGAAACCCTCGCCGACGACTCTTTTAGTTTCCCCACCCATTGGAGTGGCCTATGGTCAGTCTGCACCCTAAACCGCCTGCCAAACAAGTATGGTCTGAAGTGGTCTATTGCCCAGACGATTCTTAGTAGTTCGCGCTCTAGAGCACTATATCGTGCCTCTGCATCTGTCAAGCGTCTACTCCCATAAGCTACCAGACGATCTCCTTTCTCTCCCTCCTGAGACAGAACCGCACCAACCGCGTATTCGCTTGCATCGGTCGTTAATGTGAACGGACGCGTGAAGTCCGGGAATGCTAGTATAGGTTCCTCCTTCAATCGTGCCATGCATCGACGAATATTGTCTTCCATGATCGCAGTGACAACTATTTTCGCACCCTTTTTTAGCAAATTGTTAACAGGCACCAAATATTGAGCCATATCCGGTACAAACCGACGGTAATAATTTAGAGCCCCTAAAAGTCGTCGGATCCCTTTTACATCCCGGGGTATTTTCATCCCCGTAATCGCACTCACTTTGGATGCATCCGGTTTTACTCCCTCCTTCGACACAGTATGGCCCAAAAAATTAATTTCGGTTTTCCCCAGTACGGACTTCTCTGGTGATAGTCGCAACCCAAATTCACGTACCCGTTCAAACACCTGTTTGAGATGTTTGATATGTTCCTCTTCCGACCTGCTAAACACTAGCAAGTCGTCCATATAGATTTGGCATATCCCTTCATCTATATCCCGTAAAAATTCGTCCATAAGGCGCTGAAATGTGAGGGGTGCATTCTTTAATCCGAACGGCATACGGGTGAACTCATAATGCCCCCTCTCAAACGTGAATGCTGTTTTCGCCTGATCCCTTGGATGAATCTTAATTTGATGATAACCAGCTTTGAGATCCAGTGTACTAAATACCTCAGCCCCACTTAACCTGTCTATAATATCATCAAACCGAGGAATAGGGTATACTTCGTCCACGGTATTCTCATTCAACTTCCGGAAGTCGACTACGACTCTATATGATTCTCTATTATCCCCAGGTACGCTTTTCTTCCTCACCGCCCATAAGGGACTGTTGAATGGGGACGAACTGTTAACTATTATTCCCTGTTTCAACAAGTTTTCCAATTCGGCCCGGATATGTTTTCTTAGGGCGTGCGGATACCGGCGCTCCTTAACATATGAAATCCTTTCCTGCTTAAGAGGAATTTCATGTACGGTTCTCCCCGTCGCGCTCAAAACATCCCCTTCTTTGAAAAAAATATCATCATATTCTCTCCTCAATTCTTCCCTCCAATCAGTCACCCTACTCACCGCTCCAATGCGCGACCCATTCACCACTTGCTGGCATTGATATACTCTCTTTCCCAAACGTATATGCCACCTCCCTTTTTGATTCCGTACGCTCGCGCCTACTTTTCCCAGCAAGTCACAACCGACGATCGCCTGGTATTCACGAGGCATCTGCTCCACAACATGTACCCGCAAGCTGTTTCCCGTTTCCGACCATTTCCTTAGGGCAACCTCTATCTCCCCTAGCACGCTACAGGGCCCCCCCAAGGTGACCAATCTACATCCACATACCTTTAACTGAGATGTCTTCTCCTTACCACATAGCATCTCTACAGCATCTCTTGACATCAGAGTATTGGAACTCCCGGTGTCCACCAGGCACCTGACTCCACTCTTCAACTTAATTATTGGCAACCAGCTACCGCGTTTACTCCTTACATTGTTGCACCAGAACGCGTGGCCGCCTCTCCTCCTGCACCCTCCTCATGTCCTGTTTTGCTTCCTCCTCTCGGCTGCTGCTTGGCGATGCTCTCTATTCTGCGTGGTTCTCCGCCGCTGGCTGCTCCAAGCACCTTCTTCACCACTGCTCCCCGGCTCCTCTTCTGTTCCGGAAACTCCAGACACTTCCGATACCTCTTCAGATGATGAGCTCCTCCGCATTGCTCGGGATCTTCTCCGTAACTCCTGAGCGTTCACCTCCATTGGCTCACCCTGTTGACCATCCTTTTTCGGCGAAAGATGTAGGGACATTGGCGAGCTATGTGACCTTCCATTCCACACTCAAAGCATTTGGTCCGGGGACAATGTGCTACGAGATGCCCGGTTTTTCCGCACCCATGGCATCTTCTCTCTTCCTTTCTTGGCCCACCTTTCTGTTTGGATGGTCCCGACTTTCGCTCGTTCCAAACTGGTCTATCCCTTGCTGGACGAGACTTTCGCCACACCGCTGGGGCAATCCTTGGTCGACTGAAAGGAACGCTGTTCCACTCAAAGTCAGCTCCTTCCATACGTGCTTCTTCCTCCCGGGCGCCCGAATCTACTAACTCCTGGGCACATTCCACGAATGTCCGGTCTGACTGAAAGCCTTCTTTCTTTCCAGTCTCTCTGGCTAACTGCACCTTCCAGACCGTACCCAAAAACGCCATTCGAGCCGCTGTTTCCTCTGCAGATACGGTCTCTCGCATCTTCTCCATAAGTTTATTGTAGCGAGCCAACATCCCTGCCGCGTATTGACCCGGAGTTTGATGCTGTTGCTTTCTCTCCCGAAACAACTGATATATATCTTCCTCAATGGACCATCTTCCTCCACTAAACGCCTTCTTCAAGCGACTTTTCACGACCTCCCATGAAGTCCCCTCATCCGCTTGAATCTGGTTCAAAATGTTTCTTTTCACTCGACAGATCAAGTCCGCCTTTAAAGACTCAGCGTCTCGTGAATCCACCAAATTATCAGCCGCCTTGGCTTCAATTCGGGCCAACAGCCTATCTCCACCCTTAATAAAGTGATTCAGTTCACCTATCTCTCCAGTGAACTCCAAGTCCGATATTGCCCTCCGCAGTGGCCACCCTTACTTTCATCCAGGCTAACGTGTTCGCATGTGCTTCAGCTAGAACCGGCTGTCTTAATACTCCTTCTGATCCCTCTGGCATTTTTATTTTTCAATCACAGAAGATTAAACACGAAAAAAAAAGTTTTTTTTTTTATATATATATTTTAAAGAATTTTTTTTTTTTTTTTTTAAAGATTTTTTTTTTTTTTTTAATTAAAAATTTCACTGACCTTCCGGTTCCTCCACACACGCTAACTCCCGGGTTTCGGCACCAGTTATGAGATTTCAGATGATATAAAAAAAAAAAAGAAAAAGGATTGATATATGAACGCCTGGATAGTTGAAATATAACTGATTTATTCCTCAAATAATTCTACTTATTACATTTGGTCTTATTTACATCTTTAAGGAGGATTAAGTTAGGTATTAAGTATATTATTCTTATTCCCTATACCTTAACTTATATATATATATATATATATATATATATATATATATATATATATATATATATATATATATATATATATATATATATATATAATCTATATATATATTTTATATTTTATATATATTTTATTTATTTTTTTTTATTTTATTTTTTTTTTTTTTTCCTTTTTCATTCCTGTCTTGTCCTTATTCTTACCTTGCTGCTTTGTATTCTTTGTTATTTATGTATCTGATCTTTTCTATGCGGTTTTTGTATATTGTTTTTTTTTATCTATGCCATTCTGTATTCCATTTGTCATCTGTTTATCGGTCTGTTATTTTTGTCACATCTATTTTTGGTCACTTCTAGTATTTTGTTCATTATAGCCCTGAAGAAGACCTGCAACGCAGGTCGAAACGTTGGCACGTATTAAGGATTCTTCTTTGACGTGGTGTTACTTTGACTGCATCCCTGACTATCTTCTTCTCCCTAAATATTATTTTTAATTGTAGTGTATCTATGACTGCCTACCCCAATGATCTACAACTCTAAATACTTTCCAGTCAACTAATGCCTTACGAATATTTAAATTTGTACTAATTTACTTGTAATACTAAATATAGGAGATGTAGTTGGTTAGGGTAGGCAGTCAATGAACTCAGCAAATCAAAACAAAATGTTTATTTTATTTTATTTTTTTTTTTTATTTTAATTGTCAAAGCCGACGTTTCGACTTGCTTTGCAAGTCTTCATCAGGGCTAGAAGAACATAGTAGTCATGTAGTCATTACATTGTAGTCATGTAGTCAATGTAGTCATACCTTGTTGCTTGTTTTCTGTTCTTCTAGCCCTGATGAAGACTTGCAAAGCAAGTCGAAACGTCGGCTTTGACAATTAAAATAAAATAAACATTTTGTTTTGATTTGCTGAGTTCATTGACTGCCTACCCTAACCAACTACATCTCCTATATATAATTCACAGTCAACTATACCTTATGAATAGTAATACTAAATATGTTATAACTATAACATGATACTTCTTTGTTCTTCATAGCACTATATTTAAGCATTTTATTTTCAAGATCCATTCTTTCTTTTAATTTATTTTTGGCACAACTGTTCATATTACTTATTTTATGACAAATTAATTTATTAGAAAATATATATCCACTTCCAATTATAAATTTGTTTCAAGAAATAGAACTAAACATTGAAAACATCAGCACTAGTAATAATTATGTTAAAAAAAGTTATAGAACTATAACAAAAGAATTCATCTTTCGAAGTACCAAGTCATTTATAGGATTCTTAAAATAGGGAGAAACTAGAAAAAGTGTTTAAAAATACAAAATGTATATATTTTGTTTGTTACATACCTATTACCTATTATAATAGTATAACTTAGTTATAATAGTATAACTAGTACTTTATTATATAAACCAAATATTTCACTATTTAAGCTAATTTTACTGATATTTAAATTCAGTTATTAATAAAAAAAAAAAACATATTTTAGGCTAGCTTTTATTTTCCATTATATTAACTTAATTACCTTTCATCCATATTAATTTAATATTATATTCACACCTTTCTTCAACTTCCAGCAATCAATGAATGGGTTAAATAAAAAAAAAGTAATGTGACATTGTGAGAAGCATGAGGTATTAGTTTATAATAATACAACAAATTATTGATTGACAAATTCTAGATGGAATTTTATATTATGTAAATCATTATACATTTCTTTAGTAATATCTAGTTATTTATATACAATTTATATCTAACAGTTGTTATATGATTTTGAAATGTTATACTTCTTTGTATTTTTCTTTTTTCATATACATTAAAATATAACATCAATACAATGATTATTAAAGATATTTAGATGCAGAAAAGTGGGAAAACCTCGCCTGCGGTGGGTATATAGTGTGGCAGCAGATGCGGAGAAAATGCTAAGAATAAGAAATTGGAGAGCAGCAGCTCAAGACAGAGAAGTTTGGTGGCTCTGAGTAAGAGGGGCCTTCACTCTTCACGAATTGTAGTGCCAGCGAACAACAGTGATTATTACTCATTAATTTTTTCAATCCTGAACAATATTTTCTCACTTGGAATACTTCCAAAAGCTCTATTCATAAATTTAACTGGAAGTTTGGTTGAAGGAGATAACTTGGCAGTATAGTTCATGAGAAACAAAGCAAGACCATATTTTATAACGAGCATTGCATACCTCATAGCTGAAAATAAAAATTATTTATTACATTATATTAGTATTTTCCTTCTTATAGGTTATATGGTACAGTAGTTAGCATTATTATCATGAGTCACTAGATAGTTACTAAATTATTCTTAAGTACAAAGGTTTTGGTCTCCTAACAGGAAACAAATCAAACTTAATTTGTAAGGAAATGATATTCATGAACTCACAATCCTAAACTATAGAAGATAAGCATAAATATTCGCAACTGATGATACTAGAGCCTGCCTACTATGTAAAGGTAAAGTATAACCGCTACCACTCCAGCAATTTTGTTTTATAGATATGGTAGTAACCTAATTAAACCCATTTGATGTCAGACATAAGGTGATGAATTGGCAATACATTCAACGAAAAGACATGTTCAAATCATTAGTATATCAGATGTGAACTAACTTGTAACTTTAAAAGAACTTAAAACAGCTCAACACAACTTTGAAAACTCTTGTCATGAAAGCTAACTAGCATGCAGACTTCAGTCCGTACAGCGATACTTGTGCAATGAAGAGTTTAGAAACCTAAGAAAAATACTAAGGAAAAATTTTAATGCTGCTAGAAAAATTGGCTTTTGGGACATGAATTATATAACCTTATACCTTGTGGGATACTAAAATTTGGTCAAGTCTAGAGGAGTATCTATTTTTCAATTTGTCTATTGTTTTGCTCAAAGCTTCATAGAAGATGATATTTACAGTAGGCTTATTACAATATACAAGGATAGCCAAACAACAATCAACGTCATGAAAAATGTTAGAACCAGATCTAGGATGGTAGAAAACTGTAAGGCTTAGTAATAATATAATTCTACACAAAATAGTGATGAGTGAGTAGCCAAACATATGGGAGCTTTTAGCAATGAAAGATCTGACGAACTAACATTGATTAGCTTGGACAGTACTCATCTAGCACCTGAGCCCATATGTGGTATCAGCATAAATTATGCTAGGAGGATAATTGCAACAAGGTATGGCAAGCTTCTCAATACTGGATAATTAAGAGACGATTTCACTCAAAATTGTTTCTGAATAGATATTGCAACAGGTGCACCAAACTAATCTAGTAATTTACGAACCTAACTTAAAAAGTCTGGCAGTTGAGTAAACTGGACACTACAAACTGAATAAGTATCAATTCCGGATGAAGATAAAAAAATTTCAACTCTACAGATACTGCAGGATGAGGGTAAAAGAGCATGCCATGTTTTATGCATAGTTTCATACCCGTTAGTAATATAAAGATTAAAATCCCCAGAGACTTCAGACTGATGGACCCAATGGAAATCCCATGGCTGGCCTAGGCAGGTTAGTACAGGGCACAATGAGCTTTTATGATCAAAGAGCTCATTAAACTGATTAAAAAAAAAATGTTTTCTTGCACCAATACAAATATATATATATATATATATATATATATATATGGTACTATTTACCCACCTATACACATTCTGGGACCTTCCCCAAAAGGAAGAAATGTTCCTGGTTGTGGTGGTTCTTCAAATCTCTCAGGCTTGAAGCTTTTTGGATCAGGATAAAAATTTGGATCCATGTGGATTGCTGTCACAGGAATGTATACATATTCTCCTTTTTTTATAGTGAATCCATTTGGTAATGTGTAATCTTTTGTGCACACCCTAGAAAGGAAAGGTACCAATGGATAAATCCTCTGAGTTTCTGAAAGAAAAGAAAAAATAAATGTTAAGAATAAAGATCTGAACATTATATTATTAATTGTGTACCGTTTAAAATCATTCTAGATTTGTGATTTATATAAGCCAAAACTAAAAGGAAATGTGGTTGTTAAAATTAAAAATTATTGTGTAACAATGGAAAAAAGTCATGAACATCTCAAAATTAGATTTATATCTAATGCAACCACAGAACTCAATAGCATGAAAAAGGAAACAGACTAAATGGATACTTTATATTATTGCCAAGAAACAGTAGCAATTATGGTTCCTATAAGACCAAAATGCATTGAATCATATTACTATTAATGCGTGCAATAAAAATAATAAGTTAGTTAAATATTAACTTCAAGCAATGTTATTAATTTGAATTTTACCTTTGACAGTTTGCTCTAAATGTTTCATATTTTTCAAGGCCTCATAAGAGAGACCACCATTCAACTTCACTTGTTCCATTACTTCCTTCCTTAAAGCATCCTGAATTTCAGGATTCTGACAAATTTCTAGCATTGCATATGTTAACAAAAGAGCTGTTGCTTCAAACCCAGCAATTAAAAATGATTGGGCTTGTGCTAATAAGACATCATCAGTTATTTCTAAAAGCAAAAGGCGAATCATTTAAATCACTAGAATTTGATATTTAGTATTATTATCTTGCAAAAATATAAGAAAAAAACCAACCGAATACTTCAGTAGTAGCATTATCCAGCTCATTTTTTAAGTAATCATCAGTGGAATCCAATGTTTTCAATTCAATATTTCCTTTTTCCTTCAGCTGCATCATCATTTGAACAAAGTCATTTCTTTGAATGCCATTCTTTTTTCTATAAGCAATCGCGTTCCTGATAATGTCACAAAAATAATCCTGCACTGACTTTGGTATAAATGATAAACCAAATTTTTTTTGTAATACTGGAAAACAAAAAAATAACCAAAGCCTGATTAGATTCTTAATACCAGTGTCGTTTATTTTTTTGCCCTTTACTCTAAATTCTGACTGTGGGTTTTTCAAGACTCCTGGATTTATTCCAAAAGCAGCAGACCTGAAATCATGGAAGGAATATAATACTAATACAGTTTTACATTAGTAGTAATATACTATGAAGTTGATATAGATGCAAAGTACACAATTGGGGAAGAAGGCCTGGTTAATATACTCAATATTAACCATTATTACTGAATTTTATACTAAGAAAACATAGCTATTAATTTATCATTGGTTATTTAACTAATTATTTATGTAGATTATGGAATACTGAAACATCAATAACACCATTTAATGTTCAAAAATAGGATCCTGGTGTACCTTTCTTGAATTACCCAAGTTGAGATTAAGCTATATAGAAAAGAAATGATAAAAAAATTGATATGGATCCAGAAAAAATAAACTACATCCCATGTTGGAAGAGCTAACCCATCTTGGTTTATCTAACCTCATCCCAATGGTTTCGGTTTCTATTTTATTAGAGAACTACATTTTTGACTAAACACTAATACTGTGACAAGCAATTAACAAGGCAAGGATATATCTACATCTTTACTCTATCTCATTTTTTGCTTTACTGTTACTTGCAAGTTTTATTTTTACTAGTTTAACAAATCTGTATATAGCTTTATATAAGCATGATTTGTAGAAGCACGGATACTTTCTCAAACACTCATCTCTTGAGTCGAGACCTCCTTCATCAACTTAAACCATGGTCCCTGTCATGTCCTGCCACTCTCCAGCCATGTTCTGCAAGAAGAGCCCCAGCATTGCACTTGATCAGAGTTTCTATCATAGGACAAAATATTCATTGAAAAAAGGTTCTAGCCACCTCACTGTCATTCCTCTCTAATAATTCCTGTTATGGCCATTATGGTTCTGTTAACTCGTTTTGTCCCATGAATTTCGATAAGTTCTTGTTGTTCTATTATCAATAAATTCTTCAAGTACATTTATAATAAAAAATCTCTATAAAATAATGTAAATTGCTAAAATACAACAGAAGTTGTTATTCCATTGTCCCTCTACTCAAGATTGCTCAAAATATGCAACAAATTTGACATAAAATAAATTGGATTTATCACAGCCAACCAAAAGATAAATATATAATAATAAAAAATAGAAAATATTATTTGCTTCTTCCATACTTACCCAATGATATCCATAGAAAATAAGCCCATTGCCTCTCTTATATCGATGTCCTCTGCTTTATTCTTATCCATGTATTCTAATAAATTATCCCCAACTTCAGACATGACATCATACATAGTTTTTAGTTTTCCAGATGTAAACAGAGGAGTTAACTTTGTCCTGAGTAAGAAATTGATATTGACAAATTTACTAAATATATATATATATACATACACCTATTGTATATTTAGTTAAGTCTTGAAATAAACCATAACAGTCACTGTTTTCTAAATTTTGAAGGTCTGCTCCATAAAATAAAACGATAATTGTAGATGTTCAAGTGAGGCAAAATATATAGAACAAATTAATATTTGATAATAACTGATTGTGATTAAAATACATTATTTGTTTCAGAATGCTTTCATTTACTGTATTTTTTTAATTAATTAATTCAATGCATAAGTTTTTACTTCTTTGTTTTATTTAAATTGATTTTGAAACAAACAATTTTTACTTAAAGAATAAAAAAAAAAAACATAATAAAAAAATAAAGGCATTTAGATTTTTTAGAAAAAGTTTAAATATTAATTTTACTACATTAAAATTACCTGAATGCTCTCCATTTATTGCCATTCATGACAAAAAGTTGGTTATCTAAAGGATTCTTCTCTTCATTTACTTCAAAACCATGGTCAACAAAATGACCAAAATCTTTTACCAATACTTTTACAACCAAGTCATGATCAAGTATAAGAAGACGCGGAGTCGTGAATTCATAGTACCTTTGAAAGTCAACAACAAAAGAATTAAATACATTGTAAATTTTTATTTCACAAGCAATATATACATATATAGTTTTCAAATTGTTTTTGTTGGTATTAATATATTCCAAGAAGGGTAGGAAGAGCTGTTTTTTTAAAAATTATATGATAACTTCTATACAGGTTTTATGTAAATATTCTAAATATGTATACATATATATAATTTTAAAATAACAAGCTATGAATCTACATATTGGTTATTTTCCAAAGATATAAGATTTACTGAGACATTTTTACTTACCCAATCACTGGTTCACCTGGATATGCATTGTAAAGGTCTTCCATAATGTCACCAACATTTTTCTTATTTAATACCACAGGTAAGCAATTGCCAATGAATGGAAGACCTGGCATACACTTCACTCCTTTTTTTTCCCAATACTTGCTTCTATTATATGCCCAGTTGATTATGTAAGCTAAGGCTGTTATAGTTAAAATAAGAATAGCTATTCCAATCATCCTAAAAAAAAAAGATTATTTTGTCATAAAATATATTTTTTATTTTTTATAGATTGAATGGTTATTCAATTTAGCAAACAAATAGAATAATATCCCTAGAAGTGTAGATGAATTTGTAGGAAGCGGAGATCTAGTGCTTCTTTACCTATTGTTTTTGTATTGATCATTGACTTTATTATTTTCTATATAAATCTTATCAAACCCTGAGGAATAAAGAGGAGATATTTTATCGGTTACTAGGAAAGTTAGTAATAACAATATTACTTATAGATTTAGATGACCTAATAATTTTATGTTGACAATATTTAAACTAATTATAACATATATAAGAAGATCTAAATTTAGGCTTAGTGGTAAGATTTAAGGAATAGAGACATCTTTAACAGTCAATGTTGTCCTATTGAAATATTTTCAAAATATCAAGGAGTACACAAATGGCACTACAATTAGTTAGTGACAGAATTAAATAGTAAATAAGTGAGGTGAGAGGAAAAGACTAACTACTTAATACAGTCACTTCTCTACTTTTATTTTCCGACCAAAAGCTAAAAATGAGTGAGGATAACTCTGACCAAGGAAACATTCTGCCGATCGCTGATTTTGATCCAAATGTTTTTGGTGATTCTTTATTAAACATAATTTACAGATATTTGCTTGGTGTCCATTTTCTGCTTGGAGCTAATAAAAAAAATAAAGAAAAACCAAACATATCCAAACCAAAGGAAAATATAAACATTAAAAAATCATTGATTTTTGTCAGATGAATTTTTAAAGATGGTGAAACTCATTGAGTAAACAAACTTTATAGATTTTTTCACCAAAAAACAAATTTTGATTTAACACATCCAAAATTCCTAATGTTTAAGTTAAAATTCAAAAAGTTTATGAGGTTTCAAAGAGGGGAGAAAAAACTCATTCATGGTATATCTTAATTAAGTTTTGAGGATTGCCCTTGATAATTTTCATATAACAATTAACCAAGTTTATCAGAAATTGTATATTTACAGTCAATTTTATATAGATAAGGAATGGGAAACTGCACCGTTTTTTATTAAAACATTCTCATTTAATAGTGATTCTAGTACCTGAAAATAAACATATTTTGAAATGAATTTTAATTTTATCCGCATGAATTGTTTTTTTTTTCATATTTGTTCAAAGTTTTTATTTTATTAACTTTTATGTTATTATTTATATTTATTTTTAGGTTCTAAAATTTTTTTAATTATATATTATTGTATATTAAAAGGAAAAGTCAAAAATGACAATGGACCCTGAGCAGCTTTTAGGTCAAATGAATTTTAAAAAACGTTTTGGAAAAGTTAATGAATGTACGAATTATTTGTAGAATATTCATAATTAAATAAAAAAATTGCAGGGATCATATAATTTATGTTTAGTAAAAACAAATGATATAGATAACTAAAAGAATATAATATAAAAGTATTTTAAATATATTATTTGCTTGATAAGCCGAAAGAAAATTACAAGTGGCATATGAATAAATTAATAAATTTAATATGTCATACTAGTTTACTCTAACAAACTAGTTCGCTCCTGTCTCCAATTATAATTCCTTACCTCTATTAACTAATTAATTTACCTTATTTTTTATTTTGTCAACTTTGTTGTATATTTTTCCTCTTGTGCTCATTACTTGATGGAATGCATAAATATAAATTAATAAAAAGTAAATTTCAATAAAGTTCAATTTTAATTTTTTTTATTAAAGCGATTTATCAACGTCCAATTGTGTTTATGAAAGAAATTTTCATCAGCAGTCTATAGGCCTGTGGAATATACTATGTGAGAGAAATTTCATCTCTAAAATTGTTTTTGTAAATCAAAAAATTCTCTTGAATTTCATAACTTTATAAACTGATGGAAGATGGTAGGTTAAGGATCCTAATCAATGCAAATTCATATAATTAGGGTGGTCTAACAATTACATAACTAAATTTATAAGCAAAAAAATCTCAATTTTGCTATTAATTTTTAATACAATTCTTTTAAGCTAGCACAATGTATATTCATATGGGTAAAAGAAAACAAAATTGACTTTTCCCAAGCAATTAAGGAACATTGACATTGGATTAATTGTTGGCATGACCCTATGATTCAAAACAAAATGTAAATTAAAGCCTTCATCAATATTTCTGAAAAAAATAAAAATGGTTTTTTTCCAAGTTAGACTATTAGGAATGGTGCAAAGCCTTGAATGTAGGTCATGACTACATTATCCTGAAAACATGGCACATAACCAACATACTTGTCTACCATAGGAAAAGAGGCTTAACTAAAAAAGTCCCAATCTTGTGTGAGGAGCACCTTAGCTTAGCTTGCTTGTCTGGGGAAAAAACCTTAAGACAGCTATACTTCAAGTATGTAGGTTTTATCCACCGGGATGATGTATCCTGAGATCATTTTAGATCTTCAGCAGCAAATTTTTAAAAAAATGACGTTGGATGACATATTTTCACAGGAGATGGAGAAATACTTTTACACTAAGCCAGCCTCATAATACGCTGAGATGAACATCCTCTGGACCATCGCCAATCTGCCTTCCACTGGGTCATCAGTTTAGGTATATATCTCTAGCCTCTGCAGGCAAATAATCAGTGAAGACAGTGGCACAGAACCCCTTCTCCAGCCTCCTTAAAGCTGGACTTGATTCTGATCTTGGAGAGAATTCCGTATTTAGCCAATAATTAAAGATTATTTTTTAAATTTTAATGTAGTGGATAATGTTCATAAAATTAACCATTTTCGATAGCGTCAAATCTTGAAGCACAACCTGTCTATAGCAGCGAAAAGATTCAGCAGAGGGTTGACTCAGGTCCGTGCCAAAAGGGGAGAGTGCAGTTCGTTTCATGGAACCTTCCTCATTGTTGTCCAGTGAAGATAATCGCTGTGGTACTTTGTCTTAATGACGGTGATGGTTGCCAATTCATGGGTAGTTGTCTGATCACTTTTATACGTAAGGACTGCGAAAGTTCCCTTTAGGGTCAATGTACCCAGAATTCCCATGTGCGGGTTGCGAAGTGATTCTTTGTGTATTCTTAGACGATTGGTTCGTCAAATTGCTGTAGGTTAATCATTTTTTGTATTATTTTACATGTAAGTAATAAAAATTACAATTCCCTTGAACTTATAAACGATATGTGTAGAATGAGAAAACAAATAGACCCTATTAAGTAAACAATATGTTATCTTGAAGAGTTTATATCACGTTGTAGTGTAATGTCTAGTCTAAACAACTGCGTGTTGAGAGTTGTTTACAACTTAAAAAAAAAACTTGCACATGAACTCTGTTACATCTGACAAAGAATTCTCTGCGTATACAAATTACAAAAGTTATGTTTTTCCGAAAAAATATTTAATAATAAAATTCACAGACATTCATTTGAGACAGTTCATTCCTAACATACTTAGTTTTTTTACAAAAGTCCTTGTGCATAAGTATAGCCTTATTGCAGATTGCATTTTTAAAATATTATTGAAGACTACTCTTCAAAGTCCATGGTTTTCAACTACTTTCACCCATCTTTCTGCCAGTAATTGGATTTGATGCCGGTATCACTCCTCTGGTTTTTTGGCAAACAATTATTCATGTACAATTTTAAGGTCTCGTTTAAAAAAAGAGTCCTTGATATAATCAAACCATAACCTAATGATACAATGTTTAGGCTGTTGTACGAAGGATGAGATAAGACGTTTACTGTTTGCAGTTCCGATATTTTTTTGCCAAACGAGAACGAAGTGCGGGGCATAATTGTCTTGTGAAATAGCTTGGTTCCCGTTTACCAAAGTCTTTAAACTGCATAAAATTTGTCACGCTATTAATAGAAAAAGTTTGAGTTCGCTGCCCGACCATCAGGGAAAAGCTGAGAATCCAACATGTCTATGAAGTTTTACCGAACACAAAGCGTCACTTATTTTCTTGAAACCAATCAAAAAGTAACATTGACTCAAATAGTAGTAACAAAAACATTCTTATAGGGTTATGACAGTTGGAATTCAAAATTGTGTTCATGCACAATGACGTTTGTAACAACCTAGTACATATCCTTTTTTTATTTAATTTCTTGCTCAAATTTCAGACAGCTTTTCATCACTTCTTGCTCTCAAATCTCCTTTTTTTATTTTACGTAAATGCGGCTCATGAATCTTGTTGATATTATATTAGAAGAATTGATACAAGAAAATATTTTAATTAGGTTATATAATTTAAACAATAACCACAAGTTCGTTAATAGAACGAGCTCATGTTGTTTTTGATTGATGTTTTTTAACAATCTTTTGTCCAATAGTAAATAAATTTCGTTTGAGACTACGACCCATTGGAATCGACCCTGGAAGCTCCTATTATGAAGTAACAAAACAACCGAGAAATTATTTATTGCATTAGTGAAAATAAAACTTGTTTTTCATGGATAAAACAAAAATTAGAACGCTTTGAATATGAAAAAATCTGGCATATAACAATATAACTCTCTAAGAAAATAATACAATGTGAGTCGTCACATCTATTCAATGCTAATCCAGATGCGTTTAGTAAGAAATAATATTTTTTGATAGGTAAAAATTTAATAAGAAATATGTTTTGTAAACGTTTTTGTTATACTTTTATTTATTAGATCGCACAGTGGTTGAGAGGCCGAACAAATTTTTTCTGGTGTATCCCAAAAATTATTTATTTATTTTTTTTGTATTTATAAATGGGTCCTCCTCTAAAAAATTTAGATTTTAATGTCCCCGCCCTTACGATCCATGTTTTAAAATTAAAGTAACAATTTAACATAATAAAGTCGGCCTAAACGTGTCGGAAAACCAAAACCAAATACAGAGGTCGTATACTGTTGGAAAGGGCTTCTCAAGAACAATGGAATGGTAATAATAAAACCCCATATAACCGAGTCAAGTAGTGCCGGGAACGTAGAAGTTCCTGATCAGCATTGTTATATACTTCTTACCGCCATTAATGCACAAAGATTGATCGCGCATTCAGAAGACATCTCTACCGATACAATCATCTAACGATTTGATTATTTGGCAATTAGCGAAACTTTGATGGAAAATTCCATGCCAGTGAATGTGCCTAGCTTTGATCTGAGATCATATTGTAATACCGCTAAAAACAGACACATTGCAACTACAAAATCGGTAGCGGTACCATCATCATCATCAAGTCGCAAAGCCGGCGGAGTCGTCATATACCGCAACATCAATAGCTTCACTGATTGTAATAGAGTTAACAGTGGCATTTCGGAAATTTATTTGGAAATGAAAGATGAAAAACTTGGTGATGTCTGTCTAGTAAAGGGCCAATGGCATCTTCAAATTCGTACTCGGATGTGTGTATATCCCCCTGCGCAAAGCGTTAGCAGAAATTAAACTCTTTATGTTTCGATTGTCATTAAAATATTTCAAAAACGTCCCTAAAATTATACCTTCTGAGACTTTAATGTTGATGTCTCACAAAACCGCTCATTACCCGACTTCATGCTCAGCGAGTTCAATTTGTCTCATATTGAAACTTCTCCAACGTTAGGTAATACCTGTATTCATGTTTACCAGAAATCTTGATGTAACTTGTATGCCATTTGTGTCATACTTTTCGTACCACAGACCTATAATTAATATAGTTGTATTGATTTTGTATTGAGCAAGGAATTATTTGTTTCCTTGCTTTTATCCTAAATACATATATAAAAATATTTTATTTAAAAAATATAACCCGTTATATAAAAGTATTCACGTACAACACACGGCCGTGTCCATTACACAGCCACTCCTCATTTTTTTATAGTAAATATAATAATAATCCAAATATTAAACAAAAAAAAGTTCAATAAATATATTTATATATAAAAGTATATTTTTTAGTTGATACCTTTCGAGAGCCGCTGCCCCCAACAGACCTAAAACATATAGTTTCACTTTTAATACATTATTACATGAAATTTCCAGCTGCATCTGCAATTGTATTTTTTTTTTCAACTTCTTCGTTTTATTCTCAACTTATAAGAAAAAGCTCATATATAATACAAAATGAGTTTATTAACACTTCAAAGAACGATTTCCAGGTTTGATTTTCCTTAATGGATAGACTTGATATCTCTCATCCACAACCAACTGAGGCCTGGACTTTATACCGTTGTTGTACCTGTTTTTCACTTTCCATTTAAATTGTTATTAAAATGTCCATAGATTTTATAATATTGGTTAAGTGGATTTAATTATTTTGTAACAATTTCTTTTATAACTCTTTTTGATCTTGACAATATATCACGTTACACTGTTGGAGATTTCACTGAACTATCCATTTTTTTCAGGTAAAACTTACATTCGTATAAATGTTGGAATGTTAGTTCGTCGCTCTTAACCGCATCCCAGTTTAGTGAGTGATATTGCTTTAAATACTGGTGATTTAGTCCGATCGCTTTAAGTAATTGGATTGGTTTGTAATGTGTCTGTGTGGATTGATTTGTATGGTGTTTAGATTTTATTTATTTTTTGATAAATAAAATCCAATGAATGGATAGTCATTCTTTAATTTATTTTTTGAAATATTTGTCAACATACATAAAAAGAACTGACAAGGGGAGGACACACTCATTCTCTCACGGATCTTGTTGGCAATTTTTTTGGAGGTTCCTGGTCAAATAATATTAGACACGTATTTTGCCGTTCCGACCAATGGGCCCTAGAAGCCGAGAAAAAAAAAATAGCATTAAAATAATTTATTTTTTATCTCGAATTTAAAAAATGGTATCGACATGATTCTTACACCAAGATTTTTAGTTTTGATTACGGATTTAAGGAAAAATACAGTCGCTCCATAGATTTTGGTTTAGGTTAATTAAATACTAGAAAAATAGTTAGTTTTTCAAGCAAACTACCTCTTAAGATTTTTTACACAAAAATTGACATCAGATTCTAATTCAGCACCCTCAAAAACATTAAAAAACGCTTATTCAACAAAATCAAAACATATCATTTTGTTCACCCTCTTCCAGGAAAATGAAATTTTTAAACCGATTATTGGTTGCATACCTTTAAATCGCCATTACTTTCTCATGCAACTCACTGGTTTGTATTGTTGGATTGAGGAGAGTCTCACCTTTCTTTTAACGTACATAAATGTAAAATTCGATCAACAAAAACCTATTAAAAAAATTGGGAAACCCGAAAAACATTTTGATTTTTAACTTGAGTTTGAAACCAGATAGAATGATGAAACCAAATACATTTCAAGCGTATTACCACCCTATATTTTTAGTAAAATAATAAAGTTGATACGTTAAACCATCTAAGCGTAATTCATGTTTTTATCAATTTAAACAAAAGCTGTTTAAGTTTCCTGAGTTTTGTGGGTGCTGAAAAGCAATTCTTGGGCTAAAAAAATATTCTATCACATTTTACAGTGTAAAAGCTCAATATACGTAAAGTGAAGTACGTTCAATATAATTTTTCACAATAACCGACATCGGATTCGAATTCAGCATTCAAAAGAACCCTTAAATACGAAATTTCATCCTAATAGAAAAATAAAAATTTGTAAGCTTCAAAATTTGCCTGACCAATGGTAGGCAACTTTTGTTTAAATTGATAAAAACATGAATTACGCTTAAATAGTTTAACGTATCAACTTTGTTTTTTTACTCAAAATATAGGGTGGTAATACGCTTGAAATGTATTTGGTTTCATCATCCTATCTGGTTTGAAACTCAAGTTAAAAATCAAAATATTTTTCGGGTTTCCCAATTTTTTTAATAGGTTTTTGTCCATCGAATTTTATATTTATATACATTAAAAGAAAGCTGAGATTCTCCTCTTTTCAACGATACCAACAAGTGAGTTGCACGAGAAAGTATTGGCGATTTAAAGGTATGCAATCAATAATCGGTTTAAAAATTTCATTTTCCTGGAAGAGGGTGAAAAAAATGATATTTTTTGATTTTGTTGAATAAGCGTTTTTTAATGTTTTTGAGGGTGCTGAATTAGAATCTGATGTCAATTTTTGTGTAAAAAAAATCTTAATAGGTTGTTTGCTTGAAAAACTAATTATTTTTTTAGAATTTAATTAACCTAAACCAAAATCTATGGAGCGACTGTATTTTCTCTTAAATCCGTAATCAAAACTATAAATCTTGGTACAAGAATCATGTCGATATAATTTTTTAAATTCGAGATAAAAAATAAATTATTTTAATGCTATTTTATTTATTTTTTTCTCGGCTTCTAGGGCCCATTGGTCGGAACGGCAAAATAGGTGTCTAATATTTTTTGACCAGGAACCTCCAAAAAAATTGCCAACAAGATCCGTGAGAGACTGAGTGTGTCCTCCCCTTGTGAGCTGAATTCTAATGCTTTAGTTAGCAGCAGTGTTAGTCCAAGATGTTAATCGTTTCCTTCTCCGTAAGGCCATTGTTTTAGTTTATCTGTCCATCTATTCAATAAAATTGTTAAGAATTTGTACTGTAAATATGCCTTATATTGATTATATTATTTTTTTAATTCTAGGTATAGGTAATGTATATTATGTAATCAATAAAGTAATTGAAATGATATAAATAATAAAATAGTTATTATTTATTTTATTGATTGTTAATCATTCTATTTATCCATCCCAGTTTATATAATATGTAAATAATTTCGTTTGGTTGCATGAATTCGTCCAGATACAGTGGTAGGTAAATTTAATACTTCGGTCCTGATTACCAATGAGTGAACATTAAAAATCTCGATTAAATGAAAAATGATTGGAGGAAGCAGAACTGCACCAAAGGAATAGTTTGTTTGTTTATTTCGTTTAACGTCACTTTATGCTGCTATGGCTAATCGGACGATTCTACGGTGGGAGTCCTAAATTTTTGCCTATCCAGGTATAATTAGGATAGGGATCTTTAACGAGTACCTGACATCGCACAGGCTCGGGACCCCCATTTTACGTCCCTTCCGAAGGACGGCATAGCTAAGGATTTTTTACTCCCTTTAAGAAATCCTAAGGTCATCTGCCGGGCTGCGAACCCGCGATCTTGGGTTTAGTAAGTCGCTATGCTAACCACTACACCACAGGTGACCCCAGCAAAGGAATAGTTAACAAATGAAACATTTTATGTCAGAAACATATTTATTTACCTCCAAAAATAAATACATTTTAGATTTACTTAAATAAATTCAGTTTTTAAATTGAATATTTTTGTTTAATATAATTTTTACTACTTTATTTTTTTCTATATATTTTAAATAATGTCCACATTGGTTAATTTGTTAGTTTCAGTTTTTGAAAATGTTTAATTTACAGAACTTTTTTTTCGAGGTATCAAAATATGGCTTTTTAATATTTTAGAGTTCTTTAGAATTATTGTGTTTAAAATTGTCTACTGCGTCAGAGCATGCTAATGGAGTTCAATTAAGAGATCTAGGAATCAAATGTGCTGTGTGAAGCAAGGCGCCATAGATAGTTCAGCTCCAAGCTATTTTTTTTTTTTTTTTTTTTTTTTTTTTTTTTTCAACAGTCAATGTCAAGTATTAGATTATACGTTGGCGTACATTTCTTCATTTTATGTTTTATTTAATTCAATTCTGAACTGAAATTTCTTTGTTTTACAAAATTGTGACTACATTTTTCTTGTCAAAATAAGAAAAAATATTTTTTATTATTTCCTTCCAAAGCAGCTGTCTCAGCTTTGTCTCATTAATTTTTTTTTTTTAACATTGTAAAATACCTTATTTATTTATATTTGAGTATTTTTTAACCAGTAATATTATACAGGTTCAACACTGATATGTTTCAAACCCTGAAAGGAAGATTTTTCTGGATACTTACCTTATATAAGTTCTTTTTTGTGTGTGTGATAAATGGAACCAACATCAATGCTATTGCCCTAATATAGCAATATAGGCTTTCTAAGAACATATTTTATTTCAAGTTTATTAACACCAGAAAAGGATCCTGTCTGTTTAAAGAAACTAGCTCCTACTATGAAATACAATCTTCAAATATTATTACCAACAAAATTGAAGGTATTACATAAGAGATAAGAAACTCCAAGGGAAAATTCCACAACGGGAAATATAATCTGTTTCTTGGACTGTAAACATTTCTAATGATCCGGTTGGAAAATTTTTAGATAAAATTAAAAGCCTTACATCCGGGAAATATAATAAATAATTAATTTAAAATGGATACCATTCTATGGAGGAATCACCGCCTTATGATCTAAGACCTTGTCCACATTTGAAGATAAAAGTCTCTTGAATGTCAATAGACGGTCTTGAGACTCAAATGTTTGTCTCTCGACCATCGCATAGGAAAGATGACAGGCTGCTTATGTTGTCTGTCAGGTCTTCCATTCCGGTCGGAAGACAAAGATTTAGTGATTATGGTCTTCGAACAGTCTTTAAACGAGGTATTAGCCTCGTGAATATCGAAGCAAACATTCAAAAACAATCTAGATACATTGTTCTAAGGCCGAAATGATGAATTAAGATTCCTTTTGTGAACAAGGCCAAACAGATCCAGATCCAGAAATAGATCCAATATAGTACAGACCATCTCTTTGATGAGTTCGATTAATTTTTTAAGTATATAAGAGTGGCTTTATAAACATTATCTGTTAAAGCATAAATTAGGTTTTACAATAATAGTTTTATTAAATATTACTGTGTTGTTAGAGACTAATACTAATGACTATGTATAAAACTTTCGTTGAAAAAAAAATCAAATAAGAAATATGAAAATGTCTTGAGAGTCAAAATAGTACATTTATAACATATTGACTTTTATTTATTTAGAATTTTAGTTTATTATTACAAATTCTTTTCAATCAGAATTTAAATTGTTAAAAACATTATGAAAATCGGTTTATTATTCCATACCCGCCAATTAATGATTTAAACAAATAAAATAAAAATAAATAAATCAAATAAATATATATCAAAAATAAATAAATATCACTGTACGTTTGCCAAATTATTATCCTTACCTTCTCAGTTGCTAGAAATGACGTCTTAATAAATCAGGGCGCCTAAACGTCCTTCACTATCGCTCAAAACCTGTTCTGTATTCAGTGTTTACTTGAAGAAGTTTTCTTCTCAACTGTTCTGAAATTCTGCGGCGAATGGCTCCGAGGGGGGGGGGGCATACAGCTACTGAGAATAATTACTTCACTTCTTATCATAATGCGGACAGCAATCAAAGCTTTTCTAGAAATACTACCCTAACTAAAATAGGCCAGTTGTCGGATGTATTAAAATAGTGATTCAATTCAATCACTCTACTAACTACGAAAAAAAATACCCAAAAAGATATTATAGAGAAAGGATATAGTTAAATGGAGAGAAATTATATTCTCAACAGTAATACATGTGTAACAAAAAGTTGGCCCGTCTTATGTAGCATAAAGTGTACCGTATTTACTGAGTTTCGTTTGAATTTTCAATTTGTTTTTACTTAATATCAAGGATTTTTCGATAATAAAAATTTGAAACATCACGGCCAACTAAAACTACCCATGACATTCATAGAATAGAAAGGTAAAGGTAGAAGGAAGAGACGAAAACTTCCTACGAAATGGAAAGACAAAGTTGAGGAGCCATGACAGGGCATGTATCAGTTGAAGATGTGATGCTTAACAGGAAGATGGCTTTTTAAATTACTATAGTGCTGATATGTAATTAATATACCCAAACAATTTTACCATTTCTCATTATAATTATTATTTGTTCCATTAACTCCTATTGGTTATCCACCATCTCCATCTGCTACAAATCACAGCAATCCTCCTGATTTCTTGCCATGATTTGCCAACCTGGCCTAATTCCCTCTCTGCAGACCTCTGCCACGTCTCTCTGCCATTTCTTCTTTTTCCCTGGGGGTTGTTCACTGTAGGACAAATTTTTCAATAGCACCATCAGGCTTCCTCAGCCTATGCTCTACCCATTTCCATTTCCGTTTCCTTATTTCTAAACGGGCCAAAAGATGATTGATGATTGTTTTGAGGTTTTTTGTTTAAAATTGGAATATACTGCACCACTAGAAGAGCAAGTTGACATAGGATCTACCCACTTCTCTTAGGGAAACATAGAAGAGCCTATTCTCATGAGGATGATGCATTGAGAAGACAGAGAAAATGTCATTGAAATCCTGCTTTAAAGGATCAGATTTGAATGAAAAATAATTGTATAGTCTGTTTCTATTTTGATTTACAAGTGTTAGTTTATAATGACCTTGTAGATATCCTATTTTTCAATATTTCAGATAACTTCACAAATACATAAATTCAATAAAAATATAATTACACTCATTAGACAATCTCTTATTGTCCCTCATATCTATCTAATTACCTTACATCCAATGTCTATCGGTTATTTTTTTTTAAAGTAAGGCATTGATAAATTCAAGATCGCTCTATCATTTATATACCACAAGGTATCTAAATTGGTAGTAAGTTACTAATAAGGTGAATAATATTTTTAAAGAGTGATAAAGATTTTGGTATATCTTTATTTTCTACATAAACAAATCTCCTCATCCATAGAAATAAAGTATAACTTCAACTTCATTTAATTTATTACTACAAATAATTAATTAACAAATTTTATGTGAAATGATATCAAATTGTAATACATTTATTCTATGATATCTCATTACCAACAGTTTTATTGTGTTTCAGACTGAACAATCTATCATACTTAATAATATTACATTATCAATTCTTTTATTTAAAATATTATATCAATTAAAAACAAATTATTGCTCATTAAGTTTTTCAATATTAAATAGTATTTTCTCACTTGGAATATTTCCAAAAGGTCTATTAACAAATTTAATTGGAAGTTTGGTGGATGATGATAACTTGGCAGCATAGTTCATGAAAAACGAGGCAAGACCATATTTCACAACAAGCATTGCATACCTCATAGCTGAAAATGAAAAATAATTTAATATCTAATCTTTTAACTATTGTATATTTTTTTGTTCTTAAATATGACAGCTCATAGTTTTCCACTCAAATATGACACAAATCACTCAAACTAACAATGTTGTAAGGGATAAACATGGCCAGGGTTGGGAGAAGTGGAACTGGAAGACAAAGGAGTGTTGTAAGGGTAACCATTGCAACATTACATTATTTGCAAAGTATTACAATGTTTCTTCCAACTCTTTCATATTTTTATATAAAGTACTAACTTACATGCTTAAATAACAATCAAAACTGAAATTATGATAATCTCTTTGGTGCAGTGGTTGGTAGGACTATGAATCAATGGGTAACAAGTAAGTTATCCTTAAGTGGAAATGTTTTTATCTACAATTAAGAAACAAACCAAACATACTAAACCTTTTAAACTAAAGAGAAAAAGCAGGTAATAATTTCATTAGTTTTCAATATTGTTTACCAAAGAGGTCATATTGCGATAACCGGGTTTATTGGAGTAAGAGCCACAGATCCAATTCAAAGCCATATGGTACATATCCACCAGTTATAGATAGATCCCACTAAATGAATTTTGAAAGTTCCACTCTGGTCAATATATAGAGTTGCAATCATCTGAGAAAATGATCAAAAGGACCACTTATTTCATTACTTACCCCCCTCCCCTGCCACCAATATTAGTTTCAGAGTTTATTAATAATTCAGGTTTGTTTAAATGATGAGATAATTAAATTTTGAACCTGACTGTTTGATATTAAAATAATCAAAAGATATTTTTCCATTAGAAATCTCACTATCAAGAATCCTAAATAATCAAGAAATTTTCAGAAAAGCCATCCAAGGTTTGAAGCTAGAAAGGATAGAGTTAATGACTGCCAAATATTCACAAAATGAAATTTTTTTTTTTTTTAAACTTGCGATCAAAGGAGCCAACTAATCAGTTAACTACTCAATTAATTTTTTTTTTCAGGTTTGACTTAAAGTTATGTAACTCTTCTCTTTGTACGTCTAAGGAAAAAAATATGTACTATTTACTCACCTATACACATTCTAGGACCCTCCCCAAATGGAAGAAACGTTCCAGATTTTGGCTGCTCTGCAAATCTTTCCGGTTTGAAGCTTTTTGGATCAGGATAAAAATTTGGATCCATGTGAATTGCTGTCACAGGAATGTACACATATTCTCCTTCTTTTATTGTATACCCATTTGGTAATGTGTAATCTTTTGTGCACACCCTAGAAAGGAAAGGCACCAATGGATAAACCCTCTGAGTTTCTGAAAGAAAAGAAAAAAAATATTAATGGTACATTGATAACTACTGACAATGAAATGTATACCATTTAATATTATTCAATGTAACTGTTTTATTTATGCTAAAACTGTACTAATTTAATGATTTTTAAGAATATAATGTGTCCATTTCATGTATTTTAAGGTAATATAATATCAATTGGATGAATTGTTTGCCACCTCTATGAATTATTTTTATTCAAAGACTAGTTTTGAATGTTAAACATTCATCATCAATTCTAAAAATATACTAAAAATTCAAAACATCAGCACATTGCTATGCAGATTATATACGTTACAATTTGAAATATAAGACAAGAAATGAAACATGTTGATACTCACCTAAGGATGCAAAATGGAAGATCTTCTAAAATATGTGGAAAATAAAAGACGCCTATGGGACCCCCTTTACCCCTCCAGACAGACTTTAATTATTTTATATTAAATAAGAAGAAAAAAACCTCTACTCATAAAACTAAATTGTAACTGAATGAAATATCTATGTCATTGACATCATATGCTTATGGTCTAGGATGAACAGACAAATTGATAACATATTTTTTTAAATGGCATAAATGAAATCCATCTGTCAGTCAAATTCACATTAAAATTAGAGAATTAAAACTACAAACACTTTATACTTTGAAATTTCAATAAAAAATAAACAGCATTTATTTGGAATGCATAGGAAATCCACACAAACAGATGTAGTTTCATATAATAGTTCCAGGAGACCTCTAACACGTAAGTTCACAGTCTTTAGTAGCATGATTTACCATTTTAAACATACTGCTAAATGAACAAAATTCTGATGAAGAAATCCAACCATAAGTGTCTAGTGTAATAGCAATAAGAGATGCAGTAAAATTATGATTGACAACATTAAAAAAATCCTTAAAAAAACATTAAGAATAATATACACTTAACAACTCCAGATGAAAAACTTACCCTGAAGAAATACATTTTGATCCCATATTACTTATTTTGGCCCAATATTCACTAATTTGGAAAGGGATTAAGAAAATTAAGTACAAATCCCGCATTTAAAATAGATAAACCATTGTTATCCCATTTCTCTTCACCAAAAGACTAAATAGATCCTTTCCAAAAAAAATGTGTGTATGAACTGTAATGTACTGAAAATGTACTGACTGTAAAGGTAATTGCATGAGAAAACTGGACAATTAGTAAATCAAAGATTAAAAGGACATATGCACAACAATAAGACACAGAATTCTAACTTTTCTATCCATTTAAATAAAAATAACCATAAATTTAACAATGACTCATAAGTAGGACTAGTACTTCACATATAAAATAGTCTAAAATTAAATATTTACAAATCATTAGAAGTAAAAAAATTGTTCAAAACAATTCAGTTTTTAGTTTAAAAGGCCTGATAAATATTTCCAATAGTTATATTTTGAAATTTATTTCTAGGGGGACCAGAAAAACTGACCAGTCATAAGGAAAACCTAAGGGACTGTCCATTTATCTAATTGTAGAGATAAAAATGTACTCACCTAACTACCCAACTCCCTTCTTTTGTCTCTTTGCACTCTTTGCACTTACTTTAGGTCCTATTTCTTCTAGAAATCCGTTTTGCCTCCTTATATGAATATCAACATGTTTGATTTCTAGTCTTACATTTTTAAAATTCAATATATGCAATCTGTACGGCAAAGTGCTGATATTTTGTATATTTCATATGTTTTTAGAACTGATGATGAATGTTTAACATTCAAAACTAATCTTCAATTAAAAAATTTCAAAGCAAATTAATCCTAATTGTATATATACTTCTATACCATCTTGTGTAACTTAGGTAATATGATTTTGATTTTTGTTTAATGTTTTTTCTGTTGGCTCACTGAGTGTGTGTGCGTGTGTGCGTGTGTGTTCATGTGCCTAAGAACATTGATTTGATATATTTATAAATATGTTATTTTTGTATATCATCAATCAGTCTTATTCAGTTTTATTTTACCTTTTATAGTTTGCTCTAAATACTTCATATTTTTGAGTGCTTCATATGTGAAGCCACCATGTAACCTAACTTGTTCCTTTACTTCCTTTCTTATATCAGCCTGAATTTCAGGATTCTGACAAATTTCTAGCATTGTATATGTTAACAAGAGAGCTGTTGTTTCAAAACCAGCAATTAAAAATGATTGGGCTTGTCCTAATAAGACGTCATCAGTTATTTCTAAAAACAAAGGAGAATCACTCAAATGACTAGAATTCAATATTTTTTATAATTATCTTGCATAAATATAAGAAGAAACAAACCGAATACTTCTGTAGTAGCATTATTTAGCTCATTTTTTAAGTAATCATCAGATGAATCCAATGTTTTTAATTCAATATTTCCTTTCTCCTTAAGTTGTATCAGCATTTGCACAAAGTCATTTCTTTGAATGTTATTTTTCTTTCTAATATCAATCACGTTTCTGATAATATTGCAATAATAATCCTGCACTGATTTTGGTGTCATTGATAAACCAAATTTTTTTTGTAATACTGGGAAACAAACGAACAACCAAAGCCTGATTATATTTTTAACACTTGCTTCATTTAACTTTCTGCTCATGACTCTAAATTCTGACTCTGGATTTTTTAAAACACCTGGATTTATTCCAAAAGCCGCAGACCTGAAATCATAAAAGGTGAAATATTAAGACAAGTTTAAGTTAGAATAGGCTATATAATTAATATATATGCAAACTATAAAATTGGGGTAAGAAGGGCTGGTTAACCCACCCAATTCTAACTTGTGAAGGATTATTGAAATTCATACCGTGAAAGCATTACTATTAATTCACTATTGATTATTTTGCTGAAGGTGTTAATGTACTTTGGAATACTCAAACATCAATTACACCATTTAATATTAAAAGATTGAATCCTAATATATCTTTCTTGAATTACCGCAGGTGATCTTGGAAAAGAAATAATAAGCAGTTTGGTTATTTCTAAATGAAGGTTGGGAACAAAAACTGTTTCCGAAAGTAGTGAATGCTTCCATACAGTATGATGGAAGTGATATCCTATTTAGTTGTATACATTGCCTCATCAGAATGGTTTATTACAGAGAACCTCATTCCTTCTTATCTTACATTAAACACGAACCCTGTGCCAAGCAATCAACATGGTAAGCTCTACATCTCTTCTTCTGCATTGCTTCTTATTTCTTGTACTGCCTGCATATTTATTTTTGTAAGTTGTTAGTTAACATAAAGCTGTGTATATTTTGTAAAAGTATCTGATACCCAGTGTGTCAAAATATTCTAATTTCCTGATTTTTCTGTTATTAACCATTAATCAAATCCGAGGCTTATAATATATAGACAAAAACCTCACCAGAGCCACTCTTTCATTCGTCTCTTATATTATGTGTTTTGACCATCTTAGTACTGTATTCGTGTTCGATTCTTTAAATTCAACTAAATTTGTGACTCTCTCAAGACTTCTCAAATTATGTAATAAATTTAACACCAAATAAACTGACAGTTTGTGAATCTTGAAGGATCAGACAAAAAAAAAAAAAATTGTTATTTCAACAAATCTTTTGCGATATTTTGGCAATAATGATAATAGGCATCACAGAAGTGTAAAATATAATATAATGGAGAAATAAAAAGAAAAGGAGTTACCCTTGGAGCAATCTCTATAGTTTTTATTTTCCCATTTTATGATTATTTTTTTTATATTACCTTGATGGTGGCTGCCATTTGTATGGCCAGAATGATGATACAAATAATTTATTAAAAGAACAATTTTTTTTTTGTCATTTATTTGTTTATTACTATGATTCTTCAAACACTCTTATTTTCATCAACAGTAAAAAATCAACATCTTATATTGAAATAAAATAAATTAGATTAATCATAGCAAAATAATAAATTAATATATAGAAAAAGAAAATATTTTTGACTAGTACCATACTTACCCTATAATATCCATAGAAAATAAACCCATTGCCTCTCTCATATCAATGTCAGTTGCTTTATTCTTATCCATGTATTCTAATAAATTATCCCCAACTTCAGACATGACATCGTACATAGTTTTTAGTTTACCAGATGTAAATAGAGGAGCCAACTTTGACCTGGGTGAGAAATTTTAAATTAACAAAATTACAGTATATATGTGTGTATATATATTGTCTATATTCTTATAACAGAAATAAATTCCATTGTTCATTGCTGGATCCAAATAATGATAGAGTATTCTGAAAAGTTATGGATAATTTCGATTTTTAAGTGAGATAACATACAATAAATACAAAATTTTAACATTAGATAAATAAAAATTTCTTTAACATTAATCACAGTGTGTGTTGTATTATGTTTTTATTCACATTTTTTGTTTAGGTAGTTAATGAATTGTGTATGTTTTTACCTCCTTGTTTTAGTAAAATCATTTTTTAAACAAATAATTATTATTTATAAAATGAAAGTATAGTCTGAAAATCTTAAACCTATTACAGGTAGTTAAAAAAAAATGATATTTGATTAAATTTTGATAAATATTTTGTATGTATTTTACTACTTAAAAATTACCTGAATGCTCTCCATTTATTGCCGTTGATGAAAAAAAGTTGGCTGTCCAAAGGATTCTTCTCTTCATTGACTTCAAACCCATGGTCGACAAAATGTCCAAAATCTTTTATCAATACTTTTGTAACCAAGTCATGATCTAGTATGAGAAGTCGTGGATTCGTAAATTCATAGTACCTTTAAAGATCAATATTAAAAAAAAATTAATGAGTTAATTATCAAACTATCATTGCACCAACAATAATACATATTTTTATTAATTGCTGCTTATTGTGTCTAACATCGTAATAGTTTAATTACATAATATTAATACAGAAGAACCTCGATAATCCTACAAGGGTACGCTCGATCATCCGAACGCCGTTTTAAGAAAAATAAAAATTATTTTCTGAAAATCCGTGATTTAGCAGCCAAAAAACGTTCATCAACCTTAGTACAGAAAAGAATGAGAGACTATTTTCCAAATTTTTAGTTTTTTGTTTTCTTTAATTTTTTTTATCTTTCTTACAGCATACATTTTTTGTGTGTACCGTAGTATTTCATAAAAAAAACTATTTACCTTTATCAATAAAACGTGCTTCTTAGTTTATTGGAACTAGTATGTCAGTGTTCATTTTTTGCATACTACATACGATGCCTGGAAAGCACTTTGTTTGGTAATCCGAACGATTTGATAGTCCGAACTACCCCCGGTCCCAATTAGTTCGGATTATCGAGGTTCTATTGTATATTACTTTTACAATTACAAACTATCGAACAACATATAGGTTTCATTTCAAAGATATAAGATTAACTATATAATTTTTACTTACCCAATTATTAGTTCACCAGAATATGCATTATAAAGTTCCTTCATAACCTCACCAACATTTTTCTTATTTAATAATATAGGTAAGCAATTCCCAATGAACGGAAGACCTGGCATACACTTGACTCCTTTTCTTTCCCAATGCTTGCTTCTATAGTAAGCCCAGGTAAATAGGCAAGCCAAGAATGTTGCCAAAATGAGAAAAGCTGTTCCAATCATCCTACAAAAAAAAATTTTTTTTTTTTATTTTTTAATTCTTATGGATCAAATGGTTTGTCAATTTAGCGAAACCTTCAAATAGTATCCCTAAAAATGCAAATGGATTGTTGCAATCTGAGAGTTAGTGCTTCCTTACTTAGTGTTTTTATATAGATCATTTAATTAAAGTGTCACAAATGTTATTTCCTTAACTCATATTGACTTGCAAAATAATTTTGTTCTTTTTATAACAACTTTGGAGATACAGTGAAAATATCTGGTAATATTAAATTTTGTCTTTCGTTTGGGCAGCAAATATGTAAATTTATTTCATTTTAAAAATAAAATACAATCAAAGATAATGAGAATATCTTTAAAAAATATTATGGTTTTAAGTTGGTAAAGGAAATTTCAGGGGGATAATTTACGATTGCGTTATATATGTATACAAATAATAATTAGAAAATTATGTTTGCCATGTAAAAAAAAAAAAAAAAAAAAAAAAAAAAAAAAAAATCCAAATTTTTATATTTACTTAAATGAAATAAAAACAAAAATATACATTTGATTTCAAATTTGATATCTAATAAAACATGAATAAAATTAATTTTAAAACAAATATTTCACTAATCAATATATATATATATCTTAACAGTTTTTGTCACAAATCACCATCAGAATAATATAATATTTAAACAATATTTACTTTTGACATAAAGTTTTCAACTATTAGTGTTTAATTCAAAATAAAAAAAAAAATTAGAGTTTTTAATAATATACTTGATGCAAAAACAAAAATTCTGATTTCTCGATTTAGAATTCAATTCTGGAAACAGTACGTGAGCGGGTTCTTCTGGCTCACACGAGTGCTTATTCACACAAGGCCTTGTCCAAACAAGGACTCAGGATTTTAATTTCACATTTTCCTAGACTATGCGAGACAAATACCCTACCGTCGGTAATCGTCAGTGTTGCGCGATAGGTAATAGGTAATACGGTGTTCTGCAAAGCCGTTTTTTGTTACTTATTGTTTTTCACTTAGAAAGTGTAACTGTTTGAAAACTATTACTGGTAATTCTGTCTGTACTGATACATCCCCTCAATAAAAAAGAAGTAATAATAATAAAGAAAACGGTTACGATCGAAGCCCTTGCTCGAAAATTTTTATACGAATGAATAAAATCCACATCTTGTTTATATATATATAAAAAAAAGAAAAACCGTTCCACCTAGATAATAAGATGGCTCCATTACTATCAATAACAGAAGTTTCCTCAGCCAACTCTACCTTGGAATTGGAATAAAATAAAAATGTGAGAATAAACACCAAACAATGTCTTGAGAAATAAGAGTGTCTTCTAATATAGACATGACAACAAAATTAAAGCCTGGAACAAATCAAATGCTATATTTAGATCATCTCCTACAATAGGAATATTAAGATAAAAACTATGGTGTATTGCTTAACTATAAGCTGGCCTTGACGGTGTTTAAGTGTAGCAATATGGAAAGATTAGCTGCTGCCGGAAGTAAAATAAAAAATTTAGAAAAAAAAAGTACTAGATAGATGTGCCTAAACACACAGAAAGCCAATAATGGAAGTTGAAAAAACTATAATAATTTTTAATTTCTACAGGGGTTATTTGTTAAAAATTGTTTTCTACAATAAAAAAAACAGCCAATAAACAAGTTCTGAATTTAAACAATAAATAATAAACAAGTTGTGACTTGTTTTTACAATAATGATTTTGTCGAATAGTGTTGATTTATTTAAATTTATTACTATATTTTATGAATGGTTATTTATTATGTTTATAAACAACCTAATGTTTATTATTTAAATGATTAAACATTTATGTATATTTCTGTTAAGTTATATCACGAAAAATACATAATAAAAAAATTAAATATCTGGATAGACAAATTAGCATATTTTTAGCCTAATTAATGAATAATTATTTCATTTAAAATTTGATTTCATTATATTATGTGTTATTTATCCATCTTTACAACTGTACAATAAATACGCTAAGTAAATACAATAATACAAGTAAATTTATTCTAAAGTAATTTGAATATATACTAGCGGTTAAATAAATCATAACATAATAATTAATTACTTGATGAGATATATGTGTTTAATATAAATAATAAAAATGGCTATTTGTTCTGAATAGTAGAAGAATAGTTACTAGTATGTTAGTGCGGTTCGATAACGATAAATATTGGAAATGAAAACAAAAAATAAATTAATGAATCAAAATAGTTATCATTGTATATACAACAAATAGGAATCCTTACCTTTCAATTGTTGGTAGTGACGTATTTAACAAAACAAAGCGCCTGAATGTCCTTGAAGGATGCTCCAAACCTCAATGTGTCCTGTTCAGTGGAAATGCTCAACTGTTCTGAACTCCTGTGGTGAATGGCTCCGAGAGGAGGTTTTATTATAGCTAAGAACATTGCATCATATCTTATCATTTCGGCGGGCTGCACTTGTCATTCATGTTTCGTTTCATAATGTCTTGTTCCGGATTTACAAGATAAAAGGAATTTTACTATCCTTTAATGAATATCAAAACTTCAAAAAGGTTTTTTAAATGCTTAGAAGTACAGAAAACGTTGCATTAAAACATTATATAGTTTTCCTTTAATCAGCACATATAAAATTATTCATATTACATGAGAAGCCCAAAATAAGTTGTAAATTGGTCATATTTTGTCCCGAGTCATACAGTTGGGCATAGCCCCAGATACTGCTACTAATCTAGTCGAATTAGACCGAAAAAATATTGGATCGTTTCATATGAAATGTCCGTTATTATTGTTTCTTCTTCTTTTTTACTTTATCTTTCTGCCATCCCTAGTGTAGAGGGGAATCAATCCAACGGAGCCAGTCCGCTGATTTGACGGTGCTCGCTTTTCATTTTCATTTCAGTTTTCCCTCTACTAGCTCCAATTCTCTGGACATGGTCTTCATACATAATCCTTGGGTGCCTCGGGGTCTTTTAACCAGCGGGTGGGCTTTCAGTACCTTTTTGAGTTGCAATTTCTCATCCATGCGACATACATGTCCAAACCAGTATGTCTGTCGTTTATCAAGGGAGATCGGCTTTCAGTCAAGCGTTGGAAACAGTAGAATTTATTTCCGGAATTTCTCCGGAACGGAATGTCCGATATTCAATCTATAAAATTCTTTTTGTATTTAGAAAACACAGAATTCACGCTACGAAGCGTTTTTTTTCTATAAATTCAATAATTAGGAAAATAGAACTTAAAAATAGGTGTTAAATTATTTTTTTTTAAATATGAGGTTATAGCCTGGTGTAGAAACGTTTTCTGAAACGAATGACACATTCCAACTAATCATAGCATGCATATTGCGATCGTAATGTGAAAAATACGAATTTTGTTTACAACCGGATGGAATTGGATCACCGTCTGAAACGGTCTCTTCCTTACCGAAATGACTCTCACATAGGTATTCCTCAATTTGTGAAGAGCCAAAGAAAAATTGAATGATTTTGTTTTCTTGTTATTATTATTTTGTATGTGTCGTTAGATTCAGTTTATTAACAATTCCTTTTTTTTTTTTAAGTAAGAATAAGGCAATTAAAATAAATTTTTCGAATTGACAAAAGCTGAATTAAAGTTTTAATATATAATTTGATAAATTTATCGAATTTTTTATTTGTCTATTTATTACCAAATAAAACAAATGACATTTTGTTTATGCAATCCTTATTTTATTGCGGTTTCTATTGCAAACATTGGCCCTTTTCACTGACTAATTATTAGGAACAAACAGACCTAGCTACAATAATTTGTAAACATTTATTTTCACTTGAAGCGTTTGACGGTCCAACAAGTTGAATGTCAACCGTAGTAATTAAAATATATTAAAAAAACAAACAAAAAACTTTTACTATAATGTATTGTATACTACTTTGAAGATCCGAAAAATTGAAAACTCATGAATTAATAATAGCTGCATAGTTAACTTATAGTTGTGACAAATATGTCTTTTTATAAAGTCAACAAAAGAGTTATTGTCTATTAATTTCAAATAGAGAAAAAGTTTTGTTTACTTACTGCAGGAAATCTAACACTATCTGACCCTTTTCACCGGTAATGTATTACGGACAAATAATATAAATGTTCCAAATAAATTTCATAAGTTACCTTGCCGATAGGTACCTATGTAATTATATATAAATTTACATATATAAATACATATGTAAATTTATTACCTTGTACCTAATATAAATTTAAGTAGCATGTCGGTATATGAAGTCAAGCCCATAGTAGTTATTGGGAAAACCCAATAACAATTGAAAATATTTCCTGCTCAGAACAAATTGTATTTGCCCAATTTTATTGGGTTCGTTTTTTTTTCTTAACAAAATATAAAAAATATATCAAAAATTTGTATGAAATAAATTGAACTGATTCCGGGACTATAGCGGTAGTCAACATGAATCAGAGTCAAACAATAATAATCCCTATACAATTATTGTTTTTAGAACATTTATGAAAGGGATGAACATCGTATGTTCTAAGCTGTTTGATCAAATAACTCGGAAACCGCTACTCTTTGCACATTTTCGTTCTATGCATTAATAAAGGAAATCTAATTTGCAAACAATTTTGATTTATTCATTTTTTTTTTTCAAACGAGTTCAAATGAACGTTTGAGTGAACATTTAATTTAAAAGAGGGTTTGCATAAAAGTTTTAGTTCCTACTACTACTAATATTCGGACCAAATTGTAAAATTACTTACTTTATTAATATTAAAATAAAAAAGCTTTAGTACTTTTGTTTTCATAAAAAATTGTTGAGTTCAAAAAATTATATAATTTGATACAAGATCATAATGGTTTGATTATATTGCACTGATTAGAAATCTATATATCTAATATCTACAATAATTTTACAATGTAATGTACAACGTTTTTTCGTAATCATAAATTATTATAGAACTACCAGTGAGAAATTACACCAAAACCCCAGTCAAATAAGGATTTCACCTCGGAAAGGAAGGAATGAAGCTAAATTTTTGGATATACCTTTGTTTTGACATTCTAAACAAGGGGTTGAAAAGTCACCTTTACCTTCCAACGACTCCTAACGAAGCTGTGAAGTCAAAAATAGTCGCATATTTTATTTGTAGAATACTCTACACCCCTCATTTCAGCACTCTGAATGGGGTCGCACTTCTCCGTGCAATCAAGATTTTTCAAAATTTTATTTTATAAATTTTATGTATTTATTTATTGATTTTATTTGAAAAAATGCAATTTCAGATCGGACAAACAGTTTTGCAGTTATAGCAAAAAATATGCAAAAAACACTTGGATTTCATAACAGTAAGCGGTTTTTAGTGTGCTGACGTGGGTATTTTACGGGACTTGATCAAAATTGTTGATTTTGATTTGTTTGATATTGGTTCTGTTGATTTTTATAGTACAGGGGTCTTAGGCCTAAAGAGGCTAACTTTTCCCTCAGTAGGTGGCAGGTATATGGAGTACAAGAAAACATATAATAAAATGAAAACGAAACTTCAAAAGGGGCGCTGCGGTGAAATTTCCCACCGGAGATATGCGGAATGAATGTAGTGATAAACAAAAAAGAACCACCCTGTTCTATGATATATAAATAATATTTGGGTTTTAATTGAATTTTTAAGTAGGCTATGTAAAACATCTATTGGATAAAATGCAGTTGTTACCAGGCAACGGTTTGATGAATGAAGCAGAAAAAAAAAACTAGGTTTTTAGTAAGCATGAATCTCACACTTTTTCACAATAATTTTTCTTGGCGACGCACAGTGCTTCGACAATGGACAAAAATCAAAAATCGAAGTATTTTTTATCGAGCTGTTTACCTTTTGATATTCTTAAATATACCTTAGACAACAATTTAGTATGATTATCTCATTGTTTACATATTTGTTTAAGTCAACACAATCGAAAAACTTCAGGAGTATTTTAGTTTAGCGATTTATATCACATTAGCCGCATATTATATTTTGTTCCATTCACATCTCATTGGATAAAAAATAACTATTATTAACGATGCAAAATACAGGTCAAGGTATCTATTTTAAAATATGCTACTTTAATTGGTAAGATGACCATTTCTTATGTCCATGGCATGCGTGTAAAGTTTCGTTGGCCAGTTTGAAAATTATTCAAACTTTGAAGAGGCTTTTAAAAAAAACCTCAAATATCCTTTAGTAGTTTTTGCATATTCTTGTAGCTTGGTATATAAGCTTTGATTTGCCATGGGTTTTATCTGCGCCTGCCTGCGCCGGGAGTGTTTTATTATTTTTTTTTTTTTGTTGAGAAAGCAAAAATTAGGCCAATGGCCAGTTTGCTGAAATACGTTTTTCCCATAAAAAATCAGATCAAATAGCTGTAGTCACTTATAAACTACATTCGTTTAAGAGCCTACATTGGGGGGAAGAGCCTAACCACCAATTGAAAATAGAAACATCTACAATTAGTCGGTTATTTAGCTTGAAATTCAATTAAAAATTGAATGTGGTCGATAGGAGTTGTAATATATTTCGTCAGGGATATGCCTCTTGACTTAAAAAGGAACTTCAATTGCCAACTATTCCCGAAATCAGTGCAGTCAAACCAGGACCAACCCGAACAAGAGGAAGAACGGAAACCCTTTTTGAAAAATCTTCCAATAAAACAAGAAAAATAGGCGAGTAAAGGATCTTGTTTACCTTTTGGTATTATTAAATTTAAAGTATTATACACAGCCGTTTAGTAAGAATACCTCATTGTTTACATGATTGTTTAACAAAAGAGAATCGAAAAACTTAGGGAGTATTAACGTTTTGCATTTTTTATCATATTAGTTGCAAATTTTCCTTTGTTCCGTTGACAACTCGTACGGAAGAAAATAAGCATTTTCAACGATGGAATATACAAATCAAGGTATCTATTTTAAAATATATTATTTCAATTGGCATGTTGAACACTTATTATATTCATTGCCTGCGGGTAAATTTCATTGACCACTTTGAAAATTACTCAAACTTTGAAGAGGCTTTTAAAAAAAATCCTCGAATATCCTTTTGTAATTTTTACGTAATATTGTTGCTTTTTATATAGGCTTTAATTTTATATGAATTTTAACTGCGCCTGCCTGCGCCTAAACTGTTTTATTATTTTTTTCTTTAGGAAAAGTGAGCATAACCAATGGCCAGCTTGCTGAAAAATGTTTTTCCCTCAAAAAATCAGATCGGACTGCTGCAGTCACTGATGAACTACATCGGCTCATGAACGTAGAAGAGTCCAACGACCAATTGGAAACAGAAATATCTGAAATTGGTAGGTTATTTTGCATCAAATTCAATACAAAATTAAATGAGGTCGACAGGAGTCGTGTTAAATTTCGTCAACGGTATGCATCTTGGCTTCAACAGAAACTTCAATTACCAATTATCCCTGATATCAGTAGTGTCAAGCCAGGACCAAGCCGGGCACGCGGAAGACCAGAAACCCTTTTCGAAGAAGCTTCCATTAAAACTAAAAAAAGGCGGGTAAAGGATCTTGTTTCTAGCAGGTCATCTGCTGAGTTGCGATTTGCTGCAGAGATGTCCGCAGAATCCTTGGCTGAAGAACAAAAATCAATAAGTCCTCTTCAAGCACTAGCTTTATGCTTGGATTTAGGTTTATCCGAAAGAAAATACAAAGTATTAAGATCACTGATAAATGGTATGCATAAGAACTGCTTTCCCAGCCTCTATTCAATAACATTGACAAAAAATGCCCTACTCCCAAAAAATATAATTGCAGATGAAGTTAGCGTTTGTGTAAATCTACAAGAACTCCTGCAACTAACAGCGCAAAGCATATTAAAAATTGCGAGTTTGGAGGAGGGCAATGAGTTCAATCTTATATGTAAGTGGGGATTCGATGGCAGTTCCGGTCATAGTCAGTATAAACAAACATTTTCAAATGCATTAAGCACTGATGAGTATTTGTTTTTAATAGCAATGGTGCCACTAAAATTGGTAGACGTAAGAAATGGAAAAGTCGTATGGGTAAATCGACGTTCATCGTCCACCTTATACTGCAGACCCATAAAATTAATTTTTCAAAAAGAAACTGCAGACTTAGTGCGTGACGAGGAAAAGACAATGAAAGATATAATTTGCAAACTCCAGACCAGTGAAATTAAATTTGAAAGCCATCAAATTTACTCGGTAAGTTTTGAAATGCTGTTCACAATGCTGGATGGTAGTGTTATTAACATTTTGTCTGGAACAAACGTCACGTCTAAGTGTTTCATTTGTGGAGCAACCCCAAAGGAGATGAACAATGAAAACGTGGTAAACCGTTTACCTGATTCGGAGCAATATCGCTTCGGTTTTCAACCCTACATTGTTGGATTAAGTTTTTCGAATGCATTTTACATATAGGTTACCGATTGCCAATAAAAAAATGGCAAGTTCGTGGAGTCGAGCATAAAGCAATTGTAAAGGAAAACAAAAAAAGAATCCAGTCAGAATTTAAATCGAAAATGGGACTATTGATTGATAAACCAAAGCCTGGGTATGGCTCATCAAATGATGGTAATACTGCAAGGCGCTTTTTTGCAAACCCTGACCTCAGCTCTGAGGTTACTGGTGTAAACAAGGAACTGATAGTTAAATTCTCCATTATTCTAAAGGTTTTGGCAAGCGGCTACCCAATTAACATAGATAGATTTAAAATGTTGTTGGAAGAAACTAGGGTCCTATATCTTACTTTGTATGACTGGTTTTGTATGCCTATTAGTGTTCACAAAATCCTTGTACACGGGTCTGAAATAATTTCTTCTTTTTCATTGCCAATTGGACAATTGTCAGAAGATGCGTTAGAGGCCAAACATAAAGAAGTAAGGAAAAACAGACTAAGTCATACTCGTAAGTGCTCACGAGTGAGTTCCAATTTTGACCTCATTAGAATATTATTGTTAACTTCTGAACCTCTCATATCTGATCGGAGGACTTTGATCAATAAAAAAGTTCGAGTTGAAGATATTCAGGAGTACATCATTCTAACCGAGAAGCCAGGTCAATATAAACATGATATGCTAGGTATTGAGAATTTAGATTTAACTTGTACAGACAATAATGAAAGTAGTACTGGCGAAGATTCTATCAATTTAGATTAAATATTATAATTTTAAATCAAATGTATGGTTATATATGTAATTACAATCGATTTTTGAAATAATGTTATCTAATTTTTACGTAATATGTACACATGGATTAGTAAATAGAAATTATTTGTTGAATTATAATATTTTCACTCTTTTGTATTTTACACTACTATAAAACTTTATCCTTTATATCTTTTGTTCTTAATCTATTTAAATTCTGAGGTTTATAGCATTCAGGTTAAAGACATTCTTTGCTCATGTGGCTATTCTGAGTGGTTGCCTACTTTTGATTTAAAAGAACATCAGATGAAGTAAGCATTGTACAGCTATACCAAAAAAAAAAAAAAGAAGAAGAAATTGCTATATTCATGGTTGACTCAAACATCCTAATGTTGCAGGAAACGCAATATTTATGGTAGTTTTAGAAACTTGCACAAAAAATACCTTTTTGCTGCAATAGAAAAATTGGTTGTTTAAAAAATTCGTTTTTTTTTTTTTTTCACTTATCTCGTCATAACTTTTCATGAGTGCATTTCCGGACCCATGTTTATAGGAACTTTTTTGTTCAGCGTGCTATTTTCTATAAGATTTTCATAGTTCCCGATTTTTGTCCAATTTCACACTATGTTCGAAGCACTGTGCGACGTCTTATATAATTTTATCAAACAAAAGATTTTTTTTTTTTTTAAATACAACTTTTTATTCGCTGAAATATTCTTATAAAATTAAACCAAAATTTATAGCTTATAACATATAAAAACAATAGAAAGTGATATGATGTTCGATAAATCATAAGGAAGAAAAGAGCTTTGAACCTTACTGTAAACTAAGTTTTCTCAATTCCTACCGAACCCTAATTCATCAGGTTCCAGAGAATATAAGAATCCAGGGCATCAGTGATATTGGAAATCAGTAAGAAAGTATAGTACCGAATTAGTTGCAGTTGGTTCAGTAGCTGAAAATTTCAATTAAATGTGGAAAACTACACACATGTTTTGGTCCTAATGATTACTTTACACTTTGAATTCCGTTTATCCAATATAGTAATCAGTGAAATAAATTCCTTTTGATCAATGCCAAAATATTTATTTAGGATATTTCTAATTACATAAAGTATTCATTTGTTAACTCGTTATTTGTTCCAAATATCATTTTTTGTCGGTTTATTATCTTTAATATCTCCTGGGTTTAAAAATGTTTATAAATTTCGTAGATATTCTAACTATGCTGTATAGGAAAAGAATGATAATTTCCGATGCGAAAAACTCGCCTCGGCCTCAAGAAAATGGACTGTATGGGAAAATATCAAAACGAGGTTTCGCACCTTTGGGGAGATATTATTGAGAAGGTAGCATAAACAAATAATACATAAGAAACTTCTCACCTTGTTATTGCCACCGACGGTCTGTACGGAGGCCTCCAGAGTCGTTTTGGGCAGGCGAATACTTCTCCCAGGCTGCAAAATTTGTTCAGGCTCTCCTCCTCTTATATCACCACTCATTAAGGGAAAAACTAAATCTTTACTGACTGGCACAGGAAATAAGATCACTTTTAAAAGAGGAATAGGGTCCTGGAAGACTATTTTGTCTTGGTCAAAAAAGTGATGGAAGACCATGAGGTCTTGGGCAATTTAAATAGGCGCGTACTAGAGCACAGATGCTAGAAGAAAGAGGAATATTCTAGTAGGGATTAACGCAGATAAGGGCTAGTTACCTAGAGACCCCTAGAGTGCGTCAATATACGGTATATTAAAGTTTTCTCCTTTCCCCCCCCCTCACAAAAGCGCCGATTGGCGCGAACATATGCTTTAAAAGAGTTTGTTTTAGTTTTTTTTTTCTTTTTATTAACGACAGAACATATATAGTTATTTTGAATTTTGCACACAGGTTCGTTTTTTTTTTAAATATTATTTATATTCTAAAATGTATATCAAATTTTGTTGACCTCTATTCTGTCGTTTTTTCCACTATTGGGGGAGAAGTTAGATCGGTAGCTGACTGGGAGCTGGGTCCTCACAGCCCTTCCCCACTACTACAACAGCAGGAAGCTTACTTATAGCCATTGTTATATCGTATTTTTCAAATTACGATCAACCTATGCAACCAAAAATGAATCTTTATGCATAATTGTGTTCAATTGACTTATGACTAAGTGGCTATAACCAGATTTTTTTAAAAAAGTCAATAGTTCGCCAGATATTTTTTTTTAATTCTAAAATAATTTACAAAAAAAAATTCGGAAAACGTAGCGTGAATTTAATGGGTTTTTTTATTACCAAATCCGTTTACAGATCTAATATTGGTGATCCTGTTCACAAATGAGAGCGGAAATAAATTCGCCCCAAAAGTGCTGCCATCTCTTGAAAAAAAATCTTACTAAAAATCGGGATGTTTAGCCTTAAGCTCCACAATTTATAATTTTTCCGTTATATTTTGATTGCGCACACGTTCTCTTCTTGTTTTACCGACCATTCTGTTCAGATATTTTATCTCTGCTCCTATATCAAGCATGATCCAGCTTTCACTGCTATATGTGAGTAACGAGGGGTAGACCGCCTTGTAAATGTGAAGCTTTGTTGCTCTCCCCACATTTCGTTGTTGAATTACACTATTACATATCTGGTAATGTTTCTGGTTGGCCTTGTTTATTCTGTTTCCAGTTTCAGCATCTATTCCACCAGAACTGCTAATGATGGTTCCTCGGAAGGGAAAGTGGTCGACATCCTGAATAGTCTCCTCGCCACCAAACAACTGCATATCCTCATGTACATGCTTGAAGAACAATGTAACCAACGTAAAATAGGCCCTGGCCATACTCAGACTGTTTATTTGTGTATTCGTTCTCGTTAAACTGCCTGCTATAAAAAAAATATTTTATTATTTCTGCTATCTCATATTGGAATTCCTTACCCATATTATTTCGTAATGTTTCCTCACTCACTTCATTTAAAATTATTTATTTATTCACGTCCTCTATTATTAATCTTCCGAAAATATGTAATAAAACCCAACATAAAGATTTTTCGTATATAAGTTCTAAGGTCATTTTTTTAATTTTAATCTGTACCATTTACAGTTTCTAATTTATAATCTAATAAGGTTACTAGCTCAAATGTAAGCAATAATACCTTTTTATTTTACTTTCATGTTATTCTTAGGAAAGAGTCATAGGCAAAGTGTCCTAAAATAGAGATTATTTTTTTAATTTTCATTATTTCATATATTAAATGCTAAATTATTCATATTTTGATTGAATATGTAAAAATATGTGACATAAAAAATTTACCAAAAGAAATGGAATAATTCCAAAAGTTTAGATATACTTGCTCATATTTCATTCATTAACATTCTATTTCTTTTTAATAATGATTTTCTTTATAGCTAATATTCAGAAGAGACTTTGTGTAAATGAAAAATAAGATAATTTGTTCGTGAATTTTAAATTCATATTCTTGATAAATTAAAAAAATGCATTAACACCCTATTAGTCCGGCTAAATAGTTCCGAGGTCGATAAGGTATAATCCTTAAACAGGATGCCGAGTCTTGTAAAAATGTTGCTGAAAAAGAAAGGTGGGATTTTTTTTTTTTTTTTTTAAGTAGTTTAGATATTACCTTTTACGTATTGCTATAAAATATTATTATTAATTGATATTCATTATATATAGGTGTGTGTATATATATATATATATATATATATATATATATATATATTTTTTTTTTTTTTTTTTTTTTTTTTTTTTTAATTGTATTATGTCAACTGATGCAAGAAATATATGAACAGAGAGTTTTTGTTACCATAATATTTGTTTGTTTTTTAATGTATCCAGATTAACGGACTCCCCTCCCCTACGTTTCTGACGAAACATAACATACTGACTTTCATGACGCATCCTGACTTTCACGATGGACCTACAAAAGAACTATAAACCATTTTGTGATAGATTAAATGGGTTTGTTAAAAGAGTTGTGCTAAATAGGGTGACTACAGCAATCCCAAACGCATGGCATGGTGAAGGCTGAAGAGAGCTGTATGAGAGATCTTTTTGTGTAAATCTTTAAATGAGCTCTCACCCTCATCAGTTAAAATATCACGGGTTGGATATTGTAACTGATCTAAATAGTTACATGTTTTGTTTTAGGTTTAAATACATTAATGTAACTTTTTAAAAAAATGAAATTAAAATTATAAAAATTCAATATTCCTAATCCTTGTGTTAAATATTTTATTATATCATTATTCAATTAAAAAAAAAAAAAAAAAAAAAAAAAAAAAAAAAAAAAAAAAAAAAAAAAAAAAGTTAAAGAAATTTAAATTAAATTTTAAAATAAAATTTTTTTTTTCAAATATTATTTACAAGCGCAGAGGCATGGTTAAAATGTCTTAATGTTCAAATTTAAACGGGTTTGAGGTGAAAGAAAGAAATTTTGAATCAGACGACAAGATTCGGAGTCATAAGAATTTGGCAAAATACATGGATTTCAAAACAGTACGCGGTTTTTAGCGTCAAGGCATGTGCATTTTTAGGGACTTGATCTAAATTTCGTATGTGGGGTCTAATAGTAAATTTAAAGTGCGCGCCAGTTTTGAAAATGCACCCGATTACGGCATTTTCCGCTAAGGCTTATCACCTACTGAGTGTAATTTAGCAGTTGTATAAATTTCAGCTGTTTATGTTTCCGTTAAATGGAACATCAAAATTTAATTGGGAAAGTTGCAACGTGTTAAATATAAATGAACATATAGCATATATTCTTATAGGGAATTTTATGCTGTACAAGTTTTATTCTGACGTCTATCCTCTAAAATGAACTAGTGATGGATCTAAAACACAAACATGTACAAAGAAGATGAGTGAAAAACAATTTTTTCGAAATTTACTTTTCCGGAGCCGGTAGAACGAAAACGGTCCTATTTTTCGTAAAAATGTATATAACCGAACTTGTAGAAAATTTAATAAGCTTTAATTTTATACAAGAAAACTTTTTCAATGCAACGCAATGTTTTCGAGTTATAAGCGAAAAACTTTTTTTTCTTTTTTTTAAAACTATTTATTGATATTTACAACTGTATATCAATATACATCAAGTAAATTTGAAGAAATGATTATAATGACATGTAAATCACTTGTGAAGAACTACGCACTTCAAAAAATGTTCTAAACTAGAAGGTCTCTTGGCTATCTTCTTTTCAGACGCCTCGTTGGGTTATCAGGTATGGAATGAAAAGCAAGTTTGGAGACTAATGGATTCGTGTGGGAGTGCAGTTTACTATGAAACGTTTGGTATCTGGTTTGGACTAAATCAGCAACATATGGAACATAATAAGCGGATAAGTTTATTCGTGACAAAGTAAGTAGCATTAAGGATTTTTCGAAGGATTTTGGATTGTAAGGATTGGATTCGAGAAGAATTGGATGGTTTAGCGGTGCCCCAAAGCTCAACTCCGTATGTTCATATAGGTCTAATAACTGTAAATGAGTCTCTTGAAATTTATTGGAAGCTTTGATCGTTTGTCTAGTAAATGTTGGAGTAGTCTATAACGACGGGCCGTTTCTTGTCGTTTTAGTCTTGTATGTGGATTCCAAGTGAGACGTTTGTCCAAATGGAGTCCCAGGTAGCGGATCTGTTCAACAGGGATTAGAGGAATAGCATTAAAGGTACCGTCAAATCAAATTCTCCATTTTTGACACCATTCTTGAAGGTTTATGATGTGGGATTGGAGTGCCTGGGATGCAATAAAGGGATCATTATTTACTGATAACAAACATGTGTCATCAGCGTTAGTGGTGAGGACAGTGCTAGGATGGGTCGGGATGTCAGCTGTATACACTGTGTAGGGGATGGGAGCTAGGATACTTCCTTGAGGAACTCCGGCAGACTGAGTAAAGAGGGATAAATGGGCGGAATTGTGACTTACTCTGAATGTTCTGTCATCGAGATAGGATTGCATAATAAGGAAGTATGTAGGAGGAAGGAATTTACGGAGTTTGTAAAGCAGTCCCTGGTGCCAGACTCGGTCAAAGGCTCCGAAAAACTTAAAAATGAAATATTTAATGACCCCCTCCCCCCAGCGGCACCGGGATTTGGAGGGACTTCATTTGTTCATATTCAGGGGACCATCCCCTTCACACTCCTGAAAAAATTGGAACTAGTATTTTTAGTTCCTCTGATTGCCCATTTTTGGTCTAGATTGACTGGACTATATTACCAAACGCTGTGTGTACATATCCTTCATATAATTATGAAAATTGATCAAACATAATTATATAACTTATAATAATAATTCAATTTGTTTGTATTGAAGTCAAATATGTAAGAATTAGATTTGCAATCTAAGGAATAAAATACGTTTTTTTGAGATTGTATAGTTCACTAAAAATAAGAAGTGATTCGACACAAGTTTAAGAAAGTAGTGAAGGAGAAGAAATGGAAGTTTGCTGAGGAGTAGTCACTTTTAGTCCTGAAGTGAGTCAAGAAACATATTTAATTGTGAACATAATTTGGGCCTTAGGCAACATTAGAAGGAAGCTGTTTTAAGTAAAGTTACAAAAACTTTTAATTTTTAAATTGATGTATTGCATATAAATATAGTTTTGTGTTGGAGTTAAATATAGTTTTGGTTTGATCCGTTAAATGTATTCAGTTTGTGCAGAAGTAATATTTTTTTGATGTTTTAATTTTTTAAGTATATAGTTTTATACTCTGCTTTAATAAGTTTTTTAAAATTATCAATAGATTTAATTGGTTCAAAAGCATCCCTCAGATGTTTTATATACAAACATTATAATATTTTATTTCATATTTAATTTATAAAAATTTCATAAGAATTGAACTATTACAAAATGACAATCTTTTATATGTTATAGAATTTTCCTATTGTAATTGACGGGTCTAGGGGAAAAAATGTTTATGTTCATTAGTATGCACTTTGTGAAACCAGCAAAATAAAATTTACCATTGAATAAGTAATAAAATTTCGGTTGTAAAATTTGTTAAAAATTACAAATATGTTCATAAACTGTTTATTGCATGGAATGTTATGAGAAAAATTGAAATTCTTACAAAATAATGTTTATTGATATTGTATTTCCAGAAATCCTCAGGAAAATATTTCTTCCCTTGTAGAAAGAACGGTCAACAGCGTCCATTGGCTGGTCATTCTCGTTTCCTGGCCTCCTGTAAAAACTGAACTCTGCCCGATGTGATGCCATGGATAGGTATGAATGCTTTCATGCAAACCTGAACATCTTGAGGGTAACATCCTCCAATATGCGGATACGTTATGAATGAGATGAGAGCTGTGTTTTTGAGTCAATGTCCGATTTCCGACTTCGCCGATGCATAAAATTCTTATGAGACCAGATATGTACATAGTTTGTTCCCCAGTCTCATTAAATTCCTTCGAAATACGCATTCGCGCGTTTTCGGATATGACCTCAAAACAACGAAAAAGTTTGCAATGGCAGTTTTATCCACGTTTGTGAGTGGTAGCTCTCATCCTCTTCATGACACTTCTCAAATGGTCAGTTTTTATTCTTTTTTACACTCGGCTTTTTATTTCATTCATTTTCACTGTACCCTGAGCTCGACTCAAAATCACTTTCCGTTGTGTATTGATAGCATGAAATAAACGTTACTAACTGACGAACAGAATAAAACTGAAAAGGTGCAAGTAGATATTTTGTGTCTAATAAATTGATTAGATTGTACCATTTAGGGAGAAATCTTGCATAGTGAACATTGAGGTTTCTTCCACACACATGAAAGCTTCGATCACCGTTATTTGGATGATCAAAACTCTTCCCCTGAAACGAATATGAGAAAATTTAGTCAGAAATTGGTTGAATGCCAACATTAACTCAAATGCGACAAAAAATGGACTAGAATTTTTTTTCCTCTGGACCGCTCTATAGTATTACAAGTATAAATAAAAATTATAAAGTTAAAAAAAATGAGCTTGGATAGATAAAGTTAACTTAATCAGCCTTGGTCATTAAGTATGAATTAATTACCACTCTCTTTTACTTACTTCCTCCAATGTCACTTGTTATAAGACGAGGGGTTATAAGAGAAAAAATACTAGAGAAGTTGGATCTCAAGTTGAAACCAGGGTGGAAGTGAGGAAAGAGCCCCAACTAGTGATGGATCGTTTTGAGTGGAACGTAACGTGAGACTGGTTCCAGCTTTGAACTCGCTTTGGAACGAAAATCGCCAAAGTTTTTCGTTCCACCTAGAAAGAAAACCAACACCAAGAGATCTCTCGTTTCGTTCCCTCGGTGTAGTAGGGTTTAGATTTCACCTCTAGTTTCATTCCACCCAAGCTGCTTTGATGCGTTGATCCTTCCGCTGTTGATTTCCTCCCCCGTTTCCATCGCTCTACCACCCCGCGCATGAGCATCTTCAAAGTAAACTACTTTTTTTGAAATTTTCTTTTCTACAGACAGAGCTCGGCTTCTTCTTTCGGATTCAGAGAAATGAACCACACAAGGTTTTACTACTTGTGTAATTAAATGATTTTTTTTTGCTATTTGTTTAAAAGCTAATCAGTCACAAGAATTGATTACTCCTTTTTTCTCGGAACCAATGTGGTTTGAAATTTCTCGCTCAAATGTGCACTATACTTGAGCTAACTTCCCCCTCCCCCAAAAGTTAAATTTTTGATTGAATAAAACTATTTGAAAAGTATACATTTTTTTAATAAATATACTTAGCTATTTATACCTACTTAATATTATATTACCAATAATTTTTTTAATTATAAAATAGAAGGAGGAGGTTAACAGCTCGGAGTCACAAAAAGGTATGATACGAAAATGCATAAGTACATAAGTAGTAGGTTAGTAAAACTGGCGTGGAACGAAAAGTGGAACAGACCGTAAATTCTCATTCCACTTTTAACTCGGAACGGCACTTCACTAGTATATAGTAGGTTAGTCAAACTGACGTGGAACGAAAAATGGAACGGAACGGAAATTGGAATTGGTTCCAATCCCGGAATGGAACTTATAATCTCATTCTACTTCTAAGTCGGAACGGCTCGTCACTAGCCCCAACTATCTTGGTCTTCACTTCTCAAGATAATTGATGTTTTAGCTACGATCAAGAAGATGTAGTAATCATCTATTTGTACTTTTTTTTTAAATCAATATACCTATGTTATTATTTATTTACTAACACATCTATGTTATATATTTTTATTTATTAATCAATGTGCCACAATCGCGCAGGAGTTCGTAAATTCAATGTATAAATTATGATTCTTCAAGTAAGGGTAGTTGTCCCATTGACTTCACATAAATTAAACGTTGTATGTTTATCATTCAACACTGAATTACAGCGCTCTTTTTTTTAATGAAAAATACTTCCATTTTAATATTGCACAACCCCTGAGCAGCTAACTCAACATTTATCAAGTATAACAATATCGTTTACCGTATAAGGTAAATGATTCTGCTTATCAATTTTTGAATCAGAAGGTCAATTTATTTGATAAATTGACAGATCTTGAAATTCTTTCCATTTCCAATATCATTGTTTAACCAATTAATATTATCATTGATAAGGCTGAATAAAACACTTTAATTTATTATCATTTAATCGACAGTTCTAATACAATAATAATTTATCATATTGATAATTAGTAATATCAACACTGATTCACTGGTTTCAAATTAATCATTTCGTATGCAATTAATTATACTTGAAACATAAACGACGCAACAATACATCACCATGTAGTAGTTCGTTTTTTTAGTAATCGAATAAATTAAAAGGGTTGTTTGTTTATATGGGCTTAACGTCCATATATACTCCAACTAGGGCAGGAAGGACGGGTTATATCATACAGGTTTCCAATCTATTCTAACCCGGGTAGGAAATTTAAAGATTTATTCGTGGGTTTGTCACGAAATAAATTTTGACCACGACCTTCAGCACCGAGCGCTCTGAGACTCTTGCCCTAACTCACTCGGACATCGTAGCCCCAATTAAAAGGGTTAGCCCCCGAATGCTCGAATCTGACACCACATAGTGGAAGTCGTTATTCAATAAGTCGAACTATTATTCAGGGTAGCTTAAAGATCGACTTATCGAGAGTTGGCTGTAGAAAAAAATATATAATCACCACTAAAATGTGGAAAAAAAAAAAAAAAAAAAAAAAAAAAACCGACTTCAAGATTAAAACTACATGTACAAATTTGAACTAAAAAGTAAAAAAAAATAATTTAATTACTTCGAAACAAAGATAATTAAAATGAGAATCAGCGAAATTATTGATTCTTATATACCTATTCACAATTTATGATCAGTTATTTTTGGAGTTGATGCCACAAAAAACATTTAGATTTCGGGAAAAAAAAAAAAAAAAAAAAAAAAATGGTAATTGTAAAGATCCCCTACTATTTCATCACCGCCACACCACATTCTCGTGCCATTCGAAAGTTTGTTGCAAAGTCAGGATTAAACTGCCCTTCTTGGTTGGTACCGACTCCAAAAATAACTGATTATAAATTGTGACTAGTTATACAAGTATCGATAATTTCGTTGATCGTCATTTAATTCTCTTTGTTTCGATGTAATTATTATATATAATGGGTACACCGGCTACTTTTTAGAAATTACAATGATTACTACTGATATATCATCTAGTTAGTTTTCCACATTGCAGTAACCCTGCAATGGGTGCATATATTTCTTCGCGTCCCATCTCTCGACATAACGCATATAATCATAAATATTTATACAAACGTGTTTAGTTATACATAATGTGAAGTATCTAAAAATAATATAGGAATCAACATTGAGTGAATATGGAATATAAACAATAACTAATTAATGGAAGTAGAAATATAAAAAAGAGAAAAAAATTAAGATTAAAAAAAAAAGTATATATATGTATGTGTATATATATATATATATATATATATATATATATATATATATATATATATATATATTTTCCATTGATGAGCTCTATACCATCAACACGATCCACAAATGCATCAAACTCTTGAAATTATTTGTCTATGAGATCCTTCTTTGAAGGCGGACATTCGCCTCCTTTCAGTGGGACTTGGGATATCAGTTTGTGTCTGTACCTTTCCAATTTGCAGTCATGAATAAGATGTTCGTAAGTTTGTTTAATATTTCCGTCACAGTTATAAATGCTGTTGTCAGTAAGTTTAAATCTGTATAAGTATCTTTTTGCTACGCCATGTCCTATCAAAAATTGGGTTAGTTTGTATGTCAGTTTTTTTTTACATTTTGTTTCTATCGCCTGAAGTTTTAATGAATTCATGTTTCCGAACAGAAAAAAGATAAAAGATAAAAACCGAAAAATAGCTATAAGAACTCCTCCCATTCTTTTTTTTCTTTTTCGCCTAATCAATGCGTTTGTATGTGTTGAAGTGCTTCTTCAGTTTCAGCGAACTTTCGATCTTATTTACTTCTCTTAGAATTGTTTAATCCGATTAATTTCTCGTTTATACTTCGCTCAAATACGTAAAATACTATGATTTCACTTTTCATCTCACCCTTCTTCCTTCCATTGCAGTCCCTCACACAGTGTTCACAGAGACATACCATTCGTAAACTGTTCTTTTGTGTTTTACCTAAAATACTGAAAATCTCTCCTTCAAAGAAAAGAGATCTTATTGGAAAGTACGTAAGTGAGCTTTCAAATGAGACTTTCAAGAGTGATGGAGACCTTTTATATTTATATAATGTAGAGCGGTTGTTTAGTTTAGCCGTTTCAAATCTATTTTAATCTATTTTGTTCGAAAACCTGAAAAAGTGGTTGTCTGCAATTCAAATCTACAACAGTGAATAAGTGACATGAATAACAAGGGAGAGTTTCTTTATGGTCGTTGCTTATTGTTTTTGATGTTTATTGTTCTATTTTTAAGTATTTATTTATATATATATGTTTAGTGAGGTTCTTGAGGTCCAAAAACAACTATTTTGGCGACGTGTTAGACATGTCTAACATGTGTTAGAATGATAAAAATATAAATAATTACAAAATATAGAGGAGTATGAAGCTACTTACAATGTTACTAGTGGATATGGAATAGACCCACAATTCTAGTACACAACTAACCGCAATAAAAAAAAAAACAAAAAAAATCAGACGTTCTAAATCTTAACACCTGTTATTCCAACTTAATACATTCAGACCAATAATATACATTTACATTTATATACATCATAGAAATAATTCATCCATTTGTTAGTATATTACACTGAAACATTTTTGTACCTGCATCTTTGGGAATACTTACCCAGTCCTTTTAACTTAATTTTTAAGAAATAGGGATTTCCCCACAACCTTTGTAACTGACTGTTCAAAATTCCCCTAGGTTAGTTGTGTACTAGAATTGTTAGTCTATTCCATATCCACTTGTAAATTGTAAGTAGCTTCATACTCCTCTATATTCTGTAATTATATATATATATATATATATATATATATATATATATATATATATATATATATATATATATATATAGACTCCAGTTTATTCATATCCACCAGTAACATTGGCATGATTATAAGAACATATAGTCTCGAAACGTCGCCAAAATAGTTGTTTTTTTTTTATTTTATGACTGAACCTCAAGAACCTTACTAAACATATATATATATATATATATATATATATATATATATATATATATATATATATATATATATATTTTAACACATAATTATTTTAACACATGTTGTTATATACTTGTACTGTAACTAACTTTATGTTTTGAAATAACTTGTATTAATTATATAATTGTATTGTAATCTGTTTTTTCACTATAGGGCATGATTATAAGAACAATATAGTCTCGAAACGTCGCCAAAATAGTTGTTTTTATTTATTGACTGAACCTCAAGAGCCTCACTAAACATTTAATAGTAACATTCAAGAAATTTATCCATATACATACATATATACATATATACATATATATATATATATATATATATATATATATATATATATATATATATATATATAATTATTATTTTAACGCATGTTGTTACATACTTGTACTGTAACTAACTTTATGTTTTGAAATAACTTGTATTCCTTATATAATTTTATTGTAACCTGTTTTTTCTCTATAGGGCATGATTATAAGAACAATATAGTCTCGAAACGTCGCCAAAATAGTTGTTTTATTTATTGACTGAACGTCAAGAGCCTCAATAAACATTTAATAGTAACAGTCAAGAAATTTATCTATATATATATATATATATACAGGTTATTCATACAGTTATTTATACAGTGTTGTATATACAGGTTATTCTAATGACAAAACATAAATATAAACATTTTCCCCACAAATAGGACTTTTAACATGGGTATGTCTTTTGGCTGGTTTTCTATACTTTTTTGCTGTAACATTTTTTTCACATTAAAAAATGTTACATTTTGGTACGCTCAGGCTTTGTTGTTATTGCTCTGATCAAACATTTTCCGACAGTTCCCTGTCATAACTTTTATCGAAAATACGTTTTGTTAAATAAAGTTGGTCGCTAGGACCTACCGTTTAGGAGCTATATTGATTTGAATGAAATTAGTCAAATTGTAACGTTTTTTCACCATCAAAAATGTAACATTTAAACACGCTCTAGCTGTTTTAGTGTTACTTTGGTCGAAAATTAATGGCAACTAAGACCCCAAGCATTATTCAAATTACAGACCTATAAGTTTATTAAATATAATTTCCAAAATATTTGAACGATTATTATTAATCCGTATCCACAATCACACCAGACAGAGCAATCTAATTGCAGAAGAACAGTTTGGATTCAGGGCACACCACTCCACTGTTGACCAATTAGCTCGACTCACCGACTTCATAACGAAGGCATTTAACGAGAAAAAACATGTTGGGATGCTTATGCTAGATCTTGAAAAAGCATTTGACACCGTCTGGCACACCGGTCTCATTTATAAATTGATTATGTACAAATTACCTCCTTACCTTATTCACATTATCTATTCGTTCCTCTCCAACAGACAATTCTATACCCAAATAAACTTATCATCCTCCAAAATACATACCCTTCCTGCTAGTCTTCCACAAGGTTCCTGCTTATCCCCAACACTTTTTAACCTGTTCCTATCTGACTTACCAACGCACCCTAATGTAATAACATCCCTATACGCAGATGATACAGCATTATATACAACCTCTTACCGAATCGACACAATAGAAAATAGGTTACTACAAACTTTCAAAAAAATCAATAAATACTGCCAAAGGTGGAAACTGAAGGTAAATACAAGTAAATCAGAAGCCATTATTTTCACTAAACGAAGGCCACTCATAGGCAAACATATTACTTTAAACGGTGAAAACATCCCTTGGTCCAAAACTGTAAAATACCTTGGTTTAACGTTAGACAGATCCTTAACTTACACAGCCCACATAAACGATAAAGTAGACAAAGTAAAAAAAAATCATATACAAGATGTTCCCTTACTTTCACAAAAAATGTAAATTGAGTCCAAAAAATAAACTTATATTATACAAAACAGTTATCCGATCCCAGATTACATATGCTTCACCTGTGTGGAGCTCAACTTGCTCAACCAACTACCGCAAACTCGAAAGGATACAAAACTTGTGTATGAGGATAATCAATGATTACCCTCGGTATACAAAAATATCTATAATGCTGCACGATCTCAATCTTATCCCTATCCAACTTCACGTCCACGATCAAACAAAAAATTACTTTGGTAAAACAATAATTTCGGAAAATTCACTTATACGAGAAATTGGTAATTACAATAAATCATCGTTAAAAAGATATACACACAAAATAACAAAATATATACTCCTCACTTAATCTAATTTATAGATTATTATTATTATTATTTTATAGTGGTGTTCAACATTTGTTATAATACATTTTTTAGTTGTTTTTCTTTTTTACTATTACATGAAGTAAGACATATACTTATAAGCTATATTAATTGATTTTATTTATTTATCAATATTATATATGTTTCTTTTGTTGTGTAGGTTTTTTCTATTTTTCCTGCTGTTAAAAGATAAACTTTGAACTGTTGAGCTGCATTAGTTTTACCTATAAAAAATCATATCAGTAGATAGAATATTTCCATATTTCAATAGAGAATTACTTGCAGAAGGTCAAGGAGTGCCAAGCTAATTCTTTTATCATTATTTCATTCAAACCATATATTTTTCATATTCACATAGTTTTTTTTTTGCGATTTGAGAAATATTTACTAATTTGAGATGGACTTAAGGTTTCGTGCTCACTATTCCACGAAAAGTATTTGTATCTGAATGGTTGAAATATGGACCAAAAGAAAAGAATAAACATCTCTTGATCTACATTTTAAAAGTAGGAAATAACAATGAAGATAAAATTACAAACATCAAAAATTAAAGAAGCCATAAAAGATTATTAAAAAAAAAATCATGACAAAAAATGTCATTTGAGATGATGTTTTTTTTTTTTAAGGACTTTTTCGCGTGGCTTGAAGGGAAGGAGTTTGAGTTTGAGTTTGTTCGTTATGTTGTTATGTTTTCAAAATGTTCTAGAGAGACCACAAACAAAGATCTTCTCATGATGCTCTTTCATCAGACTCGCCTTTGTCGCCAGTTTTCGGAAAAGTTTGCGAATAACCGTTTGATGTGGATGTAATTAGCCTATTGAAGTGTAGTTTACCATATGATGAGCTTCAAGAACTGCTATTAGAAAATGAGGCAGACGATACTGACTCGTTAGAAGAAGATGCTGAAGGGTGTATCAGTATTGAATCAGACAATGATTGATGGCTAATTCATTTTCAGTGCATAATATAATAGTATATATTTATTATTATTAAAAAACAAATCAGTACAATGACATTTTTCTTTAAGTTGTTAGTTGTTTTTTTTTCGTAATATAGCCTTTGTTGTCCGATTTGTGTTATTTTTTTATGAATATATGTATTATTTTTATATTGATAATAAATGCAAAAAGTTACTACTGAAATGTTCCATAGATCTATAAAATGTTTTCACAATCTTTATCCATTATGTCCAAATTTATGTGTGTGTTCAACATTAGTTTATTCGATATACTAAAAAATATGGGTGTAAGAATTTTTTAAAAATTTTTCCCTTACTCAATGACCTCAAAAACATCGAACAACACAGAAAAATAATTTTGTTCACCTAAAAATGGATTTTTCCCCACTGTGCGACGTCCCAAATGTTGATTGGACCTTACGAACCAATTTTCTTTATTATTTGCCTCTTGGTCCTAGCATTCGGTTTCATTTGACAACCTGTACTTCTTCCATTTTCGTTTGTACCATGCTATATCTCTTTATGACTTACCTGACACCCAACGAAACGATTCTTCCTCGAATCGCGACTATTAATTCACTTGTTTTCGGCATGATAGGTAACTTGGTACATAACTAACATTAATAAATTACTAATTCATAAATATAATTATTTGGGAAGGGTAAGGTCATTAAAAGATTAATGATAAAGAATTAAACATGGACTAGTATACATATATAGTGCATATACGTTTTTCCTGATAAAATAATTAAAACATAGCAACATTTATCTACATCAGCTGATAAAAATCTCTCAGATAGAATTATTTTACTAATATTTTTATGTAGTCATAAACAATTTACATTATTAAGTGAAAAAAATAAAAAAACCTTAGTGTGCGAATTATTATTTCAATCTATGTAAAATTGAATAAGTGTAGTGAAATAGTAGTGGACAGAACTACTTGGAAGCTGTTCTGTAGCAGGGTACTTGTAATAAGTTTCATTGCACTTGTTTTGAGTAGTAATTTTGTAGGACTGTTTTCAATATTGCTTTGGCTATGGACGAGATAATGTTTTTTTAAATTATTTTTTTATACTTTTAATGAAGTGCTAATACTGAGTAGTTGTTTTCGAGTACTGATATATCATTGTAATTACTATCAACGCATTTACTTAATGTATATATTTTACACAGTTGTAATTGTCAGTATATAAATAAAAACAAAAATTGTTAAGAACTATTTAAACAACCAGCGCTACATTTATTGTAGTATACCTCAAACCTGCATTGTTTGCTTAAATAATACATTCCTCACATCAAACCGGATGACACCATTGGTATTCAATCACTATTGGTATGCACTGTGGGTTTGTGATTAACTAATGAAATTCATACAACCTTATATTCTGACACTTGTATGCTGCTCACACCGGGTATTGTAGCCGAAGAGTGGATCACCCATGATGGGTGATCCAATCTTCGGCTACCAGTAGTGAGATCACTATTAAATATGGTAGCAGATTTATTTATAATAAATATGAAAATAAAAAATTATCTAGAAATAAGAAATAAATCAGTCGTTCGAGGATTTAGCTAAAAAAAATAAACAGAAATTTGAAAAAGAGCCTACAATAATCGTCTTTCACAACTTAAGGTATTTTGAATCAGTGGCATTTATGTCAGATGGGTTTTTCTCATAGCACTAACCTGTCCAGTTTTATCGAATACATCAATTATTAAAATATATATTTTAAAATATTTTGTTATGATCAAAAATAATTCTTACACCCTTTTTTTTATTTAGGCTTAGAATAGTAAATTGGGATCAGAATGGTAAGTGTTTAGAAACTGTGAGAGATTTTTTTCTTAATTTGTGTTATTTGAAATTTGCTATTTATTACTTGCTCTTATTTACTTATTCTGCTGTTTAATGGTTTACAAATACACAAAGAAAACAAATGGATATTGATAAAGTTTAGATATTAAATACCTCTAAATTGAGGCATGCATCTTCCTTATACTGTCACGTTTTAATTATATCCTCAATGCTAACACTTACCGATATAGTTATTTTATTATTTCATCAGTATTATTAATAATGATTCTACACCTGCTCACTTGACTACGTCCAACTCTGACATGGAAGACAAGTGTATGTATAATATTATTACTTATTTCTAAGGACGCTTAGTGGTTATCTTGTAAAATATTAAGATGTTTGTTGTTTTGTTGACATGGAGTGAATTGAAGTAAAAAATACATCCATGTCTACATCTCTAGGATCAGGCTCCAGCTAGCTGTACCAACTGGAATATGTCATAAAATTAAAGACGAAACTCTCAATACAAACCTGGAAAACTTTGATATGATTCTTCAATATTGCAAATATATAGTTCTGAATACAAAATGTTTAAGTTTCTTTAAAAGCTCACAACGCCATCCAACAATACTTTGAGGTCTGACTCAATCAGTAATGTTGAATCAGCAGCAGCATAATGTCACTTTAATATAGCTTATGTATTATTATTTTATCATTTTTCAGCTGCAAACTCCTGACTGAATTAGGAAAAATCACTTCATATTACATTTACACTACGACGTAAAACCTGCCCACCCATTTACATTGACAACTAACCTTTTCATCAAACTGAGGAAGTAACATACTTAGGACTTAAGCTTGATAAATGACATGGGACCCACATGCCAAGATAAAATAGAAGACACTACAGCTAAGCGTGCGACAACTTCAAAGACGCTCATAAGTAACTTTAAACAGAAACTTAAAATTTACAGGTATTTGTTAAAAACCATCTGCACTTATCGTCCGAAATGTTCGGACCGGCCGAAAGAATGTATATTGAAAAAATACAAACATTTCAACTGAAATTTTTAAGACAAAAACCCCTCCTTACTAGTCAAACGAAATGATACATGCAGACTTATGAATTCCGACAGATAAGAGCTGTCTAAACATTTATTCATAACATTTGCAGACACTTTCGTGAATAATTACGTGGACATTCTAACAAACAGGTACAGAATATGGTAACACTACAAATCCCTGACATAACTCAACGGAGGCTGAGTAGGATCCACGGAGATGGATGAAGGATCTCCTAGTCTATACTCTAGTCTAGGTAGTCTGGTCTATACTCTAATAATTTAGTATTTAGTATTATTGTACCACTGGGTGCCGACTCCTTCATACCTGATCATATCTGTTGTTTTAATGTAACCTCACATTCACTGGTTGTAATCAAATGTGTTTTGAATAAAATTATTATGTTAATAAAAAAAATATTCTCGATTACAAGCGACAATTTTCTACTTCATAACTCAAGCAGTCGACCAACGTATTCAAAAATAAGTAGAAACTAGTCTATTACCAAATGTAACTAAGCCATAATTTATTTTCCAAGTGTTAAGGGCGCAAAGAAAAGTATTCAGGTTAAAAAGATAGCTGGATTTGTTAACAATCAAAATATTATGCTTGCTTCGAGGATTTCTGAGAGATTTTACTTTAGCCTAAGAAGCAAACACCAAGTAGACAACCTGTTGTATACAGTAAATTTACACTAGGAAAACTAACCCTTCCTATAAGGAGCCTGGTAAACCCTATCAATTGCATCTTCAATGTGGAATTGATAGATTTGCTATTTGCGATGCACTCACCAAGGACACTCATAATCTACTTGGCAACCCCAGCTGGCAGAGGGCTGCACTAGACGGAATAAACTGGCAGAGACTAATTGAGGATAACACCGGTCTATGTGAAGGAGTGGAAGGTTATCTAATCATTTGGTTAGTCGCTACATCTTGAGAACAACTTACATCATCTCTTCAAGGGTCTTGATGATATTTGTGTGTTAGTTACATCAGCCACTCTTTCCTATGAGTAGTTTATTTTATCAAAAGTTTAAAATTATGCTTGTTCTTATCATTTGAACACATTTCCATATCTGGATTGCATCACTTACAACTAAATTCTGGAAAAATTATACTATTTAAAAAAAAAAAACCGCATCTAGACCTTAGATCTCAAAACATCTTTTTAATTCAGAGTCTTTTCATATTAGTATTACACCATTATGTTAATTCTGGTGCCTAATAAAGGTGACAAGTGCCTTCGAGATTTATATCATAAACACGAATAGTAGCTCGTAATCTTCAAAATAATCTTCAAAATCCTAATCAGTGCAATTTTAACGAGGTCAAAAATCACTGCTATACGTGAGAATCTCATTGAGTAAAAATAATGCTCAATGAGATATAATTGCTTAGTTCAATATAAATGTTTATCGATAAACCAATGAAACTTCAATTATTAGTTAAAATTATCTGAGATCTTTACTTATGAGAGCCAGCGAAGCCGCAACAGGGGATTCTAGTATGCTATAATTTCCTTTGGGCTCAAATTAATCTTAAGTTTAGGTTAGTTAACTTCTGACTCCATTCCCAAAGAAACTCCCATTTGAAGGTAGTTTGGGTTGAAGTATGGCGGTTGCTATTAAAACAAATAATATCTGAACATCTAATAAACTTCGAAACATATTTTAAAGACAATAAATACTTTAAAACATAATTTTAATAATGTTAATTTTTGTAAATATAATTTTAAACATTATATTGAGTAACTCTTCATAGACATTTTTACAAAAATAATTAGGTGCGCGTATAACAATGTTTAGAGTCCAGATAAAGAAAACAAACCAATTTTTTTTTTAGTTTTGGGGGTCCTATTTTCTTAATCACATCTTCAAATTTATATAGCAAGACATCCTTGTTTTTGGGCCACCAAGTTTTGAGCCCCATGCAGTCGACTATAACTCCCTTAGCTTCTATACTGAGGATGACTTCTGGATTCTCCATCTCGTTCCATTTTACCTGTACAAAATGGCCTATTTCTAGGTCATATGCCGACGTTGGTGATGATTTGGCTTTGAAAGAACACATAGACGTATCCTATACGTCCCTCTTCACTATTTTATAGGCTGGTCTTAAACTGAATGTTATATCTTCTGATGTTGAATCTTCCAAAAGTTTTCTTTTTCGAATGTTGATTTAGCTCATTTTTGACGTGAATACGTCTTTAAATTTGCTATCATGTGGGGGCAATCCAGAAAACATAATGATAACAGAATCGGGGGATACAGTTTGGCGTTGTAGTTGCAAATTTATCCTCTACGTCCAAAATTAAATTATACCACTGGATAGCTAAGGGATCAAAGAATTTATCGCGAGAACAGTGAGGCATAACTCGCGGTGGAGGGAAAAGCACCGCAATTTTGAGGTTATTTTGCTGCGTTTGGAGATTTGAAGTTGGTATAATTTTTGACTCGGAAAAGCTACGATATTCGTATAGGTTTTAATCGTCAGCTGTCGAAAACATCTATAAATTGTATATAAAACTTTAATTTAAGTAGTGACAGTGAATATAATAAGGTAATAGAATTAAAAAATATTATCAAAAATATATAAAGTCGGCATATATGCGTCAAAAAGCCAAAACCAAATATAGATATCGTATATGGTTGGAAAGGGCTTCTCAAGAGCAATCGAATGGTAATAATGAAACAACATATGGCAGAGTCAAACAGTGCCAGGAACGTACATTTTAAGGTATTTTGCTGCGTATCAAGATTTGCAATTAGTATAACTTTTGAGTCGTAGGAGCTACGATATTCGTTTAGGTTTTAATCGTCTGCTGTCGTCAAAATCTACCGATTGTATATAAAACAATAGTTTAAAGTAGTGACAGTGAATATAATAAGGTATTAGAATAAAAAATATTTTAAAAAAATTTGTGATAGTGTTCCTGATCAGCAATTGTTTTATTCTTATTACCACAATTAGTGCACAAAGCTTGGTCGCGCACTCAGAAGACATCTCTACTGATACAATCATCAACCGATCTCATTATTTGGCAATCAGCGAAATTTGAATGAAAAATTCCATGCCATTGAATATCCCTAGCTTTGAAAGATTATATTGTAATACCACTAAGAACAGACAAATTACAACTACATCATCGGTAGTAGTATCATCATCATCAAGTCGCAGAGCCGGTGGAGTCACCATCGCGGTATCAATAGCTTTACTGATTGTAATGTAGTTAGCATTGACTTTTCGGAATTTTTTTTGGAAATGAAAGAGGCAACACCTGGTGATGTCTGTCTAGTAAACGTAACGGTAAATGACATCTTCAAATCCGCACTCGGATTTGTGTATATCCACCTGGGCACAGCGTTAGCATGAATTAAACTCTTTATGTTACGTTCGTTGTTTAAATATTCCAAAAATATCGCTAAAATATAACCGATTACGATCCTGATGTTACTACACCAGTTATGATAGTTCGAGACTTTAATGTTGATGTCTCACAATACCGCTCATTGCCAGACTTCATTCTCAGCGAGTTCAATTTGTCATATATTGAAACCTCTCCAACAACGTTAGGTAACACCGGTAATGATTTAACGTTTATCAGAAATATCGAAGTATCTTGTTTGCCATTTATGTCGTAGTTTTCGTATCAAAGACCTATAATTAATAAAGTTATATTGTAACACAATAATTTCCTTGCTTTTTATCCTAAATACATAAATAAAAATATTTTATTCAGAAAATATAACCAGTTACATAAACGTATTCACGTACAACACACGGCCGTGTTCATGACAGCCACACACCGATTTTTTTTTTTTTAATACACCATCTCTTTTCGACCTGTTCCTAGTATTTGCTGTTTTCCAAAGAGGCACTGGTGGAGCAGAAGTCCGATACACTTACCCTCTGTCCAGGTGGCACTTGGTGTTTAGTTCTTAAAGAATAATTAATAGGCAATTCAGTGTTTTGGAATGCATAACTTCTCTAAAACATACAGAATATTTTGAGTAGTCTCATGTGAATCGTCTAATTTATGAGAATTATACAATTTCAGACCTTCGTTTCCCAAGACATTTTTCAAACGTGCAACTTGTACAGCATTGGATTTCTTATTATTTTCTGGCTTTCTAAAAAGGTTTTTAGAAAGATATCTGTTTTCAATTATAAGTTACCTACTTAAGAACAGAGTCAATAATATTTTGATACTACTACGTAGTTTAATACTTTATTGTTTTTATTTTGTTCCTCAATACTCTAAAAAATAATCGCATTTATGTATACAAATATTTTTTAATGAAAAAATTGTTTTTAACCATTTTCAAAGACGTTATACTGAAAGTCTGTCTAGAAGTAAGATGAGGAAGAATAATAATTTGTTTAGGAAAATGTGTATTGTGATTACAAAGACTAGTCCATGTATGTGCATATATCGTTTATTACTTTACTCTCCGTTTTTATAGTTCACCAAGCTAATAAGTAACATTTTTTAACGTAAAATCATTTTTTAATGATTTTAATGCCCAACTAAAACTATCTGTTTTTCTGCTAATTATATAAGAAAAATTACATTCATATCAATTGGCCATCATATTGCTATGGTTTTTGGCTTCTGGTGAAAAATATAGAAATTTGGTTTTGCTACGATTTGCAACTGGACGCCTCATATACCATATGATTATAGGAAGAATAATACAGCCTTCTAATTGAATAATATTAATAGATCCAAACACTTGGAGCTTTTTCGTCTTAGGAGTGCGAGGAATAACAAACCCCTTAACTTGCAGTCTTTGAAGAAATACATCCCCAATCACAGACAAGTCTGCATTTGCTTTGGAGTTCTTGATTTGCCAAACGACTCATATTCTGATTTTTATCCATAGTCACCAATTCAGCTTTCTTGCAGCCTGCTTTTAGATTGCTTCCCATGTTTGGAACGATTTAACTGTTTTTGTTTTGTTTTTTCTGATCCCTCAGAAAGCTAGAAAAAGCAAAACAAAATATTAGTAATCCTAGATGTACAGGGATAACAAATTGGAACGATGTATTTTTCACGTTTTTCTACCTGAGTTATTGAAAGGAGTATTGGAATATGAAATGTTTGAGGTTAGTTGGCTTGATTGGCTCGAGCTGTGCTCTGGAGTTACGGAGCCTCAGCTCGTTGATTTCACTATTGGTTCAAGTAACCTGAGTTTTTAGATAATGTGTACCAGCTGTACTTAACAACACACTGTACAGTTAATGAATGATTTAGGACGTAAACAGGCCTTAATTTGCTTTTGACAATAAACTTAGTATGAAATGTATGCACTTATCTCCAGTTTTAGGCTGTTCCTGATGTCTATACAGAAGAATGTTTGCAGAGTGAAATGATTAAACTAGAAGTGTGTAGGTTGCATAACTGGTGATGCTCCTAGTAGTGACTTCCCAAACATAGTAGACTCGCACTATTGTCTACCTAGGGCTGCTGCCTACCAGCAAAGCACTGAAATACGTCGTTGTACTAATGTTGAGAATACCCAGAGAACCAAACTTCATTTTACAGTTTTTGGGCTCAAGTTGGCCGCCAGGACTCAAGCAGCCCGCCACCACGATAATTAACTTTTAACTTATACCCACTTGGGTGAACTAATGTCATCCTTCAACCGGTCAATGAACTACTTTCTAACAACAAAAAATCACTTATAACCGTCTCACAAGAATGGCTTTGGCACATAGAACAATTAGGTACAAAAAATCAATTTAATTTTTCTAAACACTTATACTCATTTGTATTTCCCGGCTTTATTTCATTTCTTATAAAACAAACTAGATAATAACTCATGGACAATTATTGGAATTTCTCTCCCATATCCAGAAATATACGTTAAAGTAAATAATTAACAAAATTTCATTAACTTATGTGGAGATTATATGGTTTATAGAGGGAAAATACATTTTCCAAGCAAAATAATTAAACATAGCAACATTTATATGCATCAACTGATAACAAAAATCTCTCATATAGAATTATTATGTTACTTTAAGCAGTTTTTATTATTGATATAGTCATTTACAAATTTACTTTATTAAGCGAAATAATTTTAAAAACCTTGGTGTGTAATGTGAGGTGTGACCATGTGTTTTTCATTACTCCTGACTGCATTTCAGACCATCTTCTTCACAAAATATTATTCCACAAGTTATACGTACTACAAATGTTTTGAAATGCTATTTCTTTTACATTAAAAGAAACTTCGAGAAATTTTGTTAATTATTTATTTTAACATAATAGATTTCTAAATAAATATTCAAAATGTATAATAATAATTAAAGTTAATAATGGAAAAAAACCAACGTAAGGTCCTTTAAAAAAACTCATTTAATCCACTTAAAAATTTTACAATCAAATAATGAGCTGACATTACAGGATTGCCCGATTTGGATGGAAACTCTATTAAATTAAAATAATTATACATTTTGAAATAAATAATACATTCTATATTTGTTTAGTTCAATGGGAATAGTTAATCAGATGTCTTAGTTATAAATGTTGGCTCTAGCCCAAATGTGACATTAACTCATTTACGTTCATAAGTTGAGTTGCGGATTTTATAGCATCAATTTTTCTACCGAATCCAATATTATTGTTACTAAACCTAATATGTCACAAATGAGAGCTAAAAAGAAATCTAAGTATTGCTCTATTCTGCCCACCACTTAACGATAACCCCCACACAATTTTTAACAAAAGCTAATTGAACTATTATTGCAGATCTAAATCTGAACCTGAGCTGTATATACGAACCTCCCAACATTAAATTATCTGACATTGGCCATTGTTCTCCACTAATTATTATATATTTGATTAAAAAAAATCTGTCCTTGTCAAAAAGTGGGCAGTC